>JAGSMU010000786.1:0-31010 GCA_029286865.1 Teinopalpus imperialis
TCACCAGTTCCCAATGCGCACCATCGGTCGGTTGCCCTTCCTCCGGATACGGGAAATCAAGAGGAAATGAACCCTCAGGCCACCTTCGCTGTGCTCCTCCGGCTTATCAGAGTGGACACGCAGAGCAGCTATCCCCCGTCAGAACATTCGCCACCGGCAACAACGTATCATCACCAGTGCCCAGGGTGACTGGCCCGGCGTTGCTCTCCTTTCCCCGGATACAATAGTATCAAAGCGGGAAATCAACGACCAGGCACTTCGAGGAGGTTTCTCTGACGTGGCAACCCCAACCTAACCTTTTTTTTCGTGGGGAAATGCTCACGCATACCGCCCCCGCGGGGACGAGAGGGCGGCTGGCGTCGACCTGGTAACCGACTAAAACCCCATCACGGTGTCTCTTCTGTCCACGAAAAGCTGTACATACGGGTACGCTTTCGCATTCTTCCGCGTGCACAGCAGCGGGCGGCTCGCCTTTTGCGGGCCCCGGCTATTTTTAATCACTGTTTTGAGAGTGCGTGGGAACACCAGGCGCACTCACCTCGCTGGACTCTTATGTTGAGCGCTGGACCTCCCCGAGTCCATTGCTCGAAAGTCATACCAAAAGGGGAGAGTTGTGTTTCTCTCCCCGTTTTACCCCTGGGGACGGCTGCGGTATGATTCCGACGTTTAGGGATGGTTCCCCATCCATCGCCTCTACTCTTGTGGCTGTATTGACCGATTGCTTGATGGCAACAAGGGCCGGTCTTTTCCCGCTTTTGGCGAGGTGCTTGCAATCTTTCCCTCCCATCTTGTGGTCCGCCGGTTTGCTAGCAGCGACACATTACAGCGCAACGCGGGCTTGGCGGAGCAATGCGCCGCCCTTGTGACCGGATTGACTACTAAAGTGGAAGCACAGCTCCCCCCGGTCGACTGCAGCGTCGCACTGGAGTTCTCACACATGTCCGGTTTGAAGCACCGGAAGCACCTCCTCAAAGGTGAGGGCTCCACCAGCCTGGACGACCGCCGATACCCACGAGACCATTAGCGTCCGCCGACGGCTACCTTCTTAGCGATTTGCCACCGGACAGCGGATCTGCAGGTCACTCCGAGTCCTTTCCAGGATACCGTGTAGTATGTCCCCAGACTTCTGACAGCTTCCTTCAGTGCAGCCACCAGCCTTCGCCACGGCTGCCACCACCTTTATCTACAGAGTTGAGTCGTCCAGCCCAGGAGACTTTGATCTCGGCAGCGTCTTTGTTGGTCTGGGACACTGCACTTTTACCTGCTTTCTGTGAGAACCTCGTTCACCTTGAGCGAGGCCATCCCGCTTTTTCGTTAATTATCTGCGCCGGGATCTCGAACATTCGAGCCCCCGTGGCGCATGTGGCCGGAACCGCAGCTCGGTTATACTGATGGCGGAGAGGTCGACTTTTCTCTTTCGCCCGGTTATAACATCCCCGTAGGTGACTCCCCGCTGCTGCAGCTTCCGGTTCAAGAGTCACTACCACAGCAGCCGTGCGAGGGAGAGTAAAGATTTTACCGCCTGATGCGGGTTTGCCGGGACTCTTCACCACCTTTCCTCCCTTCTTTCGACTTTCCTGACGACCGTAGTCCATTGTTCGTCCATCTGCGGCGCCGGTGGCAGGGGTCGAGACACAGCTTTCTTTTTGGCTCCTCCTTCTTGCCTGCTACGCTTCTGCCTTCAGGCGTTTTGCAACGGAAGCCTCCGCGATGGCCGATGTGGCGCTAGCCACTTTAGGCGATGGCGGATCAGCTGGAACCTGGGAAGGCAAAATGGCCGAACAGGTACCGGTCACTGCTCCTTCCCCTAATATCCGCCGCCAGTGGGGCGCAGACGTTTCTCCGGCAGGAGGCGGTCCAATGCTCGAATCTTGCGTTTATCATTGTCCCCACCTGACCACAATAACACGCACTAATTCTCGCCCATTGCCGTGACAGAATCAGGCTTGCGGGTTGCTCCAAGCGCAACCGCATTCCATCAATTTCTTCACGCAGTTTTGCGACCTCTCCCTTTGCAGGTAGTGGCATTGCGGTCCTGCAGCCCTTGTTTCTTCAGAGTGCAGCGTTCTATCAGAACTCGAAGATGTTACTGATAGATTCTGCAGCCTCCTCAGTTTCCTAACCGAGGTGCCTTTTAAGGTTGACTTAGTGGCAAACCTGGTGAATAAGGCCGATGTCCCTACCGTCTGTTTCAGCTTTCTGCCGTTGTTCAGTCGCCATCATTCGACGACGACTCAGACAGGTTTATAGGACCTAAGGGCGCGGAGCTGTCGAGCTGGAAGACATTATCTCCGACTCTTGCCTCCAGTATCTCCATATCCACGTTAGCGGCAACCGCCGCTGTTTCGCTTTGGGCAAGGGCCGACGTACGTCTTAGTCGTTGGAGGTCTTCCTCGACCTCTTTGGCAGGTGTTCCGTCGCCATACCCCGTTCTGATTTTCCATCTCCATCGATTTTGATTAGAAACGCCACATATTTCTGTGGTAGAAGGACGTTTCTGTCCACATTTTATTTTACGCTCTCATTCTCCGAATTTCCGCTACTAATGATCTTTCACCACTATTCGTCACACTACTTCCCCGTCTTACTTTCGTCTGTATATTTTGAACTCATTTGATTCCCACTGATTATGGTCGAAAACGGTCGACCTCGGGTTACGCCTTCCGAGGGCAGCCACATACCGTGGGGGCTGCCTGGTACCTACAGGTTTTCGAGACTTCGCTGTCTGCTGATTTTTATAGAGGTTTACCCTCGTGGGCCGGCCAATTAAGGCAAGCTCCTCCGCCCGCTGCACCTCAACGTACCCCTAATAACGTCAGCACTGGGTCTTGAAGAGAGCAGCGGGTTACGGCGAGCTGAGGAGCCGACGTAACTCCCCAGTTTTGGACGGTTGTACCCGGCGGCAGTGTGGAGTGCACACCGAGCCTGTCCTCCACTATGTGCATTAGGCACTGAAACGATATATCGTCACCAGTTCCTATCACCCACTATCAGTTTCTTGTTGCCTTTCCCCGATACAGAAAATCAAGGAGAAATGCAACCTCCCACAACGCTCTCTCGATTTGTTGAGTGCCCGGCGGCAGTAAAACGCACACTGAGCTCCGTCCCTCCACTATGAGCATTCAGGCACTGGAAACGACGTATCGCCACCAGTTCCCTACCGCACACCTCTCATTTTGTTGCCTTTCCCCGATACTTTGATCAAGGAGAAATGCCGCATCCTTCATTCGCATTGGGCACTGGGAACGACGTATCGTCACCAGTGCCCACGCGCACCATTGTCGGTTGCCTTTCTCCTCCGGATATGGAAATCAAAAGGAAATGCAACCCCTGCCACTCATACACTGTGCCCTCCGCTTAGCAGAGGGACACGCAGAAAGCAGCTACAGCCCCTGTCAGGAACATTCCGCCACTGGCAACAACGTATCATCACCCAGTGCCCAGGGTGTACTGTCCTGGCGTTGTTTTCCCCGGATACAATAGTATCAAAGGGAAATTCAACGACCAGGCACTCGAGGAGGTTTCTGACGTGGCACCCCACCCCGCAACCAACCTAACCTTTTTTTTTTTTCGTGGGGAAATGCCTACGCATACCCTGCCCCCGCGGGACGTGAGGGCGGGTTGTCGGACTTGGTACCGACCAAAACCCCACGGTGTTCTTCGCTCCACCTGGGCACTGTGCATGCGGGTACGCCAGAGCATTCTTCCGCGTGCACAGCTGGTGGCGGCCAGTTGTGTGGCCCGGCAGATGTGACCCTGTTTTGAGAGCGCGCGGGAACACCGGCGCTCACCCGCTGACTCATTCGAGCGACAGACTTCGAGTCCATCACTCGAGTCGTGGGCGGGAGTGGGGAATCGAGTATGCCTTACGCCTCTCATCCCCTGCGGCGGCTGTGGGAGTGGTCCCGGGGTCGTGGGACGGTTCCTCCTCCATCGGCTGGCTGGTAGGTTGCCGTAGAATGGCGGACTGGCCTTTTCCCGCTCTTTTTGATTGCGCAGCAGGCCTCCTCCCATCCTGTGGTCCGCTGGTTTTTTTCGCGGCGACGCACACAGCACAACGCGGGCAGCGGAACACTGTGCCGCTTTGTGGCCAGGCTGACCACAGTGGAAGCAGAGCTCCCCCCGGTCGACTGCGGCGCCGCACTGAGCCCTCATTACTGGCCCGCTTCAAGGCATCGGAAGCACCTCAGAGGTGAGGGCTCCACCAGCTGGACCGCGGACGCCACCAGGATACTCATAAGGCCCGTCGGCTGCCACTTTTGGCGGCAGCCACGGGGCACTGGACCCAGGCCATCCCAAGGCCCGCGGGATACCGCAGGATCTCGCACTTCACAGCTTCCCTGGGACAGCCGCCAGCCTTGTCACAGCCGCCACTACTTCCTCTGCCGTGGCAGAGTCATTCAGACCGGAGAGACCCTTGATCTCAGCAGTCTTCGCCGTCTGATACCTGCACCGGCTTTGCCCGCCGCTAGCGCACTTCGCTCAGTTTTTTTAGCGAGGGCGTCCGTCTTTTTGTCGCTGTCTGCGCCAGGGATTTCGAACATTCGAGCCCCGTGGCGCAGATGCGGAAACTACTTCGAAGCTATACCGAGGGAGGCCAGGCTGATCTTTAGCCCTTCGCCTCGCAATAACCTCGGATGTAGGTGACGCCCGCCGCCGAAGCCTCCGGCTCAGGGTCACCACCACTGCAGAGGATCTCTCGGAGTGGCAATTTCACCGCCTCTTTGCGGGTTTGCCAACACTCTTGACCGCCTTCCCCCTTGCTTTTCAGGCTCCTTCACCACCGTAGTCCACGGTACGTCAGTGGACTGTGGTGCTGGTGGCAGAGGGATGGCCTCAGCTGCCGTCTTCTGACCGCTTCTCGAGCCCGCTCCGCTTCTTTGGGTGTTTCTGGCAGCGGCACCTGTAGCGACAGCCGGTTTAACACCAGGCCGCCTTGACAGGCGGTTTTGCGACAACCGGTGCCTGGGGCAGGTGCAGGGCAGACGTGGACTGGCACTGCCTCCGGTCTCCCTATCCGCCGCCAGTGGAGGGCGAAGGCGCTTCTCGGCAGGAGACGATCCTCCAGCGTTGCGAATTTGAGTGCTGATCATTGACTTTACTCTGGTCAATGATCGAACGTGCACGAGCTCCTCCTCTTCCCCGCCTCCCCGATGTGTTATTTCTGGGCGCGTGTCCATTCGCATCCGCAGGTATGCCACTCCTTTCCTCAACTTCCGACACCTCGCCCTGGAGGCGAGCGTTGTCCGCCTCGCAGCTTCGTCGTCTCCTCTGAGGTACAGCGGCGCTGCAGAGTCTTAGTGGTCCCACCAACGGTCTCTGCAGCCTCCTTCAGCGCCTTCACCCAGATGCCCTTCTGCTCTGTAGGACCTTGTGGCCAAATTATGGAGATGAGGACGCCGACGCTGTCCTCAATCCTTCTTTGTAGCCTGATGCGCCGGCTCGAAGTCGTCATCGTTCGATGTCGACTCCGAGCAGGGCTGATATCCCTGCCGGCACGGAGCTGACGAGACGACGCGGCGATGTTCGCCTCCGCCCAACCTCTCCTCCCTCCTGGCTTCACTCAGCGCCATTTTGCCTGGGCCAGTCCTGCATCGTACTCTCGCCCGTTGTCGGAGGTCGCCCTCGACTCTCTGGCAGATGGTGTGCCCTGGCTGCTTCCTCCATTTTGGCCCGTTACTTGGACCTCCGCTTCGATTACTGCGTCCCCTTAGCTGACGTTTTCTTGGTTTCGTTCTCCGTTCGTTGGAATGACTCTACGCTGAGCATAGAGTCACCGTGTCATCATCGCTATCAATTTCCTCATGCATTTTGTTGGTTTTGAATTTTCCATATTTGTTCACGATTATAGGACGAAGTAAAGGTCGATCTCTGGGTGACGCCTATTCCAGAGACAGCATATACCGTGGGGTCGCCTGGTACCTTACTATGGCTTTCAAGACTTCTGTCTGATTTCTTTTTTATAGAGGCTTCTACTTCCCGCGGGCCGGGCTTGCCAGTTAAGGCAAGCCCTCTCCGCTCCGCCGCACTTCGACGTACCCATTATCGTCAACACCGGGTCTTTGACGAAAGTACAGCGGGTTACGCGCTGGGAGAGCCGACGTAACTCCCCAGTTTTGACGGTTGAGTGCTCCGGTGGCATTGTGAGGCACACCGAGCTCGTCCTCTGACTATGAGCATTAGGCACTGGAAACGATATATCGTCACTCCAGTTCCCATTACCCACTATCATTTGTTGCCTTTCCCCGGATACAGAAATCATAGAAATGCAACTCTCCCACAACGCTCTCGACGGTTGAGGCCTGGCGGCAGTAATAGCGCACACCGAGCCTGTCTCTCATTAATTGTGAACATTAGGTACCTCCTCGCCAACGACGTATCGCCACCAGTTCCTACGTATTACCTTCATTTTGTTAGTTTCCGATACTTTGATCATGAGAAATGCACTTTCATTGCGCATTGGGCACCGGAGAACGACGTGTATCGTTACCAGTTCCCAATGCGCACCATCGGTGTCGGTTGCCTTTCCTCCGGATACGGAAATCAAGAGGAAATGCAACACCCTGTGCCACCCGCTGTGCCCTCCGCTTATCAGAGGGACACGCAGAGCAGCTATCCCCCCTGTCAGTAGAACATTCCGCCACCGGCAACAACGTATCATCACCAGTGCCCAGGGTGTGCACTGGTTCGGCGTTGCCTTTCCCTTCGGATAACAGTATCAAAGGGAAATCTCAACGACCAGGCACTCGGAGGAGGTTTTCTGACGCGGCACCCCACCCCAACCTAACCCAACCTAACCTAACCTTTTTAGCGTGGGGAAATGCCTACGCATACCGCTCCCCCGCGGGGACGAGTGGCGTTGGTGTCGGACTCGCACCGACTAAAACCCCACGGTGGTCGCCACCAACGCTCTTCGCGAGGGGTCGCGGGACTCGTTAGGAACGCAACCGCAACCCCTGCGCTTCGTTGGGATAGCTCCGTCCCGGGGCGTGCGTGAAGATCGCACCCCCAGAACCCTCACGGAACTGGTCACGACGACACGGGTGTACCACGTCGCCGCCGTCCTCCTCGGGGTCGCTCATACTGACGGTCGGAGCCCCACTCCGATCGTCAGCGACCCGTAGGGCCCGTTTACGGTAGGGGATCACCGATAGGAGGGCTGCGGACGAGGCGCGCGAGCGCCGCGTCGGCCCCTGCCCCGGAGCAGGATCGGTCCTCTCTACCTGGCTCGGCAGCCTCCTTCGGACCATTACGGTCTGCAGAAGGAGGCTACGGCCTTCCACGCCGATTCCCGCGCAGCATCGCCGACACGACTGCTGGCAGGACAGGTTCCGTCCGATGTGACTGACCAAGACCCGCCGCTCGGTTTCCCACGCCGGGCAAGCGGCGAGCGTGTGCGATGCGGAGTCTTGGTCGTTGCCGCCACAGTGGAAGCACCTGCCGTCGCCTGCGATCGATCTCTACATTGCGTAATCAATACCGGCAACCGTGCCCGGTGATCACCAGTGTAGTCTGTAGGTGAGTTCTCCCGTCGCTGCATCCAGTTTTCGGCTATTCGACGACGCGTTGCGCGCATACCGTTCTCGCGGAGCCTTTGCGCGCCACGTCGCGAATGCGATACGTCGTTCCTGCTAAGTAATTGCCTGAAGGCCTTCTTCTGGCTCAGTTACCACTGCTCTGGCGTAGACGCGAATCCAGATACAATTCCCTCGCGTCCATGTCCGCCAGTATATCCAGAGGTGAAAGCGAGCCAGGATCGTCGCCGCCCCCAACGATACCGTGCGGTATCCCTGTACGACCCGTATGGCTATCTCCTTCTGGACGCTGTAGATTTTCGTCCTACAGCGTCGGATGGCCAGCCTCGCCCAGATGGCGCCCGTACAAGGCTACGGATCGTACGACCAGCGTAGAGGCGGCGGACTCTTCACTCTTCGGTCCTCGAGATTGGGCAGCAGTCTGTGCATAGCACCCGCTACCCTCCTCGATCCGGGGACCAGGCGCTCGAAATGCTCTTCGAAGCCCCAGCGACCGTCCAGAGTGAGGCCTAGGTACTTCTCATGTACCGCCCCACTCTGACTTCAGGACTCACCTACTCTCGGACGCATTACGAGTCGGTGGTTCTCAGCCATGCGGCGGCAGTTTAGGGAACCAGCGCCTCGGTCTTGTGAGGGCGCGCTACCTCCAGTCCTGCAACTCGTGGATCTTGGCGACGACGATTTTCCTGCCCTAAGCTTCTCGGCGAGCTCCTTGGTCCTTCCGAAGGAGTCCCCGCTGGCGACCATCAAACGTCGTCAGCATAACAGACGACATTAACGCCGCGGGAGCTCGACCGCAGAACAGAGTCGTAGGCGATTCCACAGTAACGGGCCCAAACCGACCCCCTGTGGAACCCTACACTGGATCTCCTCCGGATCCTCGTACCGTCTCTCGGTCCATGTGGTTAAAGATGTACCTGTCGCGTAGTCCGCGATCACGCTCTTGCGGGGGAACACCATGGTGTACGAGTCCCTCTAATCGCGTCCCAGGGCAGGGAGTTAAAGGCGTTGACGATGTCAAGACTTATCGCCAACGCCACTCCGCCCCGGGATTACAGCCTGCTCCGACAGGGAGCGACGCGCAGGACCAAGTGTCGATGGTTGAACGCCCTCGTCGAAACCGAACTGGCTTTTCGGCGAGATCGACCGACACGCGACGCCAGATGCCCGTTGAGACGGGCGGCAAGAATTTTCCTCGAACAACTTGCCAGCCCGTCCAACAGGCTACGGGACGGTACGCAGAGGGAATCTGCGACTCTGTCTGCCTTCTTCAAGAGGGACTTATTCGGCCTTCTTTCCAGGCCCTAGGGAACGAGGCGTTACGGAGTGGCAGCTGGTGAACAGCTGCCTTCAGCCTGTTCTCGAGGGTAGCCAGACTCTTCAACACTCCAGACTCCGGCTGGAATTCCGTCAGGTCCTGGCGCGGTGTTCCGGCCTTCATGGCTCACGGTCGGTCCAGCTCTGTGGCGGTCACCCCCATTTCTTCACCCAATGACACGAAGATTGGGGTGACTGAGGGATTCTGACCGACTCTCCGGAAAGAGCGCGAGCACCACTCTTCCCAAGAGGGCCGATCGAGAGTTTCCGTCACCGGGGCGTCCAAGGACGGAGCTTCTAGCACCATCCTGTACGGACGCCCCCACGGGATCCTCGTCGAGTCCCTCCAGGAGCTCTCTCCAGGACCGAGACCTGGCGTTGCAGATAGCTGTCTGCAACGCCTTCGTGGCCGCCTCGATGCCTCGTAGAGTCTGGCTATCTCCCACCGGAGCTCGCCTTCGCCTCCTTCGGCCTCCCTGCGTACTGGCGGCGGCCTCCGCAAGCAGATCGCTCGCAAGCTCCGCGATCTCCTGCCGACTACCAGTACACCGCCCTGCGCTTGGGCGACCGGTCCAGCATCGACGCGTCACAAATATGTCATCGTGTCCCGGAACCAGTTCGCTTCACCTTCCGGATCGGACGGAACCTTCGGCGCTTTCTGGCTATATTGGTGTTATGGCGGCCCTGAGCAAGTCTCTGGTCTAGCCGCTTGAGACACCAACGTCGCGTGCGATCAGCTCTCTCGGCGGCTGGTGACAGTAAGTCGGGGCGGCGGATTGCAAGATCGAATAAAAATATGGCGGTGGTCGGATAACGTGACCACCTCTGCAACCTTCCGCCAACCCGACAACATGCGCATCGCAGCGGAGTCGCCCACAAGATCCACGACCGACTCCCCCTGCCACCGCACGCACAGCATGGACCCCCGATTTGCCAATCGGAGGTCCAATCCAGCCGCCCATTCCATCACCGTCTTCCTTTTCTGACTGTCGTTGATTCCCCACGCCCTGGAGTGGGCGCTGAAGCTCCAGGATTGTCGGACGGAGGAGGCACCTGCGAATGCAGAGTGCCACCCCGTCCAGGCAATACCCGTAGTCGGCGCGAGGGACTCCTGCGGGAGAGACGTAGCAGCCGAACTATGGCCAGGGTGCCCCATTGCACTGCACAAAGCTCCTGACCTTCCCAATAGGGAGCAGGGTGGGGACACTTTCCACCCCCAGTAGATCGCTACGAACCTAGTTCATCGCCGAACCAGTGAGGGTGGTCCGGCACGGCATAGCTCCGCCATTACTGCCAGAGTAACCCGGCACTCCGCAATGGTCTGCATAAACAAATGCTGAGCATTGCGGCAGTGGTTCAGGTTGCTCTGAAGGACCTTGAGGTGCGAAGAGGCCTTACGCGATTTATATTCCCGAGTTGGTGTTTCGGGTTGCGCGGCTGGTGCCGCTTGAACTGCTATTGCTAGGGAGGCAGGAGGACTTCCATGTCCTTCCTACCTCTCTTCCGTGCAGGGCGCACCTCTTACCAAGACGATGGCTAGAGGGCAGCCCCAGGTCCGAGCATTGCGGACATTTGAGTGCAGGGGTTTCCGCACTCCTTGGCCCTGTGCCCGGTCTTCCCACAAGCGTAGCAACGCGTACCCGATTTACCTGGTTAGGGGCACCTACTGCCCACGTGTCCCCTTTCCAGGCACCGGTAAGTGCATGGCCTGCCCTAACCGCTCACCCCGAGCAACCCCAGCCCACGCATACGCGTCCGGCGGTCACCAATCTCCAGTACCGCTGCCGCGTATACCGCACCCAGCACGTGCCCAACGCATACGGGTGTTCGGTGACCTCCGACCTTAATGTCGTCCACCGAACACCCTCCGCCCAGCCACAGCCGCTGCGACCTCGCTCGGGCTGACGGCACGTCGAGTGTCCTTCACCCGAATGTCGCCCGATTCTGACCGGGCTAATTCGACATCCATCCCTCGAAAGGACCTCACGCATTTTGCCGCGAGACCGTCCGCCCTCGAATGCGCCTTCGACCGCTGCTGATCTCCAAGAGGAGACCACCGGTCACAGTTCGTTTTGGCGAACAGTCTCGCGATGCCGATGTCCGCCAGTCTTTATTTTCGACTTGGCTACCTCCATCACTTTGCATAAGATGTGGAGGAGCCAGTCGGCAGCGTCACCGTCACGGCAGCTGTGGCCGGTGTGCGTATGAGCTTCGCCTTTTTATTTTGCTGTGGCCTTGTTCGCCGCAATGCTGGCTGCTGGTCTTAGGTTTATTGGATTTTGGCCACCCAGCCCACGACGTTGATGCCGGGCACTTCCACCAACATCAGAGGCCCGGTGGCTACCGGAGGCAGCCCGCCAATGGAGGATGGGAGGGCTTCTTCATTTCGTCTTCCGCGAGTGCAACGGGACCACCTGCACCGACTGCCGCAGCGGCCGCGCGGCACTCGAGGGCTGGTTTCGGGCTGCACTCCTAAGGTCGGGTTGCCCTCTCCGGGAAGATCTTTTTCGAAGGCAGCCAACCTCACCTCTATGAGTTTCCAGCGCTCCATGAGTCCGTCTTCCACGTTCCCGACTTCGGAGCGCCAGGGTGATCGCCGAGGATGAGGTTTGGTTGTCTGAGGTTCCCACTTTTCGAGGGCATATAGCTCGTCCGACAACCTCCCACCTTTGCTCGAGTATTTCCAGCTACTCAGAGCGGAGCTCGTTGCTCTACGCTCGAGCTCTCGGACGTTAGGCTGGGCTACCTCCGTGCCATTTCAGACGTGGCCGCCTCCACAAATCGGGTTGCCACTCTTAGGCCGTGGACGAATGAGCCCTTGAGGTTGCCCGATTTGTCGGCAACCTTGTCCACCGCCAGCAAAGACGACTGGATGAAGGCATTCAGGTCCGTGGTCGACTTGCCTCCATCTCCCGCCCCAGATCTGCGGGGTTTTGAAGGCTAGCCTTAGCCCTCGCCGCTCTGGGCCACCGTCGGATCCCAGATGCCATCCATCTCGTCAGCGACCACCTCGTGTCCGTACCGAGACTGCGACTGCCTGGAATTTGTCGGCCACGACAGTCGCAGGCTTGGCTCTCCCTCTTCCTAATTTGTCCCGCGGACACCTCTGATGTTGCGGATCTGAGTGAGGCATCCGATCTCCGCCGTTTCACCGCCCAAACTCGCAGGCGTACTTTGGCGCGCAAAGCGTTCCATAAAAGTTCCATAACAAATCCCACGAGTTAGGACGAAATAAAATGTCGGTCTCCGGGTGACGCCTATTCCGTGAGACATACATACCGTGGGGGTCGCCTGGAAATCTACAGGTTTTAAGACTTCCCTGCTGTCTGGTTTTGAGTAGAGTGATCCTTCGCGGGCCGCCAATTAAGGCAAGCCCTCCGCTCCGCTGCACTTTCGACGTACCCTATAATCGTCAACGCTAACCGAAGAGAGTACAGCGGGTTACGGCGCGCTGGGAGAGCCGACGTAACTCCCCAGTTGTGGATGGTTGAATGCCCGGCGCGGCAGTGTGAGCGCAACAATGAGCCCTGTCCTCCCTTTATGAGCATTAGGCACTGGAAACGATATATCGGTCACCAGTTCCCAATACCACTATCATTTGTTGCCTTCCCGGATACTTTGATCACATGAGAAATGCAACCTTCCACTTCGCGCATTAGGCACTGACAACGACGTATCGCCACCAGTTCCCAATGCGCACTCATTTTAGTTGCCTTTCCCCGGATACTTTGATCAAGGAGAAATGCAACTTCACTCATGCGCATTGGCACTGAGAGCGACGTATCACCAGTTCCCAATGCACCCCTCATTTTGTTGCCTTTCCCCGGATACTTTGGATCAAGGAGAAATGCAACCTTCACTCGCACACATTGGGCACCGAGGTGACGACGTATCGTCACCAGTTCCCAATGAGCACTCATTTTTGTTGCCTTTCCCCGATACAGAAATCGCGAGAAATGCAACCTCCCCACAACGTCGATTTGTTGAGTGCCCGGCAGTAAAACGCACAACCGAGCCCGTCCCTCCACTATGAGCATTAGGCACCGGAAACGATATATCGTCGCCAGTTCTAATACCTACTATCATTTGTTGCCTTTCCCCGGATTCAGGAAATCAAGGAGAAATGCAACTCCTCCCACAACGCTCGATTTGTTGAGTGCCCGGTGGCAGTAAAAACGCAACAACGAGCCTCGTCCCCCACATCAGGAGCTAATAGGCACCCGCCAACGACGTATCGCCGTCAGTTCCCAATGTACACCTTCATTTTGTTGCCTTTCCCCGATAATGGATCAAGGAGAAATGCAACCTCCACTTCGAGTGCATTGGGCACTGAGGACGACGTATCGTCACCAGTACCCACGTGCACTATCAGTTCGGTTGCCTTTCCTCCGGACGGAAATCAAGAGGAAATGCAACCCCCTGCCACCCGCTATGCCCTCCGCTTATCAGAGGGACAATGCAGAGCAGCTATCCCCTGTCAGAACATCGCCACTGCAGCAACGTATCATCACCAGTGCCCAGGGTGCACCGCCCGGCGTTGCCTTTCCCGGACACAATAGGATCAAAGGGAAATTCAACGACCAGGCACTGAGGAGGTTTTCTGGACGTGGCACCCCAACCTAACCTAACCTAACCTAACCTTAATCCTAACCTTTCGTGGGAAATGCCTACGCATGCCTGCCCCCGCGTCGAGGCAGTGAGGGGTTGCGTCGACTCGCACCGACTAAAACCTCCCCACGGTGTTCTTCTGCTCCACCCAAGTACTGTGTATGCGGGCACGCTTATAGCCTTTTCCGCGCACAGCGGTGGCGGCTGGTTGTGTGGCCCCGGCAGACTTTATTCTGTGCTTTGAGAGCGCGCGGGAACATCTCGGGCGCGCTCACTTCGCTGACTCCGTACATAACAGACCTCCCCGAGTCCATATCACTCGATCGTAAGGGGGGAATCGAGTATGCCTTACGCTCTTTATCCCTCTTGCGGCGGCTGTGGAGGTCCCAGGGTCGTGGGACGCTTCCTCCTCCATCGGCTGGCTGGTCGGTTGCCGAGGTATAAACGGCGGACTGGCCTGCGACCTTTGGAAGGCGCTTTTGCAGGCCTTCCCATCTCCTGTGGGTCCGCCGAGCCTGCGGGCGACGCAATAATGGCACAACACGGGTTGCGGAGCACTGTGCCGCCTTGTGGCCAGGGTTGGCCACAGCGACAGCATAATCCCCCGGTCGATCGGTGCGTCGCACTGAGCCCTCATGCGTCCCGCCTCAAAGCAGCGGAAACACCTCAGAGGTGAGGGCTCTTACGAGCTTCTCACCCTCGGCCGCCACCCACGAGACTCATAAGGTGTCCCCCCGGCGGCCACCTTTTGGCGGCAGCCACGGGCACCGGACCCAGGTTATCCTTGGCACCTGCGGGATACCGCAGGACCTCATTGCACTTTATAATTCCGGGACAGCCGCCAGCCAACGAAACAGCCGCCACCACTTTCCATTAACAGAGACCGAGTCATCAAGACCGACACTTTAATCTCGGCGGTCTTTGCCGGTCTTGATACCCGGACCGCTTTGCCCGCTGCGGTGAGCACTTCCCCACTTCTGGGCTAGGGGCGTCTCGTCTTTCGGTTCCGCTTCTTCTAAGTGCCTGGGATTTCGGAACACCATACGAGCCCCCGTGGCGCAGATGCGGAAGCGCATTCAAAGCTATTCCGAGGGCGGCAAGATTAATTTTAGCCTTCGCCTCGGTAATAACTGCGGACGTACGTGACGCCTGCTGTCACAGCCTCCGGCTCCAGTGTTACCACCACAGCGGACGATCGCGGAGTCGCGATCTTGACCGGGTTCTCCCCGTTGCGGGTTCACCGGACTCTTTGCCGCCTTCCCACCCTTCTTCTGAGTCCCTTCTTCACAACTGCACCTATGGTTGCTCCATAGACTGCTGCAACTGGTGGCGAAGTTTGGGACTCAGTCGACGTCTTTGACCCTTCCCTTCGCGGGCTCACTCCGCCCTCCCTGGGATGCTTTGGGGCCTTAGAAGACTCTGCGGCAGCCGGGTTTAACGATAGTTGCCCCACCAGGCGGCCTTGGTGACAGCCGATGCCTTTGGAGGGCGAAGGGTTGGACAGGAGGACCGGGCACCGCTTTCCGGTCTCTTATCTGCCGCCAATGGTGGGCGGAGACGCCTTTTCTGGTAGGAGGCGGTCTTCCAGCGCAGCGAACAGCGTTGATCATTGACCCACCTGGTCAATGATCGAACCTTGCTCCAGCTCCCCTCTACCTACTCCTCGACGTATTATTGTTTGGCGGTCGACCTGCATCCGCAGGTAGGCCACTTCCTTCCTCAACTGCGACACTTCACCTTGGAGGCGAGCGTTGTCCGCCTGCAGTTTTCGTGTCTCTTCGAGGGTACAGCGGCGCTGCACCAGAGTCTTAGCGGTCTCTCGCTTACGTTCTCTGCGGCCTCAGCCAGCGCCTTCCGCAGATGCCCTTCAGGTTTTCGACCTTTGGGCCACCATGGAGATGACGCCGACGCTGTCATCGATCACTCTTTTAACAGCTCCGATGCCGGCTCGAAGTCGCCATCGTTGATTTGGACGGCGCTGACTCCGACAGGGTTGTTATCCTGCCGGCCCGGAATGACAGACGACGATGCTATCCGCCTCGCCTCTGCCCTCATCTCCGCTTCTTTGTGACCACCAACGCCATTTTGGCGCAATTGCAAGGCCGACGTATTCCCCAGTTGTTGGAGAGGTCGCCGCAAATCTTGGCAGTCGCAACCATGCCCTGCCCGATCTTTCCCTCCTGACCCAGCAGCCGAGACCAGCTTATCAATCTCTGCGTCCTTGAAGGACGTTTTTCTTCCTGCTACCTCCTTCTCCCATCCGAATGACTCTACGCTGAGGACATAGAGTCGCTCGTATCGCTCGTCATGTCTACCCTCCGTTTTTGTTTTAGATTACTCATAACTGTTCCCACGATTGTGGACGAAATATAGGTCGGCCCCAGGTTATTTTGTCATTCCGAGGCAAAGGCTACATACTGTAGAGTCGCCTGGGTACCCACAGGTTTTAAGACTTCGCTGTCTGATTATTTTATAGAGTTTACTCCTCGCGGGCCCATTGAATTAAGGCCAAGCCCTCCGCTCCGCTGCACTTCGACGTACCCCATTATCGTCAGCACTGGGGTCTTTGACGAGTACAGCAGGTTACGGCGCGCTGGGAGAGCCGACGTAACTCCCCAGTTTTGAACGGTTGAATGCCCGGCGGCAGTGTGAGTGCACACAGGCCCGTCCTCCACTATGGCATTAGGCGCAAGAGCGATATATCGTCACCGGTTCTAATACCCTATCATTTGTTGCCTTTCCCCGGATTACCCAGAAATCAAGGAGAAATGCAGCCTCCCACAACGCTCGACGGTTGAGTGCCCGGCGGCGGTAAAGCGCACCGAGGCCGTCCCCACTGTGAGCGTTAAGCGCTGCCAACGACGTATCGCGCAGTTCCCAATGCACACACCCTCATTTTGTTGCCTTTCCCCGGATGCTTTGATCAGAATGCAGCCTCGCGATGGGCACTGAGCTGACAATATCGTCACCAGTGCCCAATGCGCACCATCGATTTCGGTGCCTTTCCTCCGGATAGCAAATCAGGAGGAAATGCATTACCACTCCGCTGTGCCCTCCGCTTATCAGAGGGACGCATAGGCAACTATCCCCTGTCAGAACATTCGCCACTGGCAACAACGTATCATCACCAGTGCCCAGGAGTGCACCGGCCCGGCGTTGCCTTTCCCCGGATACAATGAGTATCAAAGGGAGATTCAACGACCGGCACTCGGAGTTTTCTGTTATGGCACCCCAAACCTAGCTTCGCCTAGCCCTGGCCTAACCTAACCTAGCCTAACTTCTTCGCCCCAACCCTAACCCTTTTTTTTTTCATTGGGAAATGTCTGCGCATACCCGCCCCGCCGTGAGGGCAGGTTATGTCGGACTCGCACCGACTAAAACCCCACGGTGTTCCTTCGCTCCTGCAAAATTGCTGTGCATGCGGGTACGCTGTAGGCATTCTTCCGCGTGCTGGCTGGTGGCGCATATTGCGGGCCCGGCAGTTTGAAGCCCTGTGTTAAAGAGTAGCGCGGGAACTTACCGAGGCCTTATCTCGCTGACGGTGGGCGACAGACCTCCCCGTGTGTCAAACCCCAACCTTTTTTTTTTTCGTTGAGAATGCCTGCGCATACCAGCCCCGCTTGATCAACGGGCAGGTTATGTCGGACTCGCACCGACTAAAACCCCACGGTGTTCCTTCTGCCCCTTTGATTACTGTGCATACGGGGGCGCGTGAGCGATTCTTCCGCGTGCTGGCTGGCCGAACTTGCTAAACAGGCCCCGGCCATTTTAACCTTTTATGAGCGCGGGAACACCGGGCGCGCTCCTACACTGACTCATGTTGAACTACGGACCTCCCGGGCCCACGCCAAGCTCGAGTCGAATTCGATACCGGGTTTGCCTGCGCTTACCTTTTCCCCGGCGGCAACTGCGGACTAATGATCCCGAGGTCACGGGACGGTTCTCCTCCACATCGCTTCAACCGTCCCTTGCGGCTGACTGGCCGGGTGCCTGGGTGGCGGGCGGATAACCACCCTCTTGGGCGCGGCCTTGCAGTACTTGCCCCCATCTTAATGGTCCGCCGGTTTTGCTGGCTGCGACACACCACAGCACCAACGCGGGTTGGCGGAGCACTGTGCCGCCAATGGCCGTTCACCACAGCGGAAGCACAGCTCCCCACGATCGACTGCGGCGACGCTGAGCCCTCACATGTCCAGCTTCTAAGCAGCGGAAACACCTCACAGGTGGGGCTCCTCAGCTTGACCACGGCTGCCACCCACGAGACCATAAGTCGCCCATTGGCGGCTTCCACCTTCTTAACAGCTGCCACGGGGACACCGGACGGAGCCATCCCAAGGCCTGCGGGATGCTCGCGACCTCGCGCTGCATTTCACAGCCTCTTTAGGACAGCCACCCGCCTTCGTCCACGACCCGTCACCACGATCCTCCACTGTGGCAGAGTCGTCCAGACCGGACACCTTGACCTCCTGCCCAGTCTTCGCCGGTCTGGACACCGCACCCGCTTTCCCGCCGCTGCGAGAGCACCTCGCCAAGTTTGAGCGAGGGCGTCCATGCTTATCACCGCTGTCCGGGAATCTCAAACGCCACGACCTGTAAGCGCAGACTGCGGAAACCCATCTCAGTTATGCCGAGGGAGGCGAGTTTATCTTCGCCTTCGCCTCGGTGATGACATCAATGTATGTGACGCCTGCAGCCACGGCCTCCAGCTCCAGGGTCACCACCACAGCGGACGATCATGAGTGGCGATCGTGGCTGCCCTCTTTGCGGGTTTACGGGACTATTGCCGCCGCCTTCCCAGCCTTCTTTTAGGTCCTTCTTCACCACCGTAGTCCATGGATTTGCTCCATTGACTGCGGCGCCGGTCGGGACTCAGCTTCCCTCGGTTGGCCCTCTTTTAGCGGTCTTGCCCTGCTTTCCTTTGGGGCGTTCGGGGCCACGGAACCCCAGCGGCGGCTGATGCGCGGCGCTTACTGCAGCCCGACAGGCAGCTTTACAGCTGCCGGTGCCTGGGAAGGCGAGGACCGGACAAAGGACCGGGTTCCGCTTACGGTCTATCTGCCGCCAATGGTGGGCGGAGGCGCGCTTTCCGGCGGCAGACGGTCCTCTGGTCACGGCGAATCGGCGTTGATCATTGACCCCACCTGGTCAATCGATCGCCTGACTCCCTCTTGCCATTTCCGCAGCTTGTTGGCTCGACTGGTTTACCTGCATCCCGCAGATAGGCCACCTCCTTCCGCAGCTTTCACGACGCTTCGTCTTAGGCGAGTGTTTGCAGCCGCAAGTTCGCGTTTCATCAGAGGTACAGCGTCTCTGCAGAGTCAGGTTACCTCGGTCACGAATATCCGCTGCCTCCCTTAAGCGCACGAACAAGTTGCGCTAGGTTCTTCGACTTGAGTGGCAACTAAGTTGATGAACGCCGACATATCCTCGATCTTCTTCTCCAGGTCCGTCGCTGCCTGGGAATTACTCCATCATTAGATGATAGCTCAGACAGGGTTGATTTGCCGGTACGGAGCTGTCGATGTCGCCGCTTAATCTTTTCCTCCTTGCTCAACCTCGGCTCCGCTTCTCTTGCTGACACCAACGCCATTTTTTGCCTGGGCGGGCTACGTACTCCCTGTTGTTGGGGTCGCCCTCGGCCTCTCTTGGCAGATGTTCTTGTATTGCCAGGCTTTTCCACTGTCATGGCCCGTAAACGGGCCAGGCTACATAATGTGTCCATAGAAGGACGTTTTCGCCCGCCACTTCGTCTTCCATCTTCAAGCGACTCTGCGGCATAGAGTCGCAATAAATCGTCGCTATCTGTTCAGTCCGTTTTGCAAGTTCAGTTTTCATTTTTATTCCCACGATTAAAGGTCGATATAAACGGTCGATCCCAGGTGACGCCTATTCGGAGACAAGGCTGCATACTGTGAGGGTCGCCTGGGTACCCGCAGAGTTTTAAGACTTCGCTGTCTGGTTTTTATAGAGTGATCCTTCTCGCGGACCCGACCGAATTAAAGGCAAACCCCTCCGCTCCACTGCACCTCAACGTACCCCATGATCGTCAGCGCTGGGGTCTTTGAAGAGTACAACGGGTTACGGCGCGCTGGTGGAACCGACGTAACTCCCCAGTTGGACGGTTGTGCGGAGGCAGTGTTAGTGCACACCGAGCCCGTCCTCCACTGGGCATTAGGCACTGGAAACGATATATCGTCACCAGTTCCTAATACCCACCATCATTTGTTGCCTTTCCACGGTGCTTTGATCAAGATGCAGCCTCCACTGCCGCATTGGACGCACCAGAGACGATATCGTCACCAGTTCCCCAATGCCGCATAAATCGATCAGTTGCCTTTCACTCCGGATACGGAAATCAAATGCACAGCCCCCAACCACTCCGCTGTGCCCTCCGCTTATCAGAGGGACACGCAGAGCAATATCCCCTGTCAGAACATTCGCCACTGGCAACAACGTATCATCACCAGTGCCCGGTGCCACCGTCCCGGCGTTACTTATCCCCGGATACAGCTAGTATCAAGGGAAATTCAACAGGCACTCGAGGTTTTCTGACGTGGCACTGATCCAAACAGCCTAACTAACCTAACCTTTTTTTTTTTACCCTGCGCGGGCAGGGTGGAGTTATGTCGGATACGCGCAAACTAAAACCCCATAGTGTTTCCTCCATCGTCGCGTATGGCGGGGAGGTCGCGGAGACGCTTTCGCGCACATCCGCGACCCCGCCTGCTTGACCGACCAGGCGGCCTTCTCCGGGGGAGGACATCTCCCCTCTCCACCCCTCCTGGCAGGGCGCGCCCGGAACACGGACGCACCCCTCCATCGGCCTCCTCTGTAGGTGGGAAGCGGACTCCCCGAGTCCGCCCCAAAACCATGGGGACCAGGAAAGCCCCAGCCCCCTGCGCGGCGGATCTGGTGTTAGGCTCCGCCGCCGACCAATGTTCGGCCGCGGAGGACGGGGAGAGCGGCAGGATCAACCAGCGCTCCCACTGAACCCGCGGCCCCACCACGGCCCATCAGCGGTCACGACCCCGCTTAGTCGCGGATGGAGATACACTACCCTCCCTCGCGACTCCGTCTCAGATGCGGAGATTGGGGGCGACGATGCGCGGCTACCAGTGCTAACGATCCTCGCACCGCCACCCCATTCCCCGACTCCGCCTCGGCTGCGGATGGTGCGTAAAGACAGCCTCACTCCGTCCATCCCGCACCCGCAGCCCCTGCGGCTACGCATCAGGGTGGGCCCAGCTCCAGCCCGCCGGAGCAACCTCCTCGGAGCCGGCCTTAGGGCATAGGCCCGGCCATTTGGGTTCCTCTTGGCTTCACCGTGGTTAACTCCGCACCACGGTTGCTAAAACGCCCGCTACGACAAAGCAGAGGGAACCCTTCAGAGAACCTAACCTAACCTTTTTCGTGGGGAAATGCCGCATACCCGCGCTCGCACTCCGAAAGTGGCCAGTTTCGTATCAATAAGTACACTGATACGCTCCTTAAACCGCTCAGGTCAACCCCACAATCGCAGGAGCTGCCCAGCAGCCTTGCCTGGACGTCCTCTTGCTGCCGGGGTTCCTCGCGTTTCCGGAGAGCACTGAGCTCCTCCGTCCAGACTCCTACGCCGCCCGCTGGAGTCTGCGAGCTGCGAGCGCAACAAGCATTCTCGCGCTCAGCCTCTCAAAACTAGGAGGCGGGAGACCCGCCGTACTAACTCCGAGGAGGCTGCCTCGACCATTCTGGAGGCCACCCGTAGGCTGTGAACAAACGAGCCCTTTAAGGTTGCAAGATTTGTCTGCCACCTTGTCCACCGCCAGTAGGCCGGACCTGATGCAGGCACCAAGGTCCGTGGACTTTCCTCATGTCTCTGCCAGATGGTCGGGTTTTTGGGAGACCGGCTTTTGCCTAGACAGATCTTAATTTGGGCCACTGTAGGATCCCATATACCCTCCTCATCCTCAACGTCAGCTACCTCCACGTCCACCGTGACTACTGCTGCGTCCTCCTTGCTTCCCGCGACATTATGAGGCTTGGCCCTCCTCTTCCTTATAGTCCTTGCGGACACACCTCCGATGTGGCGGATGAATGACGCATCAGACTCCCTCCGTCGCTCTCGCCGGCCGAAACTGCAAGAGCGTGCTCGGGCTGCACAAACCGCCACGCCTGTCCCGTGCTGGAGCTTACTGCTGCCGCAAATCACGGCTCCTCCTCTTTGCTGGTCCTAGGTGTTAATGGACCGATGGCTGCTGTTGCAGACTCGGCGCTAAGCATTGAGTCGCTCTCTCCATATCTCCTTCTCCTCTACCTTCTCCTCCTCGATTTTTGTTTTTCCCATGGCTGATACGAGTTTGAACGAATATAGGTCGGTCCCCGGTGACGCCTTCCGTGGACAAGACTACATGCTGTGGGGGCGTCCGAGGTACCCACAGGTTTAAAGACTTCGCTGTCTGGTTTTATAGAGTGATCCTTCTGGGCCGGCCAGTTAAGGCAAGCCCTCCGCTCCTGCCTCGGCGTACCTCATTAACGTCACCACTGAGGTCTTTGAAGAGTACAGCGGGTAACGGCGCGCTGGGAGAATAGCCGACAACTCCCCAGTTTTGGACGGTTGGTGCGAAGCGGCAGTGTAAGTGCACACCGAGCCCGTCCCTCCACTATGTGCATTAGGCACTGGAAACGATATATCATCTCGCAGTTCCTAATACCTACCATCATTTGTTACCTTTCCCCAGATACAGAAATCAGGAGAAATGCAGCCTCCACCTGGCTACTCGACGGTTGGTGCCGGTGGCGATAAAACAACACCAGTACCGCCTTATCCATGAGCATTAGGCACTGCGACGATACCTTCGTCCCAGTTCCCAATACCCACCATCATTTGTTGCCTTTCCCCGGATAGAAATCAAAGAATGCAACTTCCACTCGCATTGGGCACTGAGAACGACGCATCGTCACCAGTGCCCAATGCACCTCATCTTCGGTTGCCTTTCCTCCGGATGTAAAATCAGAGAATGCAACCCCTACCACTCCGCGGTACCCTCCGCTTATGGGAAAGGGACACGCCAGGCAGCTATCCTCCTGTCAGAACATTCGCCACTGGCAAACAACGTATCATCACACACCAGTGCAGGGTGCCGTCCGGCGTTGCCTTTCCCTGGATACAATGGTATCAAAGGGAAATACAACGACCAGGCACTCGAGGAGGTTTTCTGACGTGGCACCCCAACCTAACCTAACCTTTTTACATGGGAAATGCCTACTTTTACACCTGCGGGAGCAGGGTGGTTATGTCGGACCTCGCACCGACTAAAACCCCATGGTGTTCCTCCATCGTCGCGTATGGCGGGGTCACGGGAACGCTTTCGCGCACATCCGCGACCCCGCCTGCGCCGGCCGACCAGGCGGCCTTCTCCGGGGAGGACATCTCCTCCCACCCCTCCTGGCAGGGCGCGCCGGAACACGGACGCGCCCTCCTTCAGCCTCTCTGTAGGTGGGAAGCGGACTCCCCGAGTCCGCCCAGAGGCCATGGGGGCCAGGAAGCCCCAGCCCCCTGCGGCGGATCTGGTGTTAGGCTCCGCCGCCGACCAATGTTCGGCCGCGGAGGACAGGGAGAGCGGCAGGATCAACCACACTCCACTGAACCCGCGGCCCCACCACGGCCGCATCAGCGGTGCGACCCCCGCTTGAGTCGCGGAGGATAGGGAGATACACTACCCTCCCTCCGCGACTCCGTCTCGGATGCGGAGGGTGGGGGCGACGATGCGCGGTACCGGTGCTAACAGTCCTCGCACCGCCACCCCATTCCCCCGACTCCGCCTCGGCTGCGGATGGTGCGTAAGACGGCCTCACTCCGTCCATCCGCACCCCGCAGCCCACCGACACGCATCCAGGGTGGGCCCAGCTCCAGCGGAGCGGCCTCCTCCGGGCCGGCCTTAGAACGCCTTAGGCCGGCCATTTGGGTTCCTCTTAGCTTCACCGTGGTTAACTCCACACCACGGTTACTAAGCCCCCCCGCTACGACAAAGCGGGAACCCTTTGGGGGGGAACCTAACCTAACCTAACCTAACCTAACCACATATATCTTTGTGCATTAGAGTCTTAAGCATTCCGAATTGGTTTTTTGTTGTAGCATTTGTTTAGTGTAATCGTAAGACAGTCATCCTGCGCCGCATTTAGGCCATTTCTAGTCTAGTTCTAATCAGTTATTTTAGTTTCATAATAACGTAATTTTTTTCCATTTGTAAAAATTTTCATTTCTTCGTTTTTCGTACTGATTTTGGAGCCTAACCTAACCTTTTTTTTTTTTTTTTTTTTCGTGGGGAAATGCCTACGCATACCCGCCCTCGCGGGGACGAGAAGGGTTACGTCGGACTCGCACCGACTAAAACCCCACGGTGTTCCTTCTGCCCACCGAGTGCTGTGCATACGGGTACGCTTACGCATTCGTCCGCGTGCACAGCAGTGGCGGCTCGCTCTTGCGGGCCCCGGCCGTTGGTAACCTTTATGGAGAGCGCGCGGGAACACGAGGCGCGCTCTCACCTCGCCGACTCATTTTGAGCTACGGACCTCCCCGGGTCTATAGCTCGAGTCGTATCAGGGCGGAATGGCGAGCGCATACGCTCTGCGTCTTCGCCCGATGCGGCGTCTGCGGACTGGATCCGAGGCGGCTGACTCCCGAACTCGCTCCGCCTCCTCCTTCGTGGACATCACCGCCTCGCAGTACACCTGCACTGCTGCCCACCCTTCCCGACTGTCGACCATGGCGCGAACTACGGCCGCCAGCGACAAGTCGTTGCCCACTACGGCACTCAGTGCTCGGCGCTGTTCTGCCCACCGCGGACACACCTCCAGCGTGTGCTGGGCCGTGTCTTGGAGGCAGCCGTCACAGTGGTGACAGCCCTCGTTTGGCTCCCTTCCGATCAAGTGCAGGTACTTCCCGAAGCATCCATGCCCCGAAAGCACCTGCGACAACCGGAAGGTGAGCACTCCGTGACGTCTGTCAGCCGCCTTTTGAGAACTGGACGTACTGCCTCTACGGTCGTGGTTCCGGCCCGGGGCTGTCGAAGTGCATGCTGCCACCTCCGTACCATGACCCTTCGACGCTCCGCCCTCGCCGCATCAACCTCCTCCCTCGTGGGTGGGAACTGGCGCACCGCAATCAAGCTCTCACGCCAAAAGAAAACGGACGCGAGAACTTTCGCCTCCAGTTCCCAGGGAGGGACGCCGCCAGCACACGCCGCCTCGTGGGACACCGTGTGGTACCCCGGATCGCTCTGATCGCCATCGCCCTCTGGGGCCTTTGCAGAAGAGCGATTGTCCGGCTATTCAGAGCGTCACTCCACACGGGTGCCCGTACAGCGCCATGGAGCGCACCATGCCCAGGTACAGGCGCCGACAAGCCGCATTCGGACCTCCGATATTCGGCAGCAAGCTGCCGACTGCGGCCGCCGCACGCAACAGCCTGGGCAATAAGCCTAGGAAGTGCACCTCGAAGTTCCATCGACCGTCCAAAGTGAGTCCCAGATATTTCATCTGGGACTTGATGCCTATGCGAACTCCGCCCACTACGATGTGCAGTCCCGGGGTGGCGCGTTCCGAGGCCCGTGAAAACACAAGGCCTCAGACTTGTTAAGGGCCACCTCGAGACCCAGCCTTCGGATACGACCCACTACGTGGGCCACTCCCGCTGTAGCACGTATGGTGCACTCCCCTATAGGTGCCGCCCTTGCCGTCACCAAGGTGTCGTCGGCGTAGCAAGTCACGCAGAGGCCCCCGCGTATCCATATAACGAAATGGGGAAGCCGATAAACTCCACAGGAGCGGTCCGAGAACCGAACCCTGTGGGACACCGCACGACACTACGCGACTATGCCACGCGTTCCGACACCTGTACGCCACCGACCTGCCCGAGAGATAGGATGCGATCATGCGCTGGAGGTAGTTCGGCACCCGGTGATACCGGAGTGCCTCCTGATGCAACTCCAGGGCAAGGTGTTGAAGGCGTTGGCGATGTCAAGAGACACCGCCAAGACGACCTCACCCGGGCGACTGCTTCCTCCGCCGTCCTCTTCACTCGCATGATCGCATGTATCGTGGACCTGCCCTCGCGAAAACCGAATTGGTTATCGTCCAAGTCCGGACCGACCCACCAGATGTCGGACGAGGCGACCGGCAATGACACGCTCAAAGAGCTTTGCCACCTCGTCCAGCAGCACTATGGGCCGGTACGCAGAGGGCGAGTCCCTCGGGCGCCCCTCCTTCCTCAAGAGGACCATCGTGCCCGCCTTCCACACCCGTGGAAAACGGCCCTGCGTTAGGCAGGCATCGAATAGTCCCTGAGTTTGCCCTCGAGTGCGCCGGATGCTGGGACCCACGCGGCCAGGGACACCGTCGGGTCCGGGGCCGTATTCGAACGGAGTCGAAGGATCGCGGCCCCGAACTCTCCAGGGTTACCGGCGGTACCACCTCGTCCCCGCCAGCAACCGCATCCAGCGCAGTCGGAGCCATGGTCGGCGGCGTGTGTTCCTCTCTCTGGGGGAACAGAGCTGCAACCACTGCGTCCACGAACTGGGGCTGGAGACTCCGCGTCAGAGGGGGTGCCCATGGGCGAAGTTTCCCCCGCACCATGCGGTATGGGCGACCCCACGGATCACGGTCCAGAGTCTCCAGCAGCTCGTTTCTCGCCCCAGCCTTGGCCTCGCCGATGGCGATTTGAAGGCGAAGCTTGGCCCTCCCGTAAGCGACGCGCAACGACGACTCGGCCGCATCGTCACGGCGTCTCCTCCGGCGTTGCCTCGTATACTGGCGTCTCGCGACTACGCACGCCGTGCGCAGCTCAGCGATGTCGGCGGACCACCAGTACACCTGCCTTTTCGGCGGTCGAGGCCCCAACCGTGGCATCGACGCATCGCAGACGCGAGTCATTGACGCGCGAATCGCCAACGCTTCGTCTTCCACGCAGTGGTTGCTGCACCTCGGGGAAACCCACGATTCCACCAGGGAAGCCTCGATGAGAACTTCCCCGTCGAGGTGCTTCAGTGCCCATCGCGGGCCGTCACCACGGACGACCGCTCGCCCGGATTGGACCGGAGCCGCGTCGGAGTCAGAGACGCTGAACCGGATATACAAATGGTCCGACAGCGTCTCCACCTGTATCACGACTTCCCACCCGTGAACCCGGCGCGCCACAGAAGTGCTGGCGAAGGACAGGTCCACAACGGAGCTCCCCTGGGGCCGAACGCATGTGGGTTCCGAACCACGGTTGAGCAGACAGAGCCCTACGGACAGTGCCCACCCCTCCAGGAACGTCCCCCGCGTATCGTTGGCAGAACAGCCCCAAACGGTGTTCTTGGCGTTGAAGTCACCCATCACCAAAATGTGATGAGGGTGACTCCTGCCAATGAGAGCTCCATTCCGCCTAAGAGTCCTCGAACTGGAGCGGCTTCCTGCTGGGGGACAATAAATGCCAATAATGACTATCCCCCCCACCAGCGCCGCAACGAATCCGCGACCCTTCTCCACCCAATCCATGGGTGGGGCACCAGCAGTCGTCCGAGTAAATACCGCGACCAGTCCCTCCTCGTCTCCCGCCCAGCCATCCCTATCTGGAACCAGGTAGGGTTCCGAAACGGCCACGTGGGTCAACCACTGTGCCGCTATACGAAACAGATCTTGTGCTCGAGCACAGTGGTTGATGTTCGCCTGGAGCTACGTGAAGGCGCGTATTGAGGCCGGTTTGGATCCTCCTCCATTGCCTCCACCTGTGGTTTTGCTGGCTGGCTGGACTGGCGGTAACGTGCGAGCTGGCCTTTTCCCTCTTAGGAGGCGCGGTACGGCCTCCTCAACCTGGTCGGCGGTTTTGGCTGCGGCCACAGCGCAACGCGGGTTAGCTGGTGCTGCGCCGCCGCCAGACTGACCACAACAGGCGGCTCCCCCGGTCGACTGCGGCGTCGCACTGTGCCCTCACATGTCCCGACTTTCCAGGCAGCGGAAGCACCTCAGAGGTGTAGGCTCCATAGTTTCACCACGGCTGAGACCCACGAGATCATCAACCTTCCGCTGTCGGCGACCTTTTTGGCGGCCGCCACGGGACTATCGGACGAAACAGCCCATGTCACCAACATCCCGTAGGATCTGGCTGCATTTGACTGCCTCCTCAGGGCAACCACCGGCCTTCGCCACGGCTCTCGCCTCCTCCACGGTGGTGGGTCATCCTGAACCAGCAGTTTCACGGCCTCCGCTGTGTTTTTATGGTCTAGTTATCCGCACAGCGGCGCGGGCGCGTCCCGCCAACTTTCGAGGCAGTCCGCCTGTCGCCGCTGTTTTTCAGCCGGGGATTTCAAACATACCACGCGCCCCCGTGTACGTAATGCCGAGTCCAGCTCTGTTATCCGAGGGCAGAGAGGTCGACTTTCACTCTTCGCCTCGGTGATAACCTCATAAGTAACACCAGCCGCCGCTTCCGGCGCCAGTGTCACCACGACAGCGGCGGTCTGGGGCGGCAATCTTTGCCGGCCTCGGGTGCAAGATTGCCAGTACTCTTGGCAACGCCCGCTCTTGTTCTGAGCCTTTCTTACCACCGTATTCCTCCATGGACTGTGGTGCCGGTGTAGAGACTCAAATTGTTCTTCACGCTCTTTATAACAGGCTCGCTCTTCTTTCCTTCCCTTTTCCCTTAGTGCGGCAGGAACCCTGAGATAACTACCGGTCGCTGTTGGTGCAATGACCGGTGGCTTCAGGGTGGCTACTGCAGTGAGGGAGAATGTGCCAGCCGAGGAGCCGAGCTTGCTTGCCCTCGCGTCATGCTGCCAACGCGGAGGCCGGAGGCGCTTTTCGGGAAGGAGGCGATCCTCAAGGCGCGAATCTGGCGTTCATCATTGTCCCTGCTTGACAGATGATAGAACGTACCAGATCCTCGTTGCCCTCTGCTGTGATTGGTGCCTGTTTGTTAGACTGCTCCATACATGATCGCATCTCCACCACTTCCTGGCGTAACTGCGCAACCTCAGCTTGCAGACGGTTGTTGCTCGCCTACGGTCCTTGTTTCTTCTGATGTGCACCATTCTGCGGGTGACTTCTCTGATCGATATCACCACCAAGAGTCTTTCAACGATCGAACTAAGGTGCCCTTGATGTTCTTAGACTTCACAGCGGCCTGACTAATAGCATTGATGCTCCTCGATTTTCTTCCCTATTACTGACGCCATACGCAAAGTCGCGACCGTCATTTGACGATGACTCTGACGGGGTTCTAATCCAGTCGGCGCTTGAGTCGTGGGCCGACGCTGCAACCTCGACCTCCGCCTCCGATACCATCTCCTCCTTTTTGCAGCAATCGCCGCCTGTTTGGCCTGCAGGAGCCCGCATATTCCCCGTTGTTGGGGATAGCCCTCGACCTCTTTTGGCAGATGTTCTTGCCGCTATTCTGCTAATCTCTTCATCGGCGTGGCTGCGCTATCGAACCAGAACCGCAACCTGCATCCGTAGATGGTCGCTTTCTCCCGCACCAAACCTTTTTCCTCTTCCAGAGACTCTACGCTCAGCATGAGGTCACTCCTCATCACTATCTCGTTCCGCCATTTTGTTTGTGTTTGTTTTAAAGTTTCCGTATTAAATCCCGCAATTTGGACGATATATAAAGTGTCGGCCCCGGGTTACGCCATTCCGAGAGAGCGAGGCTGCTGTGGGGTCGCGCGATGCCCACAGGTTTTGGGCCTTCGCTGTCTGCGATTTCACCTCGAGGTTTACTCCTCGCGGGCCGACCAATTGAGCTGGCCCTCGCTCCGCTGCGCTTCGACGTGCCCCATATCGTCAACTCTGGGGTCTTTGACGAAATACCTGGCCGGGTTACGGCTGCCTGGGAGAACCGGCAATAACTCCCAGTTTTGGACGGTTAATTAACGGCGGCGGGTGTGGAGTGCACACCGGACCGTCCCACCACGCATGAGGCATTAGGCGCTGGAAACGATATATCGCAATTTAATACCCACCATCATTTGTTGCCTTTCCCCGGATGCAGAAATCAAAATGCAGCCTCCCTAACGCTCGATGGTTCAGTGCCCGGCGGCAGTAAAAAGCTTACGCGAGCCATCCCCACACTGTGAGCATTAGGCACTGCCAACGACGTATCGCCACCAGTTCCACGTACCTTCAATTGTTGCCTTTCCCCGGATACTTTGATCAAGAATGCAACATCTGCCCGCATTGGGCGCACTGAGAACGGCATATCGTACCAGTGCCCAATGCTATCATGTCGAGTTGCCTTTCCTCGGATATGAAATCAAAATGCAACCCCCTGCCCTCCACGCTGTGCCCTCCGCTTGTGGGGGGACGCATGACTATCCCCCTGTCAGAACATTCGCCGCTGGCAACAGCGTATCGCAGTGCGGGGTGCACCGGGCCGGCGTTGCCTTTCACGGATACAATGGTATCAAGGGAAATTCAACGACGGGCTCGAGGAGAGGGATTTTCCTGACGTGGCTTTTGAACCCTAACCTAACCTAACCCTAGCCTTTTTTTTTTTTTTTTTTTTGAAGTAGTTCTAGTTCTAATCAGTTATTTTAGTTTCATAATAACGTAATTTTTTCCATTTGTAAAATTTTCATTTCTTTGATTTTTCGTGCTGATTTTGGAGCCTAACCTAACCTAACCTTTTTTTTTTTTTACATGGGGAAATGCCTACGCATACCCACCTGCAGCAGGGGCAAGGATGGAGTTATGTCGGACTCTACGCGCCGACTAAAACCCGCTGGTGTTCCACCTTCGTCGCGTATGGCGGGGTTACGGGAACGCTTTCGCACACCTCCGCGACCCGCCTGCGCTGGCCAGCACCGCCGGCCTCGCTCGGGGAGGACATCCCCCTCTCACCCTCTCCTGCAAGGCGCGCCGGAACACGGACGCGCCTTTCATCGGCCTCCTCTGTAGGTGAAACGGACTCCCCGGTCCGCCCCCAGGAGCCATGGAACCAGGAAGCAGCAAGCAAGCTGGCCTGCGGCGGATCTGGTGTTAGGCTCCGCCGCCAACCAATGTTCGGCCGCGGAGGACGGGAGAGCGGCAGGATCAACCGACACTCCACTGAACCCGCGGCCCCACCACGGCCTCAGCGGTGCGACCCCGCGCGCCGAGTCGCGGAGGATGAGGTCGCTGCCCTCCCTCCGACTCCGTCTCAGATGCGAGGTGGGGGCGACGATGCGTGGCGTACCGCTGCTAACAGTCCCCGCACCGCCACCCCATTCCCTCGACTCTCCCGCCTCGGCTGCGGACGAAGTGCGTAAGATGGCCTCACTCCGTCCATCCGCGCATCCACCGACTACGCATCAGGGCGGGCCCATAACCTAACCACCTATATCTTTGTGTATTAAGTCTCTTAAGCATTCAAATTGGTTTTGTTATAGCATTTGTTCAGTGTAATCGTTGGACAGTCATCCTGCGCCACCGTATTTAGGCCTTTTCTGAATCTAGTTGTAATCAGTTATTTTAGTTTCATAATTACGTAATTTTATTCCATTTGTAAAATTTTCATGTCTTTGTTTTTCATTGATTTTGTAACCTAACCTATATCTTTGT
>JAGSMU010000079.1:0-132500 GCA_029286865.1 Teinopalpus imperialis
CGCTGACGGTCGGAGTGGGGGCTCCGATCGTCCAGTATTAACGACCCCGGGGAGGACGACGGCACGACGTGGTACCGTGTCGTCGTGATAGTTCCGCGAGGGTTCTGGGGTGCGATCTTCACGTACGCCCCGGGACGAGCTATCCCAGCGAAGCGCAGGGGTTGCAGTTGCGTTCCTTACGGAGATCCCGCGACCCCTCGCGAGCGTTGGTGGCGACCACCGTGGGGTTTTAGTCGGTGCGAGTCCGACATAACCCGCTCTAAGTGAGGGCGGGTATGCGTAGGCATTTCCCCACGAAAAAAAAAAAAAAAAAAAAAAGGTTAGGTTAGGTTAGGTTGGGGTGCCACGCTTCGGGAAGTACCTGCACTTGATCGGAAGGGAGCCAAACGAGGGCTGTCATCACTGCGACGGCTGCCTCGAAGACACGGCCCAGCACACGCTGGAGAGGTGTCCTCGATGGGCGGAACAGCGCCAGTGCCTCCAGTGCCGTAGTGGGAGAGGACCTGTCGCTGTCGGCCGTGGTTCGCGCTATGGTCGACAGCCGGGGGCATAAGGCAGCAGTGCGCATCTACTGCGAGGCAGTGATGTCCACCAAGGAGGAGGCGGAGCGAGGTCGGGAGGCAGCCGCCTCGGATCCAGTCACCAGACGCCGCATCGGGCGAAGACGCAGAGCGTATGCGCTCGCCATTCCGCCTGATACGACTCGAGCTATGGGCCAGGGAGGTCCGTAGCTCAAAATGAGTCAGCGAGGTGAGAGCGCGCCCCGTGTTCCGCGCGCTCTCCATAAAGGTTACCAACGGCCGGGGCCACCAGAGCGAGCCGCCACTGCTGTGCACGCGGACGAATGCGTAAGCGTACCCGTATGCGCAGCACTCGGTGGGCAGAAGGAACACCGTGGGGTTTTAGTCGGTGCGAGTCCGACATAACCCGCTCTCGTCCCGCGAGAACTGAGGTATGCGTGAAGCATTTCCCCACGAAAAAAAGGTTAGGGTGCCCGTCAGAAAACCTCCTCGAGTGCCTGGTCGTTGAATTTCCCTTTGATACTATTGTATCCGGGGAAAGGCAACGCCGGGACAGTACACCCTGGGCACTGGTGATGACACGTTGTTGCCAGTGGCGAATGTTCTGACAGGGGGCTGTAGCTGCTCTGCGTGTCCCTCTGATAAGCGGAGGGCACTGCGGAGTGGCAGGGGGTTGCATTTCCTCTTGATTTCCATATCGGAGGAAAGGCAACCGAACGATGATGCGCATTGGGCACTGGTGACGATACGTCGTTCTCAGTTACTTAATGCGAAGTGGAGAAAGTTGCATTTCTCCTTGATCAAAGTATCCGGGGAAGGCAACAAAATGGTGCATTGGGAACTGGTGGCGATACGTCGTTGGCGGTGCCTAATGTTCACAGTGTGAGGACGGGCTCGGTGTGCGCTTTTACTGCCACCGGGCACTCAACAAATCGAGCGTTGTGGGAGGTTGCATTTCCCCTTGATTTCTGTATCCGGGGAAAGGCAACAAATGATAGTGGGTATTAGGAACTGGTGACGATGCGTGCTCGTTTCCAGTGCCTAATGCTCATAGTGGAGGACGGGCTCGGTGTGCACTTACACTGCCGCCGGGCATTCAACCGTCAAAACTGGGGAGTTACGTCGGCTCTCCCAGCGCGCCGTAACCCGCTGTACTTTCGTCAAAGACCCCAGTGTTGACGATAATGGGGTACGTCGAAGTGCAGCGGAGCGGAGAAACTTGCCTTAATTGGCCGGCCCGCGAGGAGTAAACCTCTATAAAATAATCAGACAGCGAAGTCTTGAAAACCTGTGGGTACCAGGCGACCCCACAGTATGTAGCCTTGCCCTCGGAATGGCGTGGCAAAGGGGAGCCGACCTTTTATTCGTCCACAATCGTGGGAACAGTTATGAGCACATACAAAACAAAAATCTGAGGGTAGACGAGTGGCGGCGGCGAGCGACTCTATGCTCAGCGTGGAGTCACTCGAAGAGAAGAAGCATTGCGGGAGGAAACGTCCTTCTAAGGACGCAGAGATGGGTGTCGGTCCGGCAATGGGCCAGGACGGCAAGAACAGCCAGACTACGACGGTGTCTGCTAAGAGGTCGTGGGCGACCACCAACTACGGGGAATACGTGGGTCTTGCCCAAGCCAAAATGGCATTGGCGGCCGCAAAGAAGAGAAATGAGGGTGGAGGCGGAGGCGGAGATCGCAGCATCGTCTCGTCAGCTCCGCGCCGGCAGGATAACAACCCTGTCAGGTCGTCGTCCAACGATGGCGACTTCGAGACGGCAGCGGAGCTAGAAGAGGGTGAAGGACAGCGTGGGCGTCATCACCATGGTTGCAACAAGGTCGAAGAACCTGAAAGGCATCTGGGTGAAGGCGCTCAAAGAAGCTGCGAGAGAACGTCATCGAGGTTGCAAGACTCTGCAGCGACGCTGTACCTCAGACGAGACGCGGAAGCTGCAGGCCGAAAATGCTCGCCTACAAGGCGAAATATCACAGCTAAGGAAGGAGGTGGCCGACCTGCGGATAAAATCGACCGGCCCAGCCAACAAACTGAGGGCAAGGAGGAGCTCGTGCGCTCGATCATTGACCAGGTTGGGTCAATGATCAACGCCAGATTTGCCGCGCTGGAGGACCGCCTCCTGCCGGAAAAGCGCCTCCGCCCCCCATTAGCGGCGGACAAGAGGCTGAAAGTAGTGCCCGGTCCCTCATCCAGCTCTTCGCCTTCCCAGGCACCGGTTACGACAAAACCACCTGTCATGGCGGCTGGCGTCAAATCGGCTGTCGCTGGGGTTGCAGTGGCCCCAAAGCGCCCCAAAGGAAACGGGCGAGGCCATTAAGGAGGGCCCAAAGAAGGCAGTTGAGTCCCGACCCTGTCACTTGCACCTGAGTCCATGGACCAACCTTGGACCACAGTGGTTAGGAAGGGCCCAAAACAAGGAAGGCAAAGTCACGAAAAGTGTTGGCAAACCGAGGGCTGTGAAGATCGCGACTCCGCGATCCTCTGCTGTAGTGGTGACCCTGGAGCCAGAGGCAGCGGCTGCAGGAGTCACCTACATTGATGTAATTACCGAGGCGAAGGCGAAAATCAACCTAGCCTCCTCGGTATCACTGAGATGCGCTTCCGCATCTGCGCCACGAGGGGCTCGTATGTTCGAGATCCCCGGCGCGAACAACGACAAAAGGCGGATGCCCTCGCTCAAAAATTGAGCGAGGTGCTCGATAAGCGTGTGCGAGTATCCAGACCGGCGAAGACTGCAGAAGTCAAGGTGTCCGGTCTGGACGACTCCCACGACAGCAGAGGATGTAGTAGCGGCGGTGACGAAGGCTGGCGGCTGTCCCAAAGACACCATTAAGTGCAGCGAGGTCCTGCGATATCCCGCAGGCCTTGGGATAGCCTGGGTCCGGTGCCCCGTGGCTGCCGCCAAAAGGTGGCTGCCAGCGGGCGCCTATGCTGATTTCATGGGTGGCGGCCGAGGTGAAGCTCGTGGAGCCCTCACCTCTTAGGTGTTTCCGCTGTTTTGAGGCGGGACACGTGAGGGCTCAGTGCGACGCACCGATCGACCGGGGGAGTTATTGCTGCCGATGTGGTCAACCTGGCCACAAGGCGGCACAGTGCTCCGCTACCCCGCGTTGTGCCGTGTGCGTCGCCGCTAAGAAACCGGCGGACCATAGGATGGGGAAGGCCTGCAAAGCGCCTTCCAAAGGTCGCAAAGGCCGGTCCGCCCGTTGCCACCTCGGCAACCGACCAGCCAGCCGATGGAGGAGGAAGCGTCCCACGACCCTGGGACCACTCCACAGCCGCCGCAGGGGGGGATGAGGAGAGCGTAGGCATACTCGATTTCCCCCCTTACGACTCGAGCGATGGACACGGGGAGGTCTGTCGCTCAACATGAGTCAGCGAGGTGAGAGCGCGCCCGGTGTTCCCGCGCGCTCTCGAAACAGGGCAAAGTCTGCCGGGGCCACACAACTGGCCGCCACCCGCTGTGCACGCGGAAGAATGCTCACAGCGTACCCGCATGCACAGTACTTGGGTGGAGCGAAGGAACACCGTGGGGTTTTAGTCGGTGCGAGTCCGACATAACCCGCCCTCGTCCCCGCGGGGGCGGGTATGCGTAGGCATTTCCCCACGAAAAAAAAAAAAAAAAAAAAAAAAAGGTTAGGTTAGGTTAGGTTGGGGTGCCACGTCAGAAAACCTCCTCGAGTGCCTGGTTGTTGAATTTCCCTTTGATACTATTGTATCCGGGGGAAAGGCAACGCCGGGACGGTGCACCCTGGGCACTGGTGATGACACGTTGTTGCCAGTGGCGAATGTTCTGACAGGGGGGGGATAGCTGCTCTGCGTGTCCCTCTGATAAGCGGAGGGCACTGCGGAGTGGCAGGGGGGTTGCATTTCCTCTTTATTTCCATATCCGGAGGAAAGGCAACCGAACGATGGTGCGCATTGGGCACTGGTGACGATACGTCGTTCTCAGTGCCCAATGCGAGTGAGTTACATTTCTCCTTGATCAAAGTATCCGGGGAAAGGCAACAAATGATGTTGCGCATTGGGCACTGGTGACGATACGTCGTTCTCAGTGCCCAATGCGAGATGAAGGTTGCATTTCTCCTTGATCAAAGTATCCGGGGAAAGGCAACAAATGATAGTGGGTATTAGGAACTGGCGACGATATATCGTTTTCAGTGACTAATGCTCATAGTGGAGGACGGGCTCGGTGTGCACTCACACTGCCGCCGGGCATTCAACCGTCCAAAACTGGGGAGTTACGTCGGCTCTCCCAGCACGCCGTAACCCGCTGTACTTTCTTCAAAGACCCCAGCGTTGACGATTATGGGGTACGTCGAAGTGCAGCGGAGCGGAGGGCTTGCCTTAATTGGCCGGCCCGCGAGGAGTAAATCTCTATAAAAAATCAGACAGCGAAGTCTTAAAAACCTGTGGGTACCGGACGCCCCCCACAGTATGTAGTCTTGCCCCCGGAAAGGCGTAACCCGGGGGTTGACCGTTTTTTCGTCCAAACTCGTGGGTACTAATATGAGCAAACAAATTTCAAGATGCAGGGTGGATAGTGACGATGACACGAGCGACTCGATGCTTAGCGTGGAGTCACTCGATGAGAGAAGGAGCATAGCAGGGAGAAAACGTCCTTCTAAGGACGCAGAGATCGGTGTTGGTCCGGCGATGGGCCAAGATGTGGGAAGTGGTCGGGGAAAGGCAGCAACATCTGCCAAACGAGGTCGAGGACGTCCCCAACGACTGGGGAGTACGTCGGCCTTGCCCAGGCCAAAATGGCGTTAGTGGAAGCTAGGAGAGAGGAGGAGAGGTTGGAGGCGGAGGCAGAGATCGCCTCATCGTCTCGTCAGCTCCGTGCCGGCAGGAAGTCAACCCTGTCGGAGTCGTCGTCCAATGATGGCGACTTCGAGCCGGCATCGGAGCTGCAAAAGGGATCGAGGACAGCGTCGGCGTCATCTCCATGGTGGCCCCAAAGGTCGAAGAACCTGAAGGGCGGTAATGAGTGAGCGCTGAAGGAGGCTGCAGAGAATGTAAGCGAGACCGCAAAGACTCTGCAGCGACGCTGTACCTCAGAGGAGACGAGGAAGCTGCAGGCCGATAATGCTCGCCTGCAAGACGAAGTGGCGCAGCTGCGAAAGGAGGTGGCCTATTTAAAGATGCAAGTAGATCGGCCCAGCCAGCAAGCCGAGGGAGCGGACAAGGAGGAGCTCGTGCGTTCGATCATTGACCAGGTAGGGTCAATGATCAGCGCCAGGTTCGCGGCGTTGGAGGACCGCCTCTTACCGGAGAAGCGCCTCCGTCCCCCACTAGCGTCGGATAAGAGACTGGATGCGGTGCCCGGTCCTACTTCCAGCTGTTCGCCTTCTCAGGCACCGGTCGCTGCAAGGCCACCTGCCAAGGCGGCCAGCGTTAAACCGGCTGTCGCGGGGTCTTCTGTGGCCCCAAAACACCCTAAGGGAGGGCGGAGTGAGCCTGCGGAGGGCCGAACGAAGACGGCAACTGAGTCCCGGCCTTCACCACCTGCATCTGAGTCTGTAGAACAACCCTGGACTACGGTGGTGAAGAAGGGACTCAAGAAGAAGGATGGGAAGGCGGCGGTGAAGAGTCCCGGTGAACCCGCAAGGAGGGCGGTCAAGATCGCAACTCCGCGATCCTCTGCTGTGGTTGTGACCCTAGAGCCTGAGGCTGTGGCAAAGGGCGTCACTTACATCGAGGTAATTACCGAGGCGAAGGCGAAAATAAACCTAGCCTCCCTCGGTATAACTGAGATGCGCTTCCGCATCTGCGCCACGGGGGCTCGAATGTTCGAGATCCCCGGCGCGAACAGCAACAAAGGCGGACGCCCTGGCTCAAAAATTGAGCGAGGTGCTTGCAGCAGCGGGCAAGCAAGTACGAGTGTCAGACCGGTGAAAACTGCTGAAGTGAAGGTGTCGGTCTGGATGACTCCCGCCACAGCAGAGGACGTCGTTGCGGCGGTGACGAAGGCTGGCAGCTGTCCCAAGGACGTCGTCAAATGCAGCGAGGTCCTGCGGTATCCCGCAGGCCTTGGGATAACCTGGGTCCGGTGCCCCGTGGCTGCCGCCAAAAGGTGGCTGCCAGCGGGCATATGGTCTCGTGGGTGGCGGCCGAGGTGAAGCTCGTGGAGCCCTCACCTCTTAGGTGCTTCCGCTGTTTCGAGGCGGGGCACGTGAGGGCTCAGTGCGACGCACCGATCGACCGGGGGGAGTTGTGCTGCCGATGTGGCCAGCCTGGCCACAAGGCGGCAACATGCTCCGCCACCCCGCGTTGCGCCGTGTGCGTCGCCGCAAAGAAACCGGCGGACCACAGAATGGGGGGGAAGGCCTGCAAAGCGCCTTCCAAAGCCGGAAAAAGGCCGGTCCGCCCGTTGCCACCTCGGCAATCGACCAGCCAGCCGATGGAGGAGGAAGCGTCCCACGACCCTGGGACCACTCCACAGCCGCCGCAGGGGGGAAAGGTGAGAGCGTAGGCGTACTCATTTCCCCCCTTACGACTCGAGCGATGGACACGGGGAGGTCTGTCGCTCAACATGAGTCAGCGAGGTGAGAGCGCGCCCGGTGTTCCCGCGCGCTCTCAAAACAGGGCAAAGTCTGCCGGGGCCACACAACTGGCCGCCCCCCGCTGTGCACGCGGAAGAATGCTCACAGCGTACCCGCATGCACAGTACTTGGGTGGAGCGAAGGAACACCGTGGGGTTTTAGTCGGTGCGAGTCCGACATAACCCGCCCTCGTCCTCGCGGGGGCGGGTATGCGTAAACATTTCCCCACGAAAAAAGGTTAGGTTAGGTTGGGGTGGGGTGCCACGTCAGAAAACCTCCTCGAGTGCCTGGTCGTTGAATTTCCCTTTGATACTATTGTATCCGGGGGAAAGGCAACGCCGGGACGGTGCACCCTGGGCACTGGTGATGACACGTTGTTGCCAGTGGCGAATGTTCTGACAGGGGGGGATGGCTGCTCTGCGTGTCCCTCTGATAAGCGGAGGGCACTGCGGAGTAGCAGGGGCTGCAGCTCTCTTGATTTCCATATCCGGAGGAAGGCAACCGAACGATGGTGCGCATTGGGAACTGTTGACGATACGTCGTACTCAGTGCCCAATGCGCGGAGTAAACGCATTTCTCCTTGATCAAAGTATCCGGGGAAGGCAACAAATGATGGTGGGTATTGGGAACTGGTGGCGATACGTCGTTGGCAGTGCCTAATGCTCACAGTGTGAGGACGGGCTCGGTGTGCGTTTTTACTGCCGCCGGGCACTCAGCAAATCGAAGCGTTGTGGGAGGTTGCATTTCTCCTTGATTTCTGTATCCGGGGAAAGGCAACAAATGATGGTGGGTATTAGGAACTGGTGACGATATATCGTTTCCAGTGCCTAATGCTCATAGTGGGGGGACGGGCTCGGTGTGCGTTTTTACTGCCGCCGGGCACTCAACCGTCGAGCGTTGTGGGAGGTTGCATTTCTCTTTGATTTCTGTATCCGGGGAAAGGCAACAAATGATGGTGGGTATTGGGAACTGGTGACGATACGTCGTACTCAGTGCCCAATGCGCGGAAGTGGAGGTTGCATTTCTCCTTGATCAAAGTATCGGGGAAAGGCAACAAAATGAGTGCGCATTGGGAACTGGTGGCGATACGTCGTTCTCAGTGCCCAATGCGCGGAAGTGGAGGTTGCATTTCTCCTTGATCAAAGTATCGGGGAAAGGCAACAAATGATGGTGGGTATTGGGAACTGGTGGCGATACGTCGTTCTCGGTGCCCAATGCGCGAATGAAGGTGCATTTCTCCTTGATCAAAGTATCCGGGGAAAGGCAACAAATGATGGTGGGTATTGGGAACTGGTGACGATATATCGTTTCAGTGCCTAATGCTCACAGTGTGAGGACGGGCTCGGTGTGCATTCACACTGCCGCCGGGCATTCAACCGTCAAAACTGGGGAGTTACGTCGGCTTTCCCAGCGCGCCGTAACCCGTTGTACTTTCTTCAAGGACCCCAGCATTGACGATTATGGGGTACGTTGAAGTGCAGCGGAGCGGAGGGCTTGCCAGCAGCCCGGCCCGCGAGGAGTAAACCTCTATAAAAATCAGACAGCGAAGTCTTAAAACCTGTGGGTACCAGGCGACCCCAGCAAGTAGCCTTGTCTCTGGAATAGGCGTCACCCGGAGACCGACATTTTATTTCGTCTAACTCGTGGGAATAATTATGGAATTATCAAAAACCAAGAGAAGGAGACTTAGCGAAAAGCGCTGAGTCTGTAATAGCAGTCGACGGTCCCTTAACATCTGGGGACCAGAGCCAGGAGAAAAGATCAGTGTCTGCGGGACCAGTAGCCCCGGCACGGGACAGGCGTGGACGCTTTGCGCGCCCAAGTACGCCTGTTAGTTTGGGCGGTGAGAGTGACGGCGGAAGATCCGATGCCTCACTCAGGTCCGCAACCTCGGAGGTGTCCGCAAGGACAAGTAGGAAGAGGAGAGCCAAGCCTGCGACTGTTGGCATTTGGGCACTGGTGACGATACGTCGTTCTCAGTGCCCAATGCGAGGTTGCATTTCTCCTTGATCAAAGTATCCGGGGGAAAGGCAACAAAATGAGGGTGTGCATTTGGAACTGGTGGCGATACGTCGTTGGCAGTGCCTAATGCTCACAGTGTGGGGGACGGGCTCGGTGTGCGCTTTTACTGCCGCCGGGCACTCAACCGTCGAGCGTTGTGGGAGGTTGCATTTCTCTTTGATTTCTGTATCCGGGGGAAAGGCAACAAATGATGGTGGGTATTAGGAACTGGTGACGATATATCGTTTCCAGTGCCTAATGCTCCTGTGGAAATGAGTGGGACAGGTCCGGTGTGCACTCACACTGCCGCCGGGCATTCAACCGTCAAAACTGGGGAGTTACGTCGGCTCTCCCAGCGCGCCGTAACCCGCTGTACTTTCGTCAAAGACCCCAGTGTTGACGATAATGGGGTACGTCGAAGTGCAGTGGAGCGGAGGGCTTGCCTTAACCGGCCGGCCCGCGAGGAGTAAATCTCTATAAAAATCAGACAGCGAAGTCTTAAAACCTGTGGGTACCAGGCGGCCCCACAGTATGTAGCCTTGTCACCGGAATAGGCGTCACCGGGGACCGACCTTTACTTCGTCTAAATCGTGGGAACAGATATGAGCTTATTGAAAACAAAAACCTGAGGATTGACGGTGATGACGACACGAGCGACTCTATGCTAAGCGTGGAGTCAATCGATGAAGGAGGATAGTAGCAGGGAGAAACGTCCTTCTAAGGACGCAGAGATTGATGATGGTCTGGCGATGACCCGGAAAGATCCGGGACGGGCATGGTTGCGACTGCCAAGAGAGGTCGAGGCGGCCTCCAACTACAGGCGAGTATGTGGGGCTTGCCCAGGCAAAATGGCGTTGGTGGAGGCAAAGAGAGGAGGAGAGGTTGGAGGCGGAGGCAGAGATCGCCTCATCGTCTCGTCAGCTCCCGCGCCGGCAGGAAGTCAACCCTGTCGGAGTCGTCGTCCAACGATGGCGACTTCGAGCCGGCATCGGAGCTGCAAAAAGAGGATAGAGGACAGCGTCGGCGTCATCTCCATGGTGGCCACAAGGTCGAAAAACCTAAAGGGCATCTGGGTGAAGGCGCTGAAGGAGGCTGCAGAGAATGTAAGCGAGACCGCTAAGACTCTGCAGCGACGCTGTACCTCGGAGGAGACGAAACTGCAGGCGGACAACACTCGCCTTCAAGGCGAAGTGTCACAGTTAAGGAAGGAGGTGGCCTACCTGCGAATGCAGATTGACCGGCCAAACCAACAAGCCGAGGAGCAGGTAGGGAGGAGCTGGCGCGTTCGATCATTGACCAGGTGGGGTCAATGATCAACGCCAAATTCGCCGCGTTGGAGGACCGCCTCCTCCCAGAAAAGCGTCTCCGCCCACCATTGATGGCGGATAATAGGCCAGAAGCGGTGCCCGATCCTCTGGGCAGGCCTTCGCCCTCCCAGGCATCGGCAGGCGCAGGGTCGCCTGTTAAGGCACCAGCGTTAAGCCGAATGTCGCGGGGTCTTCTGTGGCCCCAAAACACCCCAAGGGAGGAAGGAGCGAGCCTGCGGGGGCCAAAGAGACGGCAGCTGAGTCCGGCCATCGCCACCAGCACCTGAGTCTACGGACCAACCCTGGACTACGGTGTTAAAGAAGGGACTCAAGAAGAAGGGTGGGAAGGCGACAAAGAGTCCCGGCGAGCCTGCAACGAAGAGGGCAGTGAAGATCGCAACTCCGCGTTCGTCCGCTGTGGTGGTGACACTAGAGCCGGAGGCTGTGGCAGCGGGCGTCACGTACGTCGCAGTTATTACCGAGGCGAAGGCTAAAATCAATCTTGCCGCCCTCGGAATAACTGAGATGCGCTTCCGCATCTGCGCCACGGGGGCTCGCATGTTCGAAATCCCTGGCGCAGAAAGCGGAGCAAAGGCGGACGCCCTAGCCCAGAAATTGAGGGAAGTGCTCACCGCAGCGGGCAAAGCGGTCCGGGTATCAAGACCGGCAAAGACCGCCGAGATTAAAGTGTCGGTCTTGATGACTCGGTCTCTGTGGAGGAAGTGGTGGCGGCTGTTTCGTTGGCTGGCGGCTGTCCCAAGGAGGATGTAAAGTGCAGTGAGGTCCTGCGGTATCCCGCAGGCCTTGGGATAGCCTGGGTCCGGTGCCCCGTGGCTGCCGCCAAAAGGTGGCCGCCAGCGGGCTTATGGTCTCATGGGTGGCAGCCGAGGTGAAGCTCGTGGAGCCCTCACCTCTTAGGTGCTTCCGCTGTTTCGAGGCGGGGCACGTGAGGGCTCAGTGCGACGCACTGATCGACCGGGGAGTTGTGCTGCCGATGTGGTCAACCAGGCCACAAGGCGGCAACATGCTCCGCTGCCCGCGTTGTGCCGTGTGCGTCGCCGCAAAGAAACCGGCGGACCACAGGATGGGGAAGGCCTGCAAAGCGCCTTCCAAGGCCAGGAAAGGCCGGTCCGCCCGTTGCCACCTCGGCAACCGACCAGCCAGCCGATGGAGGAGGAAGCGTCCTAGACCCTGGGACCACTCCACAGCCGCCACAGGGGGATGAGGAGGCGTAGGCATACTCGATTCCCCTTACGACTCGAGTGATGGACTCGGGGAAGTCTGTCGCTCGTATGAGTCAGCGAGGTGAGAGCGCGCCCGGTGTTCCCGCGCGCTCTCAAAACAGGGCCAAGTCTGCCGGGGCCACACAACTGGCCGCCACCCGCTGTGCACGCGGAAGAATGCTTACAGCGTACCCGCATGCACAGTACTTGGGTGGAGCGAAGGAACACCGTGGGGTTTTAGTCGGTGCGAGTCCGACATAACCCGCCCTCGTCCCCGCGGGGGCGGGTATGCGTAGGCATTTCCCCACGAAAAAAAAAAAAAGGTTAGGTTGGGGTGCCACGGGGTGCCACGTCAGAAAACCTCCTCGAGTGCCTGGTCGTTGAATTTCCCTTTGATACTATTGTATCCGGGGGAAAGGCAACGCCGGGACGGTGCACCCTGGGCACTGGTGATGACACGTTGTTGCCAGTGGCGAATGTTCTGACAGGGGGGGATTGCTGCTCTGCGTGTCCCTCTGATAAGCGGAGGGCACAGCGGAGTGGCAGGGGGTTGCATTTCCTCTTGATTTCCAAATCCGGAGGAAAGGCAACCGAACGATGGTGCGCATTGGGAACTGTTGACGATACGTCGTTCTCAGTGCCCAATGCGGAGTGGAAAAATTGCATTTCTTCTTGATCAAAGTATCCGGGGAAAGGCAGCAAATGATAGTGGGTATTAGGAACTGGTGACGATATATTGTTTCCAGTGCCTAATGCTCATAGTGGAGGGACGGGCTCGGTGTGCACTAACACTGCCTCCGGGCACAACTGTCCAAACCTGGGGAGTTACGTCGGCTCCACCAGCGCGCCGTAACCCGCTGTACTCTCTTCAAAGACCCCAGCGCTGACGATCATGGGGTACGTTGAGGTGCAGTGGAGCGGAGGGCTTGCCTTAATTGGCCGGCCCGCGAGAAGGATCACTCTATAAAAACCAGACAGCGAAGTCTTAAAAACCTGTGGGTACCAGGCGACCCCACGGTATGCAGCCTTGTCTCCGGAATAGGCGTCACCCGGGGATCGACCGTTTATATCGACCTTTATCGTGGGAATCAAAATGGAAAAACTTAATTATGCAAAACGGACTGAAACTGAACGAGACAGCGATGACGACAGTGACTCTATGCTGAGCGTAGAGTCGTTTTGAACAGTAGACGAAGTGGCGGGCGGAAACGTCCTTCTATGGACATATCATGTGGCTCTGGCCTGCTTACGGGCCATGAAAGTGGAAAAAGCCTGGGTACGGCAAGAACATCTGCCAAGAGGCCGAGGGCGACCCCAACAACAGAAGGGGAGTACGTAGGCCTTGCGAAACAAAAATGGCGTTGGTGTCAGCACGAAGCGGAGCTGAGGTTGGTGGCGGAGGAAAAGATTGTTGCGGCGACGACGGCTCCGCACCGGCAAATCAACCTTGTCTGAGTCGTCATCAAACGATGGCGACTTCGAGGCAGTGGCGGACCTGGAGAAGAGGATCGAGGACAGCGTCGGCGTCATCAACAGTTGCCACTAAGTCAAGGAGCAAAGGGCAACTTTGTTCGTGCGCTTAAGGAGGCAGCGGAGACCGTGACTGAGGTTACTCAGACTCTGCAGAGACGCTGTACCTCTGAAGAAACGCGGAACCTGACAGCTGCAAACACCCGCCTCCAAGACGAAGTGTCGCAGCTGCGGAAGGAAGGTAGCCTACCTGCGGATGCAGGTTAATAAGCCGAGCCAACAAGCTGAGGAGCTGGCAAGGAGGAGCTCGTGCGTTCGATCATTGACCAGGTGGGGTCAATGATCAACATAATTGCTGCACTAGAAGACCGCCTCCTGCCGGAAAAGCGACTCCGCCCACCATTGGCGGCAGATAGAGGACTGGGAGCGGAAACCGTTCATTTGTCCGGTCCCTCGTCTTCCCAGGCACCGGCAGCCGCAAAGGCTACCTGTCATGGCAGTTAGCGCCGCACCGGCTGTCGCTGGGGTTCCGCGGGCCCAGAAACGCCCCAAAGGGAAGCAAAGCAAGACCGCGAAAGAGGGCCAACGGAGGAAGCTGAGTCCCGACCACCGGCGCCAGGTCAATGGAGCAACCATGGACTACGGTGGTGAAGAAGGGACTCAAAAAGAAGGCTGGGAAGGCGGCGGCAAATAGTCCCGTAAAACCCGCGAAGAGGGCAGTCACGATCGCCACTCCGCGATCGTCCGCCGTGGTGGTGACCCTGGAGCCAGAGGCAGTGGCAGCAGGCGTCACCTATACCGATGTTATTACCGAGGCAAAGGCGAAGATCAACCTCGCCGCCCTCGGTATAACCGAGATGGGATTCCGTGTCTGCGCAACGGGCGCTCGGATGTTTGAAATCCCGGGCGCAGACAGCGGCGACAAGGCGGACGCCCTCGCTCGAAGACTAAGCGAGGTTCTTGCAGCGGCGGGCAAGCGAGTGCGGGTATCCAGACCGGCAAAGACGGCGGAGGTCAAGGTGACCGGTCTGGACGACTCTGCTACAGCGGAGGACGTGGTAGCGGCCGTGATGAAGGCTGGTGGCTGCACTGAAGAGGCAGTTAAGTGCAGCGACATTCTGCGGTACCCTGCAGGACTCGGAATGGCCTGGGTCAAGTGCCCTGTGGCTGCCGCCAAAAAGGTGGCTGCCGGCGGGCGACTCATGGTCTCGTGGGTGGCAGCCGTGGTCAAGCTGGTGGAGCCCTCACCTGTGAGGTGTTTCCGCTGCTTAGAAGCTGGACATGTGAGGGCTCAGTGCGTCGCCACAGTCGATCGTGGGGAGCTGTGCTTCCGCTGTGGTGAATCTGGCCACAAGGCGGCACAGTGCTCCGCCAACCCGCGTTGCGCTGTGTGTGTCGCAGCCAACAAACCGGCGGACCACAAGATGGGAAGCAAGGCCTGCAAGGCCGCCCAAGTGGGAAAAGGTTGGTCCGCCCGCTGCCACCTAGGCACCCGGCCGCAGCCGCAAGGGACGGTTGAAGCGATGGAGGAGGAACCGTCCCGTGACCACGGGACTAGTCCGCAGCCGCCGCCGGGGTAAAGCGTAAGCGCAAGCATACCCTACTTCCCCGAATTCGACTCGAGCTATGGGCCGGGAGGTCCGTAGTTCAACATGAGTCAGTGAGGTGAGAGCGCGCCCGGTGTTCCCGCGCGCTCTCATAAAAGGTTAAAATGGCCGGGGCCTGCGTTTAGCAAGCCGCCACAGCTGTGCACGCGGACGAATGCTCACGCGCCCCGTATGCACAGCACTAAGTGGGCAGATGGAACACCGTGGGGTTTTAGTCGGTGCGAGTCCGACATAACCCGCCCTCGTCCCCGCGGGGGCATGGTATGCGTAAACATTTCCCACGAAAAAAAAAAAAAGGTTGGGGTGCCACGTCAGAAAACCTCCTCGAGTGCCTGGTCGTTGAATTTCCGCTGATACTATTGTATCCGGGGAAAGGCAACGCCGGGACAGTGCACCCTGGGCACTGGTGATGACACGTTGTTGCCAGTGGCGAATGTTCTGACAGGGGGATTGCTGCTCTGCGTGTCCCTCTGATAAGCGGAGGGCACTGCGGAGTGGCAGGGGTTGCATTTCCTCTTGATTTTCATATCCGGAGGAAGGCAACCCGGGTACCCGATAATTGCGCATTGGGAACTGGTGACGATACGTCGTTCTCAGTGCCCAATGCGCTGGGTAGAAAGTTGCATTTCTCCTTGATCTAAGTATCCGGGGAAAGGCAGCAAAATGAAAGGTGTGCATTGGGAACTGGTGGCGATACGTCGTTGACGGTGCCTAATGCGCACAGTGTGAGGACAGGCTCGGTGTGCCTTTTACTGGCGCCGGGCACTCAACCGTCGAGCGTTGTGGGAGGTTGCATTTCTCCTTGATTTCTGTATCCGGGGAAAGGCAACAAATGATGGTGGGTATTAGGAACTGGTGACGATATATCGTTTCCAGTGCCTAATGCTCATAGTGGAGGACGGGCTCGGTGTGCACTCACACTGCCGCCGGGCATTCAACCGTCAAAACTGGGGAGTTACGTCGGCTCTCCCAGCGCGCCGTAACCCGCTGTACTTTCGTCAAAGACCCCAGTGTTGACGATAATGGGGTACGTCGAAGTGCAGTGGAGCGGAGGGCTTGCCTTAACTGGCCGGCCCGCGAGGTAAATCTCTATAAAAATCAGACAGCGAAGTCTTAAAACCTGTGGGTACCAGGCGACCCCACAGTATGTAGCCTTGTCACCGGAATAGGCGTCACCCGGGGACCGACCTTTACTTCGTCCTGTAATCGTGGGAACAGATATGAGCAATTCAAAAACAAAACTTGAGGGTAGATAGTGACGACGACACGAGCGACTCTATGCTTAGCGTAGAGTCAATCGACGAAGGAGGATAGTAGCAGGGAGGAAACGTCCTTCTAAGGACGCTGAGATTGATGATGGTTTGGCGATAGGCCAGGAGGAAAAGATCAGGAAGGGCATGATTGCGACTGCCAAAGAGAGGTCGAGGGCGGCCTCAACTACAGGCAGTATGTGGGGCTTGCCCGAGCCAAAATGGCGTTGGTGGAGGCAAGGAGAGGAGGAGGTTGGAGGCGGAGGCAGAGATCGCCTCATCGTCTCGTCAGCTCCGCGCCGGCAGGAAGTCAACCCTGTCGGAGTCGTCGTCCAACGATGGCGACTTCGAGCCGGCATCGGAGCTGCAAAAGAGGATAGAGGACAGCGTCGGCGTCATCTCCATGGTGGCCACAAGGTCGAAAAACCTAAAGGGCATCTGGGTGAAGGCGCTGAAGGAGGCTGCAGAGAACGTAAGCGAGACCGCTAAGACTCTGCAGCAACGCTGTACCTCGGAAGAGACGAGGAAGCTGCAGGCGGACAACGCTCGACTCAGAGCGAAGTATCAGAATTGAGGAAGGAGGTGGCCTACTTGCGGATGCAAATTGACCGGCCTACCCAACAAGCCGAGGGCAAGGGAAAGAGAGAGGAGTTAAGCGCGTTCGATCATTGACCAGGTGGGGTCAATGATCAACGCCAGGTTCACTGCACTGGAGGACCGTCTCCTTCCGGAGAAGCGTCTTCGCCCATCACTGGCGGCGGACAAGAGACCGGATGAGGTGCCCGGTCCACCGTCAGCCTGCCTTCCGGGCACCGGCTCCTGCAAAGCCGCCTGTAAAGGCGCCCGTTGTAAACCGGCTATAGCGGGGTCTTCTGTGGCCCCGAAGCATCTAAGGGGAAGGTTGAGCAAGGCCGCGAAGGAAGGCCAAAGACGGCAACTGAGTCCCTTCCTCTGCCACCGTTGCCGCAGTCCGTAGAAACCATGGACGACGGTGGTGAAGAAGGGCCAAAGGGTGGGAAACCGGTGAAGGGTCCCGGCATACCCGCACCGAGACCGGTCAAGATCGCGACTCCACGATCGTCCGCTGTGGTGGTTACACTGGAGCCGGAGGCTGCGGCAGCAGGCGTCACCTGCATTGGTCACCCGAGGCGAAGGCGAAAATAAACCTCGCCGCCCTTGGGATAACCGAGATGCGTTTCCGCATCTGCGCCACAGGGGCTCGAATGTTCGAGATCCCCGGCGCGAACAGCAGTGACAAGGCAGACGCCCTCGCTCAGAAGTTGAGGAGGTTCTCACCGCAGCGGGCAAAGCGGTCCGGGTCTCAAGACCGGCAAAGACCGCCGAGATAAAGTGTCGGTCTTGATGACTCGGTCTCGGTGGAGAAGTGGTGGCGGCTGTTTCGTTGGCTGGCGACTGTCCCAGGGACACCATTAAGTGTAGCGAGGTCCTGCGGTATCCCGCAGGCCTCGGGATGGCCTGGGTTCGGTGTCCCGTGGCTGCTGCCAAAAAGGTGGCCGCCGGGGGACGTCTGATGGTCTCGTGGGTGGTGGCCGAGGTGAAGCTCGTAGAGCCCTCACCTCTGAGGTGTTTCCGCTGCTTTGAGGCGGGACACGTGAGGGCTCAGTGCGACGCACCGATCGACCGGGGGGAGTTGTGCTGTCGCTGTGGTCAACCTGGCCACAAGGCGGCGCAGTGCTCCGCTACTCCGCGTTGTGCCGTGTGCGTCGCCGCTAAGAAACCGGCGGACCACAGGATGGGGGGGAAGGCCTGCAACGCGCCTTCCAAGGCGAGGAAAAGGCCGGTCCGCCCGTTGCCACCTCGGCAACCGACCAGCCAGCCGATGGAGGAGGAAGCGTCCCGAGACCCCGGGACCACTCCACAGCCGCCGCAGGGGGGGATGAGGAGAGCGTAGGCATACTCGATTCCCCCCACCCGACTCAGTGATGGACTCGGGAAGTCTGTCGCTCGTATGAGTCAGCGAGGTGAGAGCGCGCCCGGTGTTCCCGCGCGCTCTCAACACAGGGCAAAGTCTGCCGGAGCCACACAACTGGCCGCCACCCGCTGTGCACGCGGAAGAATGCTCACAGCGTACCCGCATGCACAGTACTTGGGTGGAGCGAAGGAACACCGTGGGGTTTTAGTCGGTGCGAGTCCGACATAACCCGCCCTCGTCCCCGCGGGGGCGGGTATGCGTAGGCATTTCCCCACGCTAAAAAGGTTAGGTTAGGTTAGGTTAGGTTAGGTTAGGTTCCCCCGGCCCCGAAGGGTTCCGCTTTGTCGTAGCGGGGGGCTTAGTAACCGTGGTGTGGAGTTAACCACGGTGAAGCTAAGAAGGAACCCAAATGGCCGGCCTAAGGCGTTTCTAAGGCCGGCCCGGGGAGGCCGCTCGGGCGGGCTGGAGCTGGAGCCCACCCTGGATGCGTGTCGGTGGGCTGCGGGGTGCGGATGGACGGAGTGAGGCCGTCTTACGCACCATCCGCAGCCGAGGCGGAGTCGGGGAATGGGGTGGCAGTGCGAGGACTGGTAGCACTGGTACCGCGCATCGTCGCCCCCATCCTCCGCATCCGAGACGGAGTCGCGGAGGGAGGGTAGTGTATCTCCTATCCTCCGCGACTCAAGCGAGAATCGCACCGCTGATGCGGCCGTGGTGGGGCCGCGGGTTCCAGTGGAGTGTGGTTGATCCTGCCGCTCTCCCTGTCCTCCGCGGCCGAACATTGGTCGGCGGCGGAGCCTAACACCAGATCCGCCGCAGGGGCTGGGGCTTTCCTGGCCCCATGGCCTCTGGGGGCGGACTCGGGGAGTCCGCTTCCCACCTACAGAGGAGGCCGAGTTGGAGGGCGCGTCCGTGTTCCGGCGCGCCCTGCCAGGAAGGTGGAGAGGAGATGTCCTCCCGGAGAAGGGGCCGCCTGGTCGGCCGGCGCAGGCAGGGTCGCGGATGTGTGCGAAAGCGTTCCCGTGACCCCGCCATACGCGACGATGGAGGAACACCATGGGGTTTTAGTCGGTGCGAGTCCGACATAACCCGCCCTCGCCCCGCAGGAAGTGGGTATGCGTAGGCATTTCCCCATGTAAAAAAAAAAAAAAAAAAAAAAAAAAAAAAAGGTTCCCCGAAGGGTTCCGCTTTGTCGTAGCGGGGGGCTTAGTAACCGTGGTGTGGAGTTAACCACGGTGAAGCTAAGAAGGAACCCAAATGGCCGGCCTAAGGCGTTCTAAAGGCCGGCCCGAGGCCGCTCGGGCGGGCTGGAGCTGGAGCCCGCCCTGGATGCGTGTCGGTGGGCTGCGGGGTGCGGATGGACGGAGTGAGGCCGCCTTACGCACCATCCGCAGCCGAGGCGGAGTCGGGGAATGGGGTGGCGGTGCGAGGGCTGGTAGCACTGGTACCGCGCATCGTCGCCCCCATCCTCCGCATCGAGACGGAGTCGCGGAGGGAGGGTAGTGTATCTCCTATCCTCCGCGACTCAAGCGGGGGTCACACCGCTGATGCGGCCGTGGTGGGGCCGCGGGTTCAGTGGAGTGTGGTTGATCCTGCCGCTCTCCTGTCCTCCGCGGCCGAACATTGGTTGGCGGCGGAGCTAACACCAGATCCGCCGCAGGGGCTGGGGCTTTCCTGGCCCCATGGCCTCTGGGGGCGGACTCGGGGAGTCCGCTTCCCACCTACAGAGGAGGCCGAGTTGGAGGGCGCGTCCGTGTTCCGGCGCGCCCTGCCAGGAAGGTGGAGAGGAGATGTCCTCCCGGAGAAGGGGCCGCCTGGTCGGCCGGCGCAGGCGGGGTCGCGGATGTGTGCAGCGTTCCCGTGACCCCGCCATACGCGACGATGGAGGAACACCATGGGGTTTTAGTCGGTGCGAGTCCGACATAACCCACCCTTGCCCCAGAGGCGTGGGTATGCGTAGGCATTTCCCCATGTAAAAAGGTTCCCCGAAGGGTTCCGCTTTGTCGTAGCGGGGGGCTTAGTAACCGTGGTGTGGAGTTAACCACGGTGAAGCTAAGAAGGAACCCAAATGGCCGGCCTAAGGTTCACAAAGCCGGCCCGAGGAGGCCGCTCGGGCGGGCTGGAGCTGGAGCCCGCCCTGGATGCGTGTCGGTGGGCTGCGGGGTGCGGATGGACGGAGTGAGGCCGCCTTACGCACCATCCGCAGCCGAGGCGGAGTCGGGGAATGGGGTGGCAGTGCGAGGACTGTTAGCACTGGTACCGCGCATCGTCGCCCCCATCCTCCGCATCGAGACGGAGTCGCGGAGGGAGGGTAGTGTATCTCCCTTTCCTCCGCGACTCAGCGAAGTCGCACCGCTGATGCGGCCGTGGTGGGGCCGCGGGTTCCAGTGGAGTGTGGTTGATCCTGCCGCTCTCCTGTCCTCCGCGGCCGAACATTGGTTGGCAGCGGAGCCTAACACCAGATCCGCCGCAGGGGCTGGGGCTTTCCTGGCCCCATGGCCTCTGGGGGCGGACTCGGGGAGTCCGCTTCCCACCTACAGAGGAGGCCGAGTTGGAGGGCGCGTCCGTGTTCCGGCGCGCCCTGCCAGGAAGGTGGAGAGGAGATGTCCTCCCGGAGAAGGGGCCGCCTGGTCGGCCGGCGCAGGCGGGGTCGCGGATGTGTGCAGCGTTCCCGTGACCCCGCCATACGCGACGATGGAGGAACACCATGGGGTTTTAGTCGGTGCGAGTCCGACATAACCCACCCTTGCCCCGCAGAAGTGGGTATGCGTAGGCATTTCCCCATGTAAAAAAAAAAAAAGGTTCCCCGAAGGGTTCCGCTTTGTCGTAGCGGGGGGCTTAGTAACCGTGGTGTGGAGTTAACCACGGTGAAGCTAAGAAGGAACCCAAATGGCCGGCCTAAGGCGTTCTAAAGGCCGGCCCGAGGAGGCCGCTCGGGCGGGCTGGAGCTGGGCCGCCCTGGATGCGTGTCGGTGGGCTGCGGGGTGCGGATGGACGGAGTGAGGCCGCCTTACGCACCATCCACCCAGCCGAGGCGGAGTCGCGGAGGGAGGGTAGTGTATCTCCCTTTCCTCCGCGACTCAAGCTGAGTCGCACCGCTGATGCGGCCGTGGTGGGGCCGCGGGTTCCAGTGGAGTGTGGTTGATCCTGCCGCTCTCCTGTCCTCCGCGGCCGAACATTGGTTGGCAGCGAATTCTGCAAGATCCGCCGCAGGGGCTGGGGCTTTCCTGGCCCCATGGCCTCTGGGGGCGGACTCGGGGAGTCCGCTTCCCACCTACAGAGGAGGCCGAGTTGGAGGGCGCGTCCGTGTTCCGGCGCGCCCTGCCAGGAAGGTGGAGAGGAGATGTCCTCCCGGAGAAGGGGCCGCCTGGTCGGCCGGCGCAGGCAGGGTCGCGGATGTGTGCAGCGTTCCCGTGACCCGCCATACGCGACGATGGAGGAACACCATGGGGTTTTAGTCGGTGCGAGTCCGACATAACCCGCACTTGCAAGTGGGTATGCGTAGGCATTTCCCATGTAAAAAAAAAAAAAAAAAGGTTAGGTTAGGTTAGGTTAGGTTAGGTTAGGTTAGGTTAGGTTGGGGTGCCACGTCAGAAAACCTCCTCGAGTGCCTGGTTGTTGAATTTCCCTTTGATACTATTGTATCCGGGGGAAAGGCAACGCCGGGACGGTGCACCCTGGGCACTGGTGATGACACGTTGTTGCCAGTGGCGAATGTTCTGACAGGGGGATAGCTGCTCTGCGTGTCCTCTGATAAGCGGAGGCACTGCGGAGTGGCAGAGTTACATTTCCTCTTTATTTCCAAATCCGGAGGAAGGCAACCGAACGATAGTGCGCATTGGGCACTGGTGACGATACGTCGTTCTCAGTGCCCAATGCAGTGGTGCATTTCTCCTTGATCAAAGTATCCGGGGAAAGGCAACAAATGATGTTGCATTGGGCACTGGTGACGATACGTCGTTCTCAGTGCCCAATGCGAAGTTGCATTTCTCCTTGATCAAAGTATCCGGGGAAAGGCAACAAATGATGGTGGGTATTAGGAACTGGCGACGATATATCGTTTTCAGTGACTAATGCTCATAGTGGAGGACAGGCTCGGTGTGCACTCACACTGCCGCCGGGCATTCAACCGTCAAAACTGGGGAGTTACGTCGGCTCTCCCAGCACGCCGTAACCCGCTGTACTTTCTTCAAAGACCCCAGCGTTGACGATTATGGGGTACGTCGAAGTGCAGCGGAGCGGAGGGCTTGCCTTAATTGGCCGGCCCGCGAGGAGTAAATCTCTATAAAAATCAGACAGCGAAGTCTTAAAACCTGTGGGTACCGGACGCCCCCACGGTATGTAGTCTTGCCCCGGAAAGGCGTAACCCGGGGGTCGACCGTTTTTCGTCAAACTCGTGGGTACTAATATGAGCAAACAAATTTCAAGATGCAGGGTGGATAGTGACGACGACACGAGCGACTCGATGCTTAGCGTGGAGTCACTCGATGAAAGGAGCACTAGCAGGAAGAAAACGTCCTTCTAAGGACGCAGAGATCGGTGCTGGTCCGGCGATGGGCCAAGATGTGGGAAGTGGTCGGGGAAGGCAACAACATCTGCCAAACGGGTCGGACGTCCCCAACGACTGGGAGTACGTCGGCCTTGCCCAGGCAAAATGGCGTTAGTGGAAGCTAGGAGAGGAGGAGGTTGGAGGCGGAGGCGAGAGATCGCCTCATCGTCTCGTCAGCTCCGTGCCGGCAGGAAGTCAACCCTGTCGGAGTCGTCGTCAATGATGGCGACTTCGAGCCGGCATCGGAGCTGCAAAGGATCGAGGACAGCGTCGGCGTCATCTCCATGGTGGCCCAAAGGTCGAAGAACCTGAAGGGCGTGTGGAGTGAAGGCGCTGAAGGAGGCTGCAGAGAATGTAAGCGAGACCGCAAAGACTCTGCAGCAACGCTGTACCTCAGAGGAGACGAGGAAGCTGCAGGCCGATAATGCTCGCCTGCAAGACGAAGTGGCGCAGCTGCGAAAGGAGGTGGCCTGTTAAAGATGCAAGTAGATCGGCCCAGCCAGCAAGCCGAGGGAGCGGACAAGGAGGAGCTCGTGCGTTCGATCATTGACCAGGTAGGGTCAATGATCAGCGCCAGGATTCGCGGCGTTGGAGGACCGCCTCTTACCGGAGAAGCGCCTCCGTCCCCACTAGCGTCGGATAAGAGACTGGATGCGGTGCCCGGTCTACTTCCAGCTGTTCGCCTTCTCAGGCACCGGTCGCTGCAAGGCCACCTGCCAAGGCGGCCAGCGTTAAACCGGCTGTCGCGGGGTCTTCTGTGGCCCCAAAACACCCTAGGGGAGGCGGAGTGAGCCTGCGGAGGGCCGAACGAAGACGGCAACTGAGTCCCGGCCTTCACCACCTGCATCTGAGTCTGTAGAACAACCCTGGACTACGGTGGTGAAGAAGGGACTCAAGAAGAAGGATGGGAAGGCGGCGGTGAAGAGTCCCGTTGAACCCGCAAGGAGGGCGGTCAAGATCGCAACTCCGCGATCCTCTGCTGTGGTTGTGACCCTAGAGCCTGAGGCTGTGGCAAAGGGCGTCACTTACATCGAGGTAATTACCGAGGCGAAGGCGAAAATAAACCTGGCCTCCTCGGTATAACTGAGATGCGCTTCCACATCTGCGCCACGGGGCTCGAATGTTCGAGATCCCCGGCGCGAACAGCGAAAGCAAAGGCGGACGCCCTGGCTCAAAAATTGAGCGAGGTGCTTGCAGCAGCGGGCAAGCAAGTACGAGTGTCAGACCGGTGAAAACTGCTGAAGTGAAGGTGTCCGGTCTGGATGACTCACGCCACAGCAGAGGACGTCGTTGCGGCGGTGACGAAGGCTGGCGGCTGTCCCAAGGACGTCGTCAAATGCAGCGAGGTCCTGCGGTATCCCGCAGGCCTTGGGATAACCCTGGTCAGTGCCCCGTGGCTGCCGCCAAAAGGTGGCTGCCAGCGGGCGCCTTATGGTCTCGTGGGTGGCGGCCGAGGTGAAGCTCGTGGAGCCCTCACCTCTTAGGTGCTTCCGCTGTTTCGAGGCGGGGCACGTGAGGGCTCAGTGCGACGCACCGATCGACCGGGGAGTTGTGCTGCCGATGTGGCCAGCCTGGCCACAAAGGCGGCAACATGCTCCGCCACCCGCGTTGCGCCGTGTGCGTCGCCGCAAAGAAACCGGCGGACCACAGAATGGGGAAGGCCTGCAAAGCGCCTTCAAAGCCGGAAAAAGGCCGGTCCGCCCGTTGCCACCTCGGCAATCGACCAGCCAGCCGATGGAGGAGGAAGCGTCCCACGACCCTGGGACCACTCCACAGCCGCCGCAGAGGAAGGTGAGCGTAGGCGTACTCATTTCCCCCTTACGACTCGAGCGATGGACACGGGAGGTCTGTCGCTCAACATGAGTCAGCGAGGTGAGAGCGCGCCCGGTGTTCCCGCGCGCTCTCAAAACAGGGCAAAGTCTGCCGGGGCCACACAACTGGCCGCCCCGCTGTGCACGCGGAAGAATGCTCACAGCGTACCCGCATGCACAGTACTTGGGTGGAGCGAAGGAACACCGTGGGGTTTTAGTCGGTGCGAGTCCGACATAACCCGCCCTCGTCCCCGCGGGGGCGGTATGCGTAGGCATTTCCCACGAAAAAAAAAAAAAAAGGTTCCCCGAAGGGTTGCATTTCCTCTTGATTTCCGTATCGGAGGAAAGGCAACCGACCGATGGTGCGCATTGGGAACTGGTGACGATACTTCGTTCCCGGTGTCAATGCGCGGAGTGGAATGCATTCTCCTTGATCAAAGTATCCGGGGAAAGGCAGCAAATGATGGTGGGTATTAGGAACTGGTGACGATATATCGTTTCCAGTGCCTAATGCTCATAGTGGAGGGACGGGCTCGGTGTGCACTAACACTGCCTCCGGGCACAACTGTCCAAACCTGGGGAGTTACGTCGGCTCCACCAGCGCGCCGTAACCCGCTGTACTCTCTTCAAAGACCCCAGCGCTGACGATCATGGGGTACGTTGAGGTGCAGTGGAGCGGAGGGAAAACTTGCCTTAATTGGCCGGCCCGCGAGAAGGATCACTCTATAAAAACCAGACAGCGAAGTCTTAAAAACCTGTGGGTACCAGGCGACCCCCACAGTATGTAGCCTTGTCTCCGGAATAGGCGTCACCCGGGGATCGACTTTCTTATCGACCTTAATCGTGGGAATAAAAATGGAAAAACTGAACTTTGCAAAACGGACTGAACAAGATAGCGACGACGACAGTGACTCTATGCTGAGCGTAGAGTCGCTTGAAGATGGAAGACGAAGTGGCGGGCGAAAACGTCCTTCTATGGACACATTATGTAGCTCTGGCCTGCTTACGGGCCATGACAGTGGAAAAAGCCTGGGTACGGCAAGAACATCTGCCAAGAGAGGCCGAGGGCGACCCCCAACAACAGGGGAGTACGTAGGCCTTGCCCAGGCAAAAATGGCGTTGGTGTCAGCAAGAGAAGCGGAGCTGAGGTTGGAGGCGGAGGAAAAGATTGTTGCGGCGACACGACAGCTCCGTAGCGGCAAATCAACCCTGTCTGAGTCATCATCTAATGATGGAGACTTCGAGGCAGCGACGGACCTGGAGAAGAAGAAGATCGAGGACAGCGTCGGCGTCATCAACTTAGTTGCCACTAAGTCGAAGAACCTAAAGGAACGCTTTGTTCGTGCGCTTAAGGAGGCAGCGGAGACCGTGACCGAGGTAACCCGGACTCTGCAGAGACGCTGTACCTCTGATGAAACGCGGAACTTGCAGGCTGCAAACACTCGCCTCAAGACGAAGTGTCGCAGCTGCGGAAGGTGGCCTACCTGCGGATGCAGGTAAACCAACCGAGCCAACAAGCTGCGGGAGCTGGCAGGAGGAGCTCGTGCGATCGATCATTGACCAGGTGGGGTCAATGATGTGAATTCGCCGCACTAGAGGACCGTCTGCTGCCAGAAAAGCGCCTCCGCCCACCATTGGCGGCAGATAGAACTGCAAGCGGAACCCGGTCCTTTGTCCGGTCCCTCGCCTTCCCAGGCACCGGCAGCTGCAAAGCTGCCTGTCAAGGCAGTAAGCGCCGCACCGGCCGCCGCTGGGGGTTCCGTGGCCCCGAAACGCCCCAAAGGAAAGCAGGGCAAGACCGCTAAAGAGGGCCAACCGAGGGAAGCTGAGTCCCGACCACCGGCGCCGCAGTCAATGGAGCAACCATGGACTGCGGTGGTGAAGAAGGGACTCAAAAAGAAGGCTGGGAAGGCGGCGGCAAATAGTCCCGTAAAACCCGCAAAGAGGGCAGCCACGATCGCCACTCCGCGATCGTCCGCTGTAATTAGTGACCCTGGAGCCGGAGGCCGTAGCTGCAGGCGTCACATACATTGATGTCATCACCGAAGGCGAAGGCGAGATAAACCTCGCCTCCTCGGCATAACCGAGATGGGTTTCCGCGTCTGCGCCACAGGGGCTCGCATGTTTGAGATTCCAGCGCGGACAGCGGTGATAAAACGGACGCCCTCGCTCAAAACTTGGCGAGGTGCTCGCAGTGGCGGGAAAACGGGTGCGGGTGTCCAGACCGGCGAAGACTGCAGAGGTTAAGGTGTCCGGTCTGGACGACTCTGCCACAGTGGAGGACGTGGTGACGGCCGTGACGAAGGCGGGTGGCTGTCTAAGGAGGCTGTGAAATGCAGTGAGGTCGTGCGGTATCCCGCAGGCCTTGGGATAGCCTGGGTCGGTGTCCTGTGGCGGCTGCCAGAAGGTAGCTGCCAATGGGCGACTTATGGTCTCGTGGGTGGCAGCCGTGGTCAAGCTGGTGGAGCCCTCACCTGTGAGTGTTTCCGCTGCTTAGAAGCTGGACATGTGAGGGCTCAGTGCGTCGCCGCAGTCGATCGTGGGGAGCTGTGCTTCCCGCTGTGGTGAATCTGGCCACAAGGCGGCACAGTGCTCCGCCAACCCGCGTTGCGCTGTGTGTGTCGCAGCCAGCAAACCGGCGGACCACAAGATGGGGGCAAGGCCTGCAAGGCCGCGCCAAATGGAAAAGGTTGGTCCGCCCGCTGCCGCAGGCACCCGGCCAGTCAGCCGCAAAGGGGACGGTTGAAGCGATGGAGGAGGAACCGTCCCGTGACCACAGGACTAGTCCGCAGCCGCCGCCGGGGAAAAGCGTAAGCGCAAACCCTACTTCCCCGGGTCGACTCGAGCTATGGGCCAGGAGGTCCGTAGTTCAACATGAGTCAGTGAAGGCGAGCGCGCCCAGTGTTCCCGCGCGCTCTCATAAAAAGTTAAAATGGCCGGGGCCTGCGTTTAGCAAGCCGCCACAGCTGTGCACGCGGAAGAATGCTCACGCGCCCCGTATGCACAGCACTAAGTGGGCAGATGGAACACCGTGGGGTTTTAGTCGGTGCAGTCCGACATAACCCGCTCTCGTCCCCGCGAGGGCGGGTATGCGTAGGCATTTCCCCACGAAAAAAAAAAAAGGTTCCCCGAAGGGTTCCGCTTTGTCGTAGCGGGGGAAGCAGCAATACGTGGTGTGGAGTTAACCACGGTGAAGCTAAGAAAGGAACCCAAATGGCCGGCCTAAAAGGCGCTCTAAGGCCGGCCCGGGAGGCTCGCTCCCGGCGGGCTGGAGCTGGGCCACCCTGGATGCGTGTCGGTGGGCTGCGGGGTGCGGATGGACGGAGTGAGGCCGTCTTACGCACCATCCGCAGCGCCAGGCGAATCGCGGAGGGAGGTAGTGTATCTCCTATCCTCCGCGACTCAAGCGAGGTCGCACCGCTGATGCGGCCGTGGTGGGGCCGCAGGTTCAGTGGGTGTTGGTTGTTCCCGCCACTCTCCTGTCCTCCGCGGCCGAACATTTAGTTGGCGTAGGAGCCTATCCTGCCGATCCGCCGCAGGGGCTGGGGTTTCCTGGCCCCATGGCCTCTGGGGGCGGACTCGGGGAGTCCGCTTCCCTGGGAGGCCGAGTTGGAGGCGCGTCCGTGTTCCGGCGCGCCCTGCCTGAAAGGGCGGAGAGGGGATGTCACTCCCGGAGGAGCCGGCTTGCCGGCCAGCGCAAACGGGGTCGCGGAGGTGTGCAGAAAGCGTTCCCGTAACCCGCCATACGCGACGAAGGTGGAACACCATGGGGTTTTAGTCGGTGCAAGTCCGACGCAACCCGCCCTTACTTGCAGAGTGGGTATCGCGTAGGCATTTCCCCATGTAAAAAAAAAAAAAGGTTAGGTTAGGTTGGGGTGCCACGGGTTGCTTACGTCAGAAAACCTCCTCGAGTGCCTGTCGTTGAATTTCCCTTTGATGCTAACTACCTTATCCGGGGAAAGGCAACGCCGGGACAGTGCACCCTGGGCACTGGTGATGATACGTTGTTGCCAGTGGCGAATGTTCTGACAGGGGGGATAAGCTGCTCTGCGTGTCCCTCCTACGATAAGCGGAGGAGCACAGCGCGGTGGCAGGAGTTGCATTTCCTCTTGATTTCCGTATCCGGAGGAAGGCAACCGACCGATAGTGCACGTGGGAACTGGTGACGATACGTCGTTCTCAGTGTCAATGCGAGGGTGAAGTTGCATTTCCCCTTGATCAAAGTATCCGGGAGAAGGCAAAGATGGGGGTAATGCATTGAGACTGGTGGCGATACGTCGTTGGCGGTGCCTAATGCTCATAGTGGAGGACGGGCTCGGTGTGCGCTTTTACTGCCGCCGGGCACTCAACCGTCGAGCGTTGTGGGAGGTTGCATTTCTCCTTGATTTCTGTATCCGGGGAAAGGCAACAAATGATGGTGGGTATTAGGAACTGGTGACGATATATCGTTTCCAGTGCCTAATGCTCATAGTGGAGGGACGGGCTCGGTGTGCACTCACACTGCCGCCGGGCATTAAACCGTTCAAAACTGGGGAGTTACGTCGGCTCTCCCAGCGCGCCGTAACCCGCTGTACCTTCGTCAAAGACCCCAGTGTTGACGATAATGGGGTACGTCGAAGTGCAGCGGAGCGGAGGCTTGCCTTAATTGGCCGGCCCGCGAGGAGTAAACCTCTATAAAATAATCAGACAGCGAAGTCTTGAAAACCTGTGGGTACCAGGCGACCCCACGGTATGTAGCCTTGCCCTCGGAATGGCGTAACCCGGGGAGCCGACCTTATATTTCAAATCCGCAATCGTGGGAATAACTATGGAAAAATTAAAACCAAAGGCATGACGAGAATGGACTGACGGTATTTTTGAGTGACTCTATGCTCAGCGTGGAGTCATTCAACGAAGCGGAGAACGTTAGGAAGAAAACGTCCTTCTAAGGACGCAGTAATCAGCGGTGGTCCTCTAACGGGACATAATAGAGGAAACATCAAGGCACAACATCTGCCAAAAGAGGTCGAGGACGGCCTCCGACAACGGGACGTGTAGGACTGGCCCAGGCCAAAATGGCGTTGGTGGAAGCCAGAAGGAGGAGGAGAGGTTGGAGGCGGAGGCGGACATCGCCGCGTCGTCTCGTCAGCTCCGTGCCGGCAGGATATCAACCCATATCCCGGAGTCGTCGTCGAACGATGGCGACTTCGAGCCAGCATCGGAGCTACAAAGAGGATTGAGGACAGCGTCGGCGTCATCACCATAATTGGCCACAAGGTCTAAGAACCTGAAGGGCATCTGGGTGAAAACTGAAGGAGGCAAAGACGGTGGTGAGACCACTAAGACTCTGCAGCGCCGCTGTACCTCAGAGGAACGACGAAGCTGCAGGCGGACAACGCTCGCGCCTCAAAGGCGAGATTGTCCAGATTGAGAAGAACGGCACCTGCGGATGCAGATGGACACGCGCCCAAGCCAACACATCGAGGCGGGAAGAGGAGGGCTCGTGCGTTCGATCATTGATCAGGTAGGGTCAATGATCAGCGCCAGGATTCGCGGCGCTGGAGGATCGTCTCCTGCCGAGAGGCGCCTTCGCCCTCCACTGGCGGCCCGGGGTAGAGACCGGAGGCAGTGCCCAGTCCACGTCCTGCCTGCACCTGCCCAGGCACCGGTTGTCGCAAAACCGCCTGTCAAGGCGGCTGAGTGTTAAACCGGCTGTCGCTGCAGGTGCCGCTGCTAAACACTCAAAGGGAAAGCGGGCGGGCTCGAAAGAGCAGCCAGAAGACGGCAGCTGAGGCCTCTCCTCTGCCACCAGCACCACAGTCCACAGACGAACCGTGGACTACGGTGGTGAGGAAGGGAGCTGAAAAGCAAGGGTGGGAAGGTGATCAAAAGGTATTGGCAAACCCGCAAAGAAGGCGGTGAAAATTGCCACCCCAAGATCCTCTGCTGTGGTGGTGACCCTGGAGCCGGGCTTCGGCGGCAGGCGTCACCTACATCGATGTTATTACCGAGGCGAAGGCGAAGATCAACCTCGCCTCCTCGGTATAACCGAAATGCAGTTCCGTATCTGTGCCACGGGAACCGTTCCAGGATCCCTGGCGCGGGCAACGACAAAGGCGGACGCCCTCGCACAAAAGCTGAGCGAGGTGCTCGCAGCGGCGGGCAAGCGAGTGCGGAGTATCCAGACCAGCGAAGACAGCTGAGATCAAGGTCTCGGTCTGGATGACTCTGCCACAGCAGAGGAAGTAGTGGCGGCTGTGACGAAGGCTGGCGGCTGTCCCAGGACGCTGTGAAGTGCAGCGAGATCCTGCGGTATCCCGCAGGCCTTGGGATAGCCTGGGTCCGGGCGCGTGGCTGTCACCAAAAAGGTGGCAGCTGACGGGCGCCTTATGGTATCCTGGGTGGCATCCGCGGTCAAGCTGGTGGAGCCCTCACCTCTGAGGTGCTGATGCTGGCCCAGAAGCCCGGGTCATGTGAGGGGCTCAGTGCGGCGCCGCAGTCGACCGGGGCTCTGCTTCCGCTGTGGTCAGCCTGGCCACAAAGCGGCGCAGTGCTCCGCCGCCCGCGTTAATGCTGTATTGCGTCACCGCCGCGAAAAACCAGCGGACCACAGGATGGGAGGAAGGCCTGCTCTGTGCAATCAAAAGGCAGGAAAAGGCCAGTCCGCCCGTTGCCATCTCGGCAACCGACCAGCCAGCCGATGGAGGAGGAACCGTCCCACGACCCAGGACCACTCCACAGCCGCCGCAGGGACAAAGGCGTAGGCATACTCGATTCCCCTTACGACTCGAGTGATGGACTCGGGAAGTCTATCGCTCGTATGAGTCAACGAGGTGAGAGCGCGCCCGGTGTTCCCGCGCGCTCTCCAACACAGGGCCAAAGTATGCGAGGCCACACAGCTGGCCGCCACCAGCTGTGCACGCGGAAGAATGCTCACAGCGTACCCGCTGTACTGGGTGGAACGATGGAACACCGTGGGGTTTTAGTCGGTGCGAGTCCGACATAACCCGCCCTCGTCCCCGCGGGGCGGTATGCGTAGGCATTTCCCACGAAAAAAAAAAAAAAAAGGTTGGGGTGCCACGTCAGAAAACCTCCTCGAGTGCCTGGTCGTTGAATTTCCTTTGATACTATTGTATCCGGGGAAAGGCAACGCCGGGACCGCACCCTGGGCACTGGTGACGATACGTTGTTGCCAGTGGCGAATGTTCTGACAGGGGGATAGCTGCTCTGCGTGTCCCTCTGATAAGCTGAGGGCACTGCGGAGTAGCAGGGGTTGCATTTCCTCTTGATTTTCATATCCGGAGGAAAGGCAACCGAACGATATTGCGCATTGGGCACTGGTGACGATACGTCGTTGTCTCGGTGCAATGCGAGAAGTGAAGGTGCATTTCTCCTTGATCAAAGTGTCCGGGGAAAGGCAACAAAATGAGGTGTGCATTGGGGCTGGTGGCGATACGTCGTTGGCAGTGCCTAATGTTCACAGTGTGGGGACGGGCTCGGTGTGCGCTTTTACTGCCGCCGGGCACTTAATAAATCGAACGTTGTGGGAGGTTGCATTTCTCCTTGATTTCTGTATCCGGGGAAAGGCAGCAAAATGATAATTAGGTATTAGGAACTGGTGACGATATATCGTTTCCAGTGCCTAATGCATAGTGGAGGACGGGCTCGGTGTGCACTCACACTGCCGCCGGGCACTCAACCGTCAAAACTGGGGAGTTACGTCGGCTCTCCCAGCGCGCCGTAACCCGCTGTACTTTCGTCAAAGACCCAGTGTTGACGATAATGGGGTACGTCGAAGTGCAGCGGAGCGGAGGGCTTACCTTAATTAGCCCATTGCGAGGAGTAAATCTCTATAAAAATCAGACAGCGAAGTCTTAAAACCTGTAGGTACCAGGCGACCCCACAGTATGTAGCCTTGTATCACCGGAATAGGCGTCACCCGGGGACCGACCTTTACTTCGTCCTATAATCGTAGGAACTAATATGGAATTTACAAAAAACCAAAGCATGTCGGAGGTGAGTGAGGAGGGGAGAGAGCGACTCTATGCAGGCAGCCAGAGTCCCCTTGAAGGAAAGGAGAGGATTTTTGCGGGGAGAAAGCGACCGTCCACGGACGCTGATTGCGGTTCCGGTCGATAACGGGCCATGATGAGGAAGTTAGCAGGTCAGTGGTAGAACATCTGCCAAAAGAGGTCGAGGGGCCTCAGCGACGGGGTATGTTGGCCTTGCCAAAGGCAAACAGGCGTTGTCGCTGCTAAAGGGAAGAAGAAGGTTGGAGGCAGAAAGAGGTCGCATCTGCAGCTCGACAACTCCGCGCTGACAAATTACAACCCTGTCAGAGTCGTCGTCGAACGATGAAGATTTCCAGGCGGCGTGCAGCTGGGAAAGATCGAGGATAACATCGCCCTCATAGCCAAGGTCGCCTCCAAATCAAAGAACCTGAAGGGCACTTGGGTTAAAGTGCTGAAGGACGCTGCAGAAGAGATCAGGGCGGACGCAGATATTGCAGAGTCGTTGCACCTCTGAAGCAGAAAGAGGCTGCAAGCGAAGCAACATTCGCCTGCAAAGGTGAGATTGAGCAGTTGCGCAAAGAGGTGAAGGAGATGCGGTTGCGCATGGAGCAGCCAGTGAACGTGGCCCAATTCCAGCTGAAGGCAACGAGGATCTGGTACGTTCAATCATCTGTCAAGTGGGGACGATGATGAACGCCAGATTCGCTGCTGGAGGACCGCCTCCTCCCCGAAAAGCGCCTCCGTCCTCCGTTGGCGGCAGATGCGAGGAGCAAGTGCGGTGCCTACCGCCTCTGCCGGTCCATCACCTCCCCGGCTCCCGGCTACCCCGAAGCCGCCTGCCATTTCGGCTGGCGGTAGACGGACAGTCGTCGCTGGGGTTATGTGGCTCCAGAAGGAGAAAGGGCAAAGAGGAAGATAAGCGCAGGGAACCCACTAAAAGTATTCAGACGATTCCTGAACCCCGATCTGTGCCACCAGCACCTCAGTCCATGGAAGAACCTTGGACTAAGGTGGTAGAAAGGGCTTAAGAACAAGAGCGGCAAGGTTATTAAGAGTCCTGGCAATCCTGCACCGAGGCCGGCAAGATTGCCACACCTCGATCGACCGCTGTCGTGGTGACACTGGCGCCGGAAGCGGTGGCGGCAGGTGTAACTTATGCGGAGAGTTATCTCCGGGCGAAGAGAAAGTCGACCTCTCTGCCCTCGGGATAACAGAACTGCGATTCCGCACATGCGCCACGGGGGCTCGTATGTTCGAGATCCCCGGCGCAGACAGCAACGACAGAGACCGGACGGCCTTGCAGCCAAATTGAGGAGGCGCTCGCAGACAAGGTGTGCGGATAACCAGACCAGCAAAGACAGTGGAGGTCAGAGTTGCTGGTCTGGATGACTCACACTGTGGAGAAGTGGTGACAGCCGTGGCGAAGGCCGGTGGCTGCCCCAAGGAGGTGGTGAAATGTAGCCAAATCCTACGTGATCAGGCTGGACTTGGGGTGGCCTGGGTCCGATGTCCTGTGGCGGCAGCCAAAAGGTTGCAGATGGCGGAAGGCTTATGATCTCGTGGGTCTCAGCCGTGGCGAAGCTAGTGGAGCCCACACCTCTGAGTGCTTCCGCTGCCTGGAGTCGGGACATGTGAGGGCCCAGTGCGACGCCGCAGTCGACCGGGGAGCTGTGCTTCCGTTGTGGTCAGTCTGGCCACAAGGCAGCGCAGTGTTCCGCCAACCCGCGTTGCGCTGTGTGTGTCGCAGCCAAAAACCGGCCGACCACAGGATGGGAGGAAGGGCCTGCACCGCGCCTCCCAAAGAGAAAAACCAGCTAGAACGTCGCCGCCGAAGCAACAGGCCACCCAGGAACCACAAGTGGAGGCGATGGAGGAGGATCGAAACCGGCCTCGCAATGAGCTACGGCCTTCACGTAGTTCAGGCGAACGTCAACCACTGTGCTCGAGCTCAAGATCTGCTCTTTCAGAGTATGGCACAGTGGTTGACCCGCCCGTAACCGTCGTTTCGGAACCCTACCTGGTTCCAGAAAGGGATGGATGGGCAGGAGACGTGGATGGCTCGGTCGCGGTAGTTGCTCGGACGACTGCTGGTGCCCCACCCATGGATTGGGTGGAGGAAGGGTCATGAGTTCGTTGCAGCGCTGGTGGGGGGATAGTCATTATTGGCATTTATTGTCCCCAGCAGAAGCCGCTCCCAGTTCGAGGACTCTTGGGCGAGATCAGACTCTCATTGGCAGAGTCACCCTCATCCTATTTTGGTGATGGGTGACTTCAGCATAAGAACACCGTTTGGGGCTGTTCTGCCAGCGATACGCGGGGACGTTCCTGGAGGGTGGGCACTGTCCGTAGGACTCTGTCTGCTCAACCGTGGTTCCGGAACCCACGTGCGTTCGGCCCAGGGAGCTCCGTTGTGGACTTGTCCTTCGCCAGCACATCCATGGCGCGCCGGGTTCACGGGTGGGAAGTCGTGTCCGGTGTGGAGACGCTGTCGGATCATTTGTATATCCGCTTCAGCGTCTCCGATTCCGACGCAGCCCCGATCCGATCCGGGCGAGCGGTCGTCCGTGGCGACGGCCCGCGATGGGCACTCAAGCACCTCGACGGGGAAGTTCTCGTCGAGGCTTCCCTGTGGTGGAATCGTGGGTTTCCCGAGGTGCAGCAATCACTGCGTGGAAGACGAAGCGGTGGCGCTTCGCGCGTTGATGACTCGCGTCTGCGATGCGTCGATGCCACGGTTGGGGCCTCGACCGCCGAAAGGCAGGTGTACTGGTGGTCCGCCGACATCGCTGCGCTGCGCACTGCGTGCGTAGTCGCGAACGCCAGTACACGAGGCAACGCCGGAGGAGACGCCGTGACGATGCGGCCGAGTCATCGTTGCGCGACGAAATTGCTGCAGAGGGCCAAGCTTTGTCTTCAAATCGCCATTGGCGAGGCCAAGGCTGGGGCGAGAATCGAGCTGCTGGAGACTCTGAACCGTGATCCGTGGGGTCGCCCATACCGCATGGTGCGGAAACTTCGCCCATGGGCACCCCCTCTGACGAAGTCTCAGCCCCAGTTCGTGGACGCAGTGGTTGCAGCCCTGTTCCCCGAGAGGAGGAACATACGCCGCCGACCATGGCTCCGACTGCGCTGGATGCGGTTGCTGGCGGGGACGAGGTGGTACCGCCAGTAACCCGGGAGAGTTCGGGGCCGCGATTCTTCGACTCCGTTCGAGAATACGGCCCCAGGACCCGACGGTGTACCTGGCCGTGCGTGGGTCCTAGCATCCGGCATGGACGACTCGGAGGAACTATTCGAAATGCCTGCCTAACGCAGGGCCGTTTTCCACGAATTGTGGAAGGCGGGCACGATAGTCCTCTTGAGGAAGGAGGGGCGCCGAGGGACTCGCCCTCTGCGTACCGGCCCATAGTGCTGTTGGACGAGGTGGCAAAGAAGCTCTTTGGGCGTGTCATTGCCGGTCGCCTCGTTCGGCATCTGGTGGGGAGTCGGTCCGGATTTGGATGATAGCCAATTCGGTTTCGCGAGGGCAGGTCCACGATACATGCGATCATGCGAGTGAAGAGGACGGCGGAGGAAGCAGTCGCCCGGGGTGAGTCGTCTTGGCGGTGTCTCTTGACATCGCCAACGCCTTCAACACCTTGCCCTGGAGTTGCATCAGGGGAGGCACTCCGGTATCACCGGGTGCCGAACTACCTCCAGCGCATGATCGCATCGTATCTCTCAGGCGGGTCGGTGGCGTATAGGTGTCGAAACGCGTGGCATAGTCGCGTAGTCTCGTGCGGTGTCCCACAGGGTTCGGTTCTCGGACCGCTCCTGTGGAACATTAGTTACGACTGGGTCCTCCGCGGGTCACTACTGCGTGGCCTCTGCGTGACTTGCTACGCCGACGACACCTTGGTGACGGCAAGGGGCGGCACCACAGGGAGTGCACCTTACGTGCTACAGCGGGAGTGGCCCACGTAGTGGAGTCGTATCCGAAGAGCTGGGTCTCGAGGTGGCCCTTAACAAGTCTGAGGCCTTGTGTTTCACGGGCCTCGGAACGCGCCACCCTCGGGACTGCACATGAGATGGGGAGGAGTTCGCATCGGCATCAAGTCCCAGATGAAATATCTGGGACTCACTTTCAGACGGCCGATGGAACTTCGGAGTGCACTTCTAAGGCTTATTGCCCAGGCTGTTGCGTGCGGCGGCCGCAGTCGGCAGCTTGCTGCCGAATATCGGAGGTCGAATGCGGCTTGTCGGCGCCTGTACCTGGGCATGGTGCGCTCCATGGCGCTGTACGGGGGTACCCGTGTGGAGTGACGCTCTGAATAGCCGGACAATCGCTCTTCTGCATAGGCCCCAGAGGGCGATGGCGATCAAAGCGATCAGAGTACCACGAGGTGTCCCACGGGCAGCGTATTATGGCGGCGTCCCCTCACGGAACTGGAGGCAGAAAGTTCTCGCGTCCGTCTTCTTTTGGCGTGAGAGCTTGATCGCGGTGCGCCAGTTCCACCCACGAGGAGGAGGTTGATGCGGCGAGGGCGGAGCGTCGAAGGGTCATGGTGCAGAGGTGGCAGCATGCTCTTCGGCAGCCCGAACCAGTTTCCGACCGTAGAGGCAGTACGTCCAGTTCTCGTGCAGTGGCTGGGCAGACGTCACGGAGTGCTCACCTTCCGGTTGTCGCAGGTGCTTTCGGGGCATGGTTGCTTCGGGAAGTACCTGCGCCCGATCGGAAGGGAGCCAAACGAGAGCTGTCACCACTGTGACGGCTACCTCAAGACGTTAACACGCTGGAGGTGTGTCCTCGGTGGGCAGAACAGCGCCGAGCACTGAATGCCGTAGTGGGCAACGACTTGTCGCTGGCCGCCGTAGTTCGCGCCATGGTCGACAGTCGGGAAGGGTGGGCAGCAGTGCAGGTGTACTGTGAGGCGGTGATGTCCACGAAGGAGGAGGCGGAACGAGTTCGGGAGTCAGCCGCCTCGGATCCAGTCCGCAGACGCCGCATCGGGCGAAGACGCAGAGCGTATGCGCTCGCCATTCCGCCCTGAATACGACTCGAGCTATAGACCCGGGGAGGTCCGTAGCTCAAAATGAGTCAGCGAGGTGAGAGCGTGCCTCGTGTTCCCGCGCGCTCTCCATAAAGGTTACCAACGGCCGGGGCCCGCAAGAGCGAGCCGCCACTGCTGTGCACGCGGACGAATGCATAAGCGTACCCGTATGCACAGCACTCGGTGGGCAGAAGGAACACCGTGGGGTTTTAGTCGGTGCAAGTCCGACATAACCCGCCCTCGTCCCCGCGGGGGCGGGTATGCGTAGGCATTTCCCCACGAAAAAAGGTTAGGTTAGGTTAGGTTAGGTTGGGGTGCCACGTCAGAAAACCTCCTCGAGTGCCTGGTCGTTGAATTTCCCTTTGATACTATTGTATCCGGGGGAAAGGCAACGCCGGGACGGTGCACCCTGGGCACTGGTGATGACACGTTGTTGCCAGTGGCGAATGTTCTGACAGGGGGGGATAGCTGCTCTGCGTGTCCCTCTGATAAGCGGAGGGCACTGTGGAGTGGCAGGGGGGTTGCATTTCCTCTTGATTTCCGTATCCGGAGGAAGGCAACCGAACGATAATTGCGCATTGGGCACTGGTGACGATACGTCGTTCTCAGTGCCCAATGCGAAGTGAAGTTGCATTTCTCCTTGATCAAAGTATCCGGGGGAAAGGCAACAAAATGAGGGTATGCATTGGGAACTGGTGGCGATACGTCGTTGGCAGTGCCTTATGTTCACAGTGTGGGGGACGGGCTCGGTGTGCGCTTTTACTGCCGCCGGGCACTCAACCGTCGAGCGTTGTGGGAGGTTGCATTTCTCCTTGATTTCTGTATCCGGGGGAAAGGCAACAAATGATGGTGGGTATTAGGAACTGGTGACGATATATCGTTTCCAGTGCCTAATGCTCATAGTGGAGGGACGGGCTCGGTGTGCACTAACACTGCCTCCGGGCACAACCGTCCAAAACTGGGGAGTTACGTCGGCTCCACCAGCGCGCCGTAACCCGCTGTACTCTCTTCAAAGACCCCAGCGCTGACGATCATGGGGTACGTTGAGGTGCAGTGGAGCGGAGGGCTTGCCTTAATTGGCCGGCCCGCGAGAAGGATCACTCTATAAAAACCAGACAGCGAAGTCTTAAAAACCTGTGGGTACCAGGCGACCCTCACAGTATGCAGCCTTGTCTCCGGAATAGGCGTCACCCGGGGATCGACCGTTTATATCGACCTTTATCGTGGGAATCAAAATGGAAAAACTTAATTATGCACAACGGACTGAAACTGAACGAGACAGCGACGATGACAGTGACTCTATGCTGAGCGTAGAGTCGTTTGAAGACGGTAGACGAAGTGGCGGGAGAAAACGTCCTTCTGTGGACGCATCATGTGGCTCTGGTCTGCTTACGGGCCATGACGGTGGAAACAGCCTGGGTACGGCAAGAACATCTGCCAAGAGGCCGAGGCGACCCCCAACAACAGGGGAGTACGGCGGGCGCGCTTTGGGCACACAAAATGGCGTTAGTGTCAGCACGAGAAGCGGAACTGAGGGTGGAGGCGGAGGCGAAGATTGTTGCGGCAACTCGACAGCTCCGCACCGGCAAGTCAACCCTGTCTGAGTCGTCATCAAACGATGGCGACTTCGAGCAACAGTGGACCTGGAGAAAGAAGGATCGAGGACAGCGTCGGCGTCATCAACTTGGTTGCCACTAAGTCCAAAAGAACAAAGAGGGCAACTTTGTTCGTGCGCTTAAGGAGCAGCGGAGACCGTGACTGAGGTTACTCGGACTCTGCAGAGACGCTGTACCTCTGATGAAACGCGAAACCTGACGGCTGCAAACACCCGTCTCCAAGACGAAGTGTCGCAGCTGCGGAAGAATGGCCTACCTGCGGATTTTTAGGTAAACAAGCCGAACCAACAAGCTGAGGCTGGCAGGAGGAGCTCGTCCGTTCGATCATTGACCAGGTGGGGTCAATGATCAACGCCAGATTGCTGCACTAGAAGACCGCCTCCTACCGGAAAAGCGACTCCGCCCACCATTGGCGGCGGATAGAGTACTAGGAGCGGAAACCGTTCATTTGTCCGGTCCCTCGATGTTGAGCGCAGCAGCCGCAAAGACTGCCTGTCGCAGCAGTTAGCGCCGCACCGGCTGTCGCTGGGGTTCCGCGGGCCCAGAAACGCCTTAAAGGGAAGCAAAAGCAAGACCGTGAAAGAGAGCCAACCGAGGAAGCTGGGTCCCGACCACCGGCGCCGCAGTCAATGGAGCAACCATGGACTACGGTGGTGAAGAAAGGACTTAAAAAGAAGGCTGGGAAGGCGGCGGCAAATGGTTCCGTAAAACCCGCAAAGAGGGCAGTCACGATCGCCACTCCGCGATCGTCCGCCGTGGTGAAGTGACCCTGGAGCCAGAGGCGAGTGGCTGCAGGCGTCACCTATACCGATGTTATTACCGAGGCGAAGGCGAAGATCAACCTCGCCTCCCTCGGTATAACTGAGGATAAGGATTCAAATGTCTGCGCAACGGGCGCTCGGATGTTTGAAATCCCGGGCGCAGACAGCGGCGACAAGGCGGACGCCCTCGCTCGAAGACTAAGCGAGGTTCTTGCAGCAGCGGGCAAGCGAGTGCGGGTATCCAGACCGGCAAAGACGGCGGAGGTCAAGGTGACCGGTCTGGACGACTCTGCTACAGCGGAGGACGTGGTAGCGGCCGTGACGAAGGCTGGTGGCTGCACTGAAGAGGCCGTTAAGTGCAGCGACATTCTGCGGTACCCTGCAGGACTCGGAATGGCCTGGGTCAAGTGCCCTGTGGCTGCCGCCAAAAAGGTGGCTGCCGGCGGGCGACTCATGGTCTCGTGGGTGGCAGCCGTGGTCAAGCTGGTGGAGCCCTCACCTGTGAGGTGTTTCCGCTGCTTAGAAGCTGGACATGTGAGGGCACAGTGCGTCGCCACAGTCGATCGTGGGGAGCTGTGCTTCCGCTGTGGTGAATCAGGCCACAAGGCGGCACAGTGCTCCGCCAACCCGCGTTGCGCTGTGTGCGTCGCAGCCAGCAAACCTGCGGACCACAAGATGGGGGGCAAGGCCTGCAAGGCCGCGCGCCCTGAAAAGGATGGTCCGCCCGCTGCCACCTAGGCACCCGGCCAGCCAGCCGCAAGGGACGGTTGAGTTGATGGAGGAGGAACCGTCCCGTAACCACGGGACAAGTCCGCAGCCGCCGCCGGGGGGAAAAGTGTAGGCGTAAGCATACTCTACTTCCCCCCGAATTTGACTCGAGCTATGGGCCCGGGGAGGTCCGTAGTTCATCATGAGTTAGTGAGGTGAGAGCGCGCCCGGTGTTCCCGCGCGCTCTCATAAAAAGGTTACAAACGGCCGGGGCCTGCGTTTAGCAAAGCCACCACAGCTGTGCACGCGGAAGAATGCTCACGCGCGCCCGTATGCAACACCAAGTGGGCAGAAGGAACACCGTGGGGTTTTAGTCGGTGCAAGTCCGGCATAACCCGCTCTCAAATCCCCACCCGAGGGCGGATATGCGTATTAAACATTTCCCCACGAAAGGTTAGGTTAGGTTAGGTTCCCCGATCCTCCAAAGCAATCTGAACCACTGCCGCGGGGCGCAAAACCTGCTGCTGCAAACCCTCGCGGAGTGGTCAGTTGCTCTGGCAGTAGCAGCGGAACCTACAGATCCCGGACCATCCTCGTTGGTTCGGTGACACTAAGGAGTTCCGTTGCTATCTACTGGGGTGGCGGAAGGAGGATCCTCCCTGCACCCTGATTTCAAGGGGCAGGGATTCGTCGCCGTCGAGTGGGGTTCCCTTGTAGTATTGGGCTGCTACGTTTCTCCCAGCAGTACCCTCGCCGCTTACGAGGCGTACCTGGACAGGCTGGGCGATTGCATCCGTGCATGCCTTCCCCGTCCTGTGCTTGTCCTGGGTGATTTCAACGCTCACTCTAGATCGTGGGGTTGCACCGGGACAACGCAAAGGAGAAACTGTGCAGAATGGGCAGCGGGACTCGACCTCCGACTTTTTGAATCGGGGGTCCATTAGCACCTGCGTGCGGTGGCAGGGGAGTCGATTGTCGACCTGTCGTGGGCGACTCCCTCTGCCACTCGCATGGTGTCGGGATGGAGAGTGGCGGAAGACGTGGTCACTCTGTCTGACCACCGCCACATCGTTCTCGATGTGGCGCTCAGCTCTCCCGACGGTGCTACCGCCGCCAACGCAGTAGCGGCCCTCCGCGGCGATGGTCCTCAAGCGGCTCGACATAGATATGCTCGAAGCCGCAGCCATCGTTGCGGCCTGGACGGGGACCCAGCCCAAGGGTCTTGCCCGATCCCGAAAGTGAAGCGACCTGGTTCCGGGCTACGATGACGTCAATCTGCGACGTGTCGATGCCTCGGACCGGGTCTCCCAAGCTTCGGGCGGTGTACTGGTGGTCGGAAGCCATAGCACAGTTGCGCAGGGACTGTTTGCGGGCCCGACGCCAGTACACCAAACCCACAGAAGAAGGCAAGCCACTGCCGATGAAAGGCGAGGCATTACACGAGCTGTATAGAGGCGCCACAAAAGCGCTCCAACTCGCAATCGAGGATGCTAGGTCTCGGTCCTGGAGCGAACTCCTCGAGGGGCTGAACAGGGACCCATGGGGGCGGCCGTACAAAATCGTACTAGGCAAGCTCCGATCATGGGTCCCTCCTTTGACGGAAACCCTGGACCCTACTTTCGTTGGAAGAGTTGTGGACACTCTCTTCCCTAGGGTCCAGGACATTGCCCTCCAACATTGCGATCAGACGAGGTCGCGTGGTCTGATGAGTTGGGGGTGACCAACGAGGAGTTGGACCGAGCCGTGAGGCGCCTCGGAGAAAGAAATACGGCCCCAGGCCCTGACGGAATTCCTGGTCGGGCCTGGGTGATCGCTCTCGCCGCCGGGCTGCGGGGAAGACTGAGACAGCTGTTCAACAGCTGCCTAAGTGTCGGTGTCTTCCCCTCAGCCTGGAAAGAACAGGATGGTGCTCTTGAGGAAAGATGGCAGGATCGCTGAATCTCCCTCCGCGTACCGACCCATTTGTTTGCTAGATGAGGCGGGCAAATTGTTCGAAAGGATAATTGCCGCCCGCCTCAACACGCACCTGCGTCAAGTGGGCCCCGACCTGTCGGACAGCCAATTCGGCTTTCGGCAGGCGCGATCGACTGCGGACGCGATCCTTCGCGTCGAGCAATCGCAGCGGGCGGTTACCCGGGGCGGTGTGGCATTGGCGGTCAATCTTGACATAGTCAATGCCTTTAATTCGCTGCCCTGGGGAACCATTAGGGAGGCTCTGGCATACCATCGCGTGCCTCCTACCTGCTGCGCATCGCTGGGGCGTACTTGCACGACTGGCATCAATACGATGGGTCGGGACGCGTCTGTCCACCTGAGGGTGAACTGCGGGGTTCCACAAGGATCCGTGTTGGGTCCGCAATTGTGGAACCTCGCGTACGACGACGCGGTCCTGCGGGTCGATCTCCCCGTCGGTGTTAGTGTCGTCTGCTATGCAGATGACACTCTGGTACTGGCCGACGGGGACAGCTTCAGCACCATCCGGCTTGCTGAGCTTGGGGTGGCATGCGTCGTGGATAAAATCCACGAGCTGGGTCTTCGGATAGCGCCTCATAAGACCGAGGCGCTTTGGTTCTAAACTCCCCAGAGGAGGAACCACCCAGCTTGTCAGTTCGCGTTGGTGACGTGCAAGTCCGGGTGGGACCGGTGATGAAATATCTCGGTCTCATCCTGGACGGTCGCTGGGGCTTCGAGGAGCACTTCGACCGCCTGGTCCCCAAGATCGAGAGGGTAGTGGGTGCCATGCACCGGTTGCTACCAATCTCGGGGAGCCCCAGGGAAGGAGTCCGCCGCCTCTACGCGGGGTCGTGCGATCGATGGCCCTCTACGGGGCGCCCGTATGGTCCCATCGACTCACGGGCGTCCGTCGCTGCAGAGCTAAGCTCAATAGCCTGCAGCGAAAGATGGCCATCAGGATCGCACGGGGATATCGTACGATATCTTTCGAGGCAGCCACTGTCTAGCTCGGTTTCCACCTTTGGACATCTTGGCGGAGATGGATGCGCGGGTGTATGCCCGCCTTCGTCTTCCCAGGAGGAAGCCGAGCCCCTGGATGCGGGCGAGGTGCGAAGGCAGGAGCGCAGACGGGCGCTGCGGGTGTGGCGAGAGGCTCCAAGAGCCTCGTTTCTCTCGCCAGCGCACGGTCAGCGCTCTTGCCGAGCTTCGAAGCCTGGCTGCGAGCGGGGAAGAGGCGCACGTCACCTACCGACTGACGCAGGTACTCACCGGGCACGGGTGTTTCGGTGAGTACCTAGACAGAGATTGGACGCGAATCGACAACGCAATGCCACCACTGTGGTGGGGACCGGGATTCCGCACAGCACACGCTCGCCGAGTGCCCTGCGTGGGAGTCGAGCGACGGATCCTGGTCAGAGGATCGGGCAAGATCTCTCTCCGCCAGTCGCAGTAGCGGCTGCGCTGTGAATAAAGGCGCGTGGAAGGCGCTGGTCTCCTTCTGTGAAACCGTCATGGTACAGAAGGAGACCGCCAGCTGTGATCGGGAGGGCCGATCGCTCGGGGAGACGAAGCGACGCCGGGGCGGTGGCAGCGGACGCACCGGCCCGTCAGCCCTTTAGTCCCGGGCATAAGAATAGGGCTAAGGTACCCCTGCCTGTCGTACAAGGCGACTAAAGGGACTTCGGGTTCGCGGGTGATCAGGGTGGGGGCTCTGACCACCCGGGAAGCGAACCCGGAAGGACGGCAACTCAGGTGGTCTCGAGTTGCCATGCTTCTGAGGTGCTAAGGGGAGGTTTTCCTCCCCAGGGATGTGCTCAGGCACCGTGCAGAGGGCACCGGTGCGTTCCTATGGAGATCGGAGCCCCTCTAAATGCACTGAGGATGACCACCGGGGGTTTGAGTGGTTACAAGTCCCACATAACCCTGTCTCACCCCAGGAGGCAGGGTATCTTTCGAAGATTTCCCCGATAACAAAAAGGTTCCCCGAAGGGTTCTCGCTTTGTCGTAGCGGGGGGCTTAGTAATATTGGTCACCCACGGTGAAGCTAAGAAAGGAACCCAAATGGCCGGCCTAAAGGCGCTCTGAGGCCGGCCCGAATAACCGCTCGGGTGGGCTCGTTATGAGCAAACCTCGGATGCGTGTCAGTGGACTGCTGGGGGCGGATGTGGCGGAGCGAGGCCGTCTTTCCCGCCCTCAGTAGCCGAGGCGGAGTCGCGGAGGGAGAGGAGTGTCGGTGTTGCGTTGCCGCTCTCCTATCCTCCGCGACTCAAGCGAAGTCGCACCGCATGATGCGGCTGTGGTGGGGCCGCGGGGAAGAGGAGTGTCGGTGTTTCGTTGCCGCTCTCCTGTCCTCCGCGGCCGAACATCGGTCGGCGGTGGAGCCGCAGACCAGATCCGCCGCAGGGGCTGGGTTGGCTTAGTGCTTTCCTGGCCCCATGGCCTCTGGGGGCGGACTCGGGGAGTCCGTTTCCCACCTACAGAGGAGGCCGAGATGGAAGGCGCGTCCGTGTTCCGGCGCGCCTTGCAGGAGAGTGGAGAGGATGTCACTCCCCGAAGGAGAACCGGCTTGCCGTAGCGCAAACGGGGTCGCGGAGGTGTGCGAAAGCGTTCCCGTGGCCCCGCCATACGCGACGAAGGTGGAACACCATGGGGTTTTAGTCGGTGCGAGTCCGACATAACCCACCCGCCTTTACCAGAATGGGTATGCACAGGCATTTCCCCATGTAAAAAAGGTTAGGTTAGGTTAGGTTAGGTTAGGTTAGGTTAGGTTAGGTTAGGTTAGGTTGGGGTGCCACGGGGTGCCATGTCAGAAAACCTCCTCGAGTGCCTGGTCGTTGAATTTCCCTTTGATACTATTGTATCCGGGGGAAAGGCAACGCCGGGACGGTGCACCCTGGGCACTGGTGATGACGCGTTGTTGCCAGTGGCGAATGTTCTGACAGGGGGGGATAGCTGCTCTGCGTGTCCCTCTGATAAGCGGAGGGCACTGCGGAGTGGCAGGGGGGTTGCATTTCCTCTTGATTTCCAAATCCGGAGGAAAGGCAACCGAACGATGGTGCGCATTGGGCACTGGTGACGATACGTCGTTCTCAGTGCCCAATGCGAAGAATGAAGGTTGCATTTCTCCTTGATCAAAGTATCCGGGGAAAGGCAACAAATGATGGTGGGTATTAGGAACTGGTGACGATACGTCGTTGGCAGTGCCTAATGCTCACAGTGTGAGGACGGGCTCGGTGTGCACTCACACTGCCGCCGGGCACTCAACCGTCGAGTGTTGTGGGAGGTTGCATTTCTCCTTGATTTCTGTATCCGGGGGAAAGGCAACAAATGATGGTGGGTATTAGGAACTGGTGACGATATATCGTTTCCAGTGCCTAATGCTCATAGTGGTGGGACGGGTCCGGTGTGCACTCACACTGCCGCCGGGCATTCAACCGTCAAAACTGGGGAGTTACGTCGGCTCTCCCAGCGCGCCGTAACCCGCTGTACTTTCGTCAAAGACCCCAGTGTTGACGATAATGGGGTACGTCGAAGTGCAGCGGAGCGGAGGCTTGCCTTAATTGGCCGGCCCGCGAGGAGTAAACCTCTATAAAATAATCAGACAGCGAAGTCTTGAAAACCTGTGGGTACCAGGCGACCCCACAGTATGTAGCCTTGCCCTCGGAATGGCGTAACCCGAGGTCGACTTTATATTTCGTCCACAATCGTGGGAATCAAAATGGAAAAATTAAAACCAACAAAAGGCATGACGGAAATGGACAGTGATGACGACACGAGTGACTCTATGCTCAGCGTAGAGTCATTCAACGAACGGACATACAAAGGAAGAAAACGTCCTTCTAAGGACGCAGGCATCAGCGGAGGTCCGGTAACGGGCCAAAACGGAGGACGCAGCCAAGGCACAACATCTGCCAAGAGAGGTCGAGGACGGCCTCCGACAACGGGCGATTATGTGGGACTGGCCCAGGCGAAAATGGCGTTGGTGGAAGCCAGAAGGGAGGAGGAGAGGTTGGAGGCGGAGGCGGACATCGCCGCGTCGTCTCGTCAGCTCCGTGCCGGCAGGATATCAACCCTGTCGGAGTCGTCGTCGAACGATGGCGACTTCGAGCCGGCGTCGGAGCTACAGAAGAGGATTGAGGACAGCGTCGGCGTCATCACAATGGTGGCCTCAAGGTCTAAGAACCTGAAGGGCATCTGGGTGAAGGCGCTGAAGGAGGCTGCAGAGACCGTTAGTGAGACCACTAAGACTCTGCAGCGCCGCTGTACCTCAGAGGAGACGACGAAGTTGCAGGCGGACAACGCTCGCCTCCAAGGCGAATGTCGGAGTTGAGGAAGGAGGTGGCATACCTGCGGATGCAGGTGAACATGCCTTAAGCCAACACATCGAGGAGCGGGCAAGGAGGAGCTCGTGCGTTCGATCATTGACCAGGTAGGGTCAATGATCAGCGCCAGGATTCGCGGCGCTGGAGGATCGTCTCCTGCCCGAAGCGCCTTCGCCCTCCACTGGCGGCAGATAGGAGATCGGAGGCTGTGCCCGGTCCCTTGTCCTGCCCTGCACCTGCCCAGGCACCGGTTGCCGCAAAACCGCCTGTCAAGGCGGCTAGTGTTAAACCGGCTGTCGCTGCAGGTGCTGCAGCCCAGAAGCACCCAAAGGAAAAGCGGAGCGGGCTCGAGAAGCGTAGCCAGAAGACGGCATCTGAGTCCCATCCTCTGCCACCAGCACCACAGTCCACAGACGAACCGTGGACTGCGGTGGTGAGGAAGGGGCTGAAAAGCAAGGGTGGGAAGGTGGTGAAGAGTGTTGGCAAACCCGCAAAGAAGGCGGTGAAAATTGCCACTCCAAGATCCTCTGCTGTGGTGGTGACCCTGGAGCCGGAGGCTTCGGCGGCGGGCGTCACCTACATCGATATTATTACCGAGGCGAAGGCGAAGATCAACCTCGCCTCCCTCGGTATAACCGAAATGCGGTTCCGTATCTGTGCCACGGGGGGCTCGAATGTTCGAGATCCCTGGCGCGAACAGCATTTCTAAAGGCGAACGCCCTCGCACAAAAGCTGAGCGAGGTGCTCGCAGCGGCAGGCAAGCGAGTGCGGGTATCCAGACCGGCGAAGACAGCTGAGATCAAGGTCTCCGGTCTGGATGACTCTGCCACAGCAGAGGAAGTAGTGGCAGCTGTGACGAAGGCTGGCGGCTGTCCCAGGACGCTGTGAAGTGCAGCGAGATCCTGCGGTATCCCGCAGGCCTTGGGATGGCCTGGGTCCGGTGCCCCGTGGCTGCCGCCAAAAGGTGGCCGCCAGCGGGCGCTGGTATCCTGGGTGGCATCCGCGGTCAAGCTGGTGGAGCCCTCACCTCTGAGGTGCTTCCGATGCCTTGAAGCGGGTCATGTGAGGGCTCAGTGCGGCGCCGCAGTCGACCGGGGAGCTCTGCTTCCGCTGTGGTCAGCCTGGCCACAAAGCGGCGCAGTGCTCCGCTGCCCGCGTTGTGCTGTGTGCGTCGCCGCGAAGAAACCAGCGGACCACAGGATGGGAGGAAGGCCTGCTCTGCGCAGTCAAAGAGCGGGAAAAGGCCGGTCCGCCCGTTGCCACCTCGGCAACCGACCAGCCAGCCGATGGAGGAGGAACCGTCCCGACCCGGGACCCCTCCACAGCCGCCGCAGGGGATGAGGAGAGCGTAGGCATACTCGATTCCCCCCCTTACGACTGGAGTGATGGACCCGGGGAAGTCTGTCGCTCGTATGAGTCAGCGAGGTGAGAGCGCGCCCGGTGTTCCCGCGCGCTCTCAACACAGGGTCAAATCTGCGGAGGCCACACAACTGGCCGCCACCAGCTGTGCACGCGGAAGAATGCTCACAGCGTACCCGCATGCACAGCACCGGGTGGAGCGATGGAACACCGTGGGGTTTTAGTCGGTGCGAGTCCGACATAACCCGCCCTCGTCCCCGCGGGGGCGGGTATGCGTAGGCATTTCCCCACGAAAAAAAAAAAAAAAAAAAGGTTGGGGTGCCACGTCAGAAAACCTCCTCGAGTGCCTGGTCGTTGAATTTCCCTTTGATACTATTGTATCCGGGGGAAAGGCAACGCCGGGACGGTGCACCCTGGGCACTGGTGATGACACGTTGTTGCCAGTGGCGAATGTTCTGACAGGGGGGGATAGCTGCTCTGCGTGTCCCTCTGATAAGCGGAGGGCACAGCGGAGTGGCAGGGGGTTGCATTTCCTCTTGATTTCCATATCCGGAGGAAAGGCAACCGAACGATGGTGCGCATTGGGCACTGGTGACGATACGTCGTTCTCAGTGCCCAATGCGGTGGAGGTTGCATTTCTCCTTGATCAAAGTATCCGGGGGAAAGGCAACAAAATGAGGGTGCATTGGGAACTGGTGGCGATACGTCGTTGGCAGTGCCTCATGCTCACAGTGTGGGGGACGGGCTCGGTGTGCCTTTTTACTGCCGCCGGGCACTCAACCGTCGAGCGTTGTGGGAGGTTGCATTTCTCCTTGATTTCTGTATCCGGGGGAAAGGCAACAAATGATGGTGGGTATTAGGAACTGGTGACGATATATCGTTTCCAGTGCCTAATGCTCATAGTGGAGGGACGGGCTCGGTGTGCACTCACACTGCCGCCGGGCATTCAACCGTCAAAAACTGGGGAGTTACGTCGGCTCTCCCAGCGCGCCGTAACCCGCTGTACTTTCGTCAAAGACCCCAGTGTTGACGATAATGGGGTACGTCGAAGTGCAGTGGACCGGAGGCTTGCCTTAACTGGCCGGCCCGCGAGGAGTAAATCTCTATAAAAAATCAGACAGCGAAGTCTTAAAAACCTGTGGGTACCAGGCGACCCCCACAGTATGTAGCCTTGTCACCGGAATAGGCGTCACCCGGGGACCGACCTTTACTTCGTCCTGTAATCGTGGGAACAGATATGAGCAATCCAAAAAACAAAAACGTGAGGGTAGATAGTGACGACGACACGAGCGACTCTATGCTCAGCGTAGAGTCATTCGATGGGAGAAGGAGTGTAGCAGGAAGAAAACGTCCTTCTAAGGACGCAGATATTGATGGTGGTCTGGAGATGGGCCAGGAGGAAAGATCGGGCAGGGCATAACTGCGACTGCCAAGAGGTCGAGGCGACCTCCAACAACTGGGAATACGTCGGCCTTGCAAAGGCCAAAATGGCGTTGGTGGCCGCTAAAGAAGCGGAGATGAGGGTAGAGGCGGAGGCGGAGTTAACATCGTCGTCTCGTCAGCTCCGGGCCGGCAGGATAACAACCCTGTCGGAGTCGTCGTCCAACGATGGCGACTTCGAGCCGGCGTCGGAGCTGCATAAAAGGATCGAGGACAGCGTCGGCGTCATCTCCATGGTGGCCCAAAGGTCAAAGAACCTTAAGGGCGTGTGGGTGAAGGCGCTGAAGGAGGCTGCAGAGAACGTAAGCGAGGTTACCAAGACTCTGCAGCAACGCTGTACCTCGGAGGAGACGAGGAAGCTGCAGGCGGACAACGCTCGACTCCAGAGCGAAGTGTCAAAATTAAGGAAGGAGGTGGCCTACTTGCGGATGCAAATTGACCGGCCAACCCAACAAGCCGAGGGAGCAGGAAAAGAGGAGTTAGCACGTTCGATCATTGACCAGGTGGGGTCAATGATCAACGCCAGGTTTGCCGCACTGGAGGACCGTCTCCTTCCGGAGAAGCGTCTTCGCCCATCATTGGCGGCGGATAAGAGACCGGAGGCAGTGCCCGGTCCCTCGTCCTTCCCTTCGCCTTCCCAGACACCGGCTCCCGCAAAGCCGCCTGTCAAGGCGCCTAGCGTTAAGCCAGCTCTAGTGGGGTCTTCTGTGGCCCCGAAGCATCCCAAGGGAAGGTTGAGCAAGGCTGCGAAAGAAGGCCAAAAGACGGCAACTGAGTCCCTTCCTCTGCCACCGTTGTCGCAGTCCGTAGAGCAACCATGGACGACGGTGGTGAAGAAGGGCCAAAAAGAAGGGTGGGAAACCGGCGAAGGGTCCCGGCAAACCCGCACCGAGACCGGTCAAGATCGCGACTCCACGATCGTCCGCTGTGGTGGTGACACTGGAGCCGGAGGCGGCGGCAGCGGGCGTCACCTACATTGAGGTGATCACCGAGGCGAAAGCGAAAATAAACCTCGCCGCCCTTGGGATAACCGAGATGCGTTTCCGCATCTGCGCCACAGGGGCTCGAATGTTCGAGATCCCCGGCGCAGACAGCGGGGACAAGGCAGACGCCCTCGCTCAGAAGTTGAGGAGGTTCTCACCGCAGCGGGCAAAGCGGTCCGGGTCTCAAGACCGGCAAAGACCGCCGAGATAAAAGTGTCGGTCTTGATGACTCGGTCTCGGTGGAGGAAGTGGTGGCGGCTGTTTCGTTGGCTGGCGACTGTCCCAGGGACACCATTAAGTGTAGCGAGGTCCTGCGGTATCCCGCAGGCCTCAGGATAGCCTGGGTTCGGTGTCCCGTGGCTGCTGCCAAAAGGTGGCCGCCGGGGACGTCTGATGGTCTCGTGGGTGGTGGCCGAGGTGAAGCTCGTAGAGCCCTCACCTCTGAGGTGTTTCCGCTGTTTCGAGGCGGGACACGTGAGGGCTCAGTGCGACGCACCGATCGACCGGGGAGTTGTGCTGTCGCTGTGGTCAACCTGGCCACAAGGCGGCGCAGTGCTCCGCTACCCGCGTTGTGCCGTGTGCGTCGCCGCAAAGAAACCGGCGGACCACAGAATGGGGAAGGCCTGCCATGCGCCTTCCAAGGCCGGGAAAGGCCGGTCCGCCCGTTGCCACCTCGGCAACCGACCAGCCAGCCGATGGAGGAGGAAGCGTCCTAGACCCTGGGACCACTCCACAGCCGCCGCAGGGGGGGATTAGAAGAGCGTAGGCATACTCGATTCCCCCCCCTTACGACTCGAGTGATGGACTCGGGGAAGTCTGTCGCTTGTATGAGTCAGCGAGGTGAGAGCGCGCCCGGTGTTCCCGCGCGCTCTCAAAACAGGAGCCAAGTCTGCCGGGGCCACACAACTGGCCGCCACCCGCTGTGCACGCGGAAGAATGCTTACAGCGTACCCGCATGCACAGTACTTGGGTGGAGCGAAGGAACACCGTGGGGTTTTAGTCGGTGCGAGTCCGACATAACCCGCCCTCGTCCCCGCGGGGCGGGTATGCGTAGGCATTTCCCCACGAAAAAAAAAAAAAGGTTAGGTTAGGTTAGGTTAGGTTAGGTTAGGTTGGGGTGCCACGTCAGAAAACCTCCTCGAGTGCCTGTCGTTGAATTTCCCTTTGATACTATTGTATCCGGGGGAAAGGCAACAAATGATGGTGGGTATTAGGAACTGGTGACGATATATCGTTTCCAGTGCCTAATGCTCATAGTGGAGGACGGGCTCGGTGTGCGCTTTTACTGCCGCCGGGCACTCAACCGTCGAGCGTGTGGGAGGTTGCATTTCCTCTTGATTTCCATATCCGGAGGAAGGCAACCGAACGATGGTGCGCATTGGGCACTGGTGATGATACGTTGTTGCCAGTGGCGAATGTTCTGACAGGGGATAGCTGCTCTGCGTGTCCCTCTGATAAGCGGAGGGCACAGCGGAGTGGCAGGGGGTTGCATTTCCTCTTGATTTCCATATCCGGAGGAAGGCAACCGAACGATGGTGCGCATTGGGCACTGGTGATGATACGTTGTTGCCAGTGGCGAATGTTCTGACAGGGGATAGCTGCTCTGCGTGTCCCTCTGATAAGCGGAGGGCACAGCGGAGTGGCAGGGGGTTGCATTTCCTCTTGATTTCCATATCCGGAGGAAGGCAACCGAACGATGGTGCGCATTGGGCACTGGTGACGATATATCGTTTCCAGTGCCTAATGCTCACAGTGTGGGGACGGGCTCGGTGTGCGCTTTTACTGCCGCCGGGCACTCAACCGTCGAGCGTGTGGGAGGTTGCATTTCTCCTTGATTTCTGTATCCGGGGAAAGGCAACAAATGATGGTGGGTATTAGGAACTGGTGACGATATATCGTTTCCAGTGCCTAATGCTCACAGTGTGGGGACGGGCTCGGTGTGCGCTTTTACTGCCGCCGGGCACTCAACCGTCGAGCGTGTGGGAGGTTGCATTTCCTCTTGATTTCCATATCCGGAGGAAGGCAACCGAACGATGGTGCGCATTGGGCACTGGTGACGATATATCGTTTCCAGTGCCTAATGCTCACAGTGTGGGGACGGGCTCGGTGTGCACTCACACTGCCGCCGGGCACTCAACCGTCGAGCGTGTGGGAGGTTGCATTTCTCCTTGATCAAAGTATCCGGGGAAAGGCAACAAATGATGGTGGGTATTAGGAACTGGTGACGATATATCGTTTCCAGTGCCTAATGCTCACAGTGTGGGGACGGGCTCGGTGTGCGCTTTTACTGCCGCCGGGCACTCAACCGTCGAGCGTGTGGGAGGTTGCATTTCCTCTTGATTTCCATATCCGGAGGAAGGCAACCGAACGATGGTGCGCATTGGGCACTGGTGATGATACGTTGTTGCCAGTGGCGAATGTTCTGACAGGGGGGGATAGCTGCTCTGCGTGTCCCTCTGATAAGCGGAGGGCACAGCGGAGTGGCAGGGGGGTTGCATTGCCTTTTGATTTCCATATCCGGAGGAAAGGCAACCGAACGATTGGGCGCATTGGGCACTGGTGACGATACGTCGTTCTCAGTGCCCAATGCGAGGTCGGAGGTTGCATTTCCTCTTGATTTCCATATCCGGAGGAAAGGCAACCGAACGATGGTGCGCATTGGGCACTGGTGACGATACGTCGTTCTCAGTGCCCAATGCGAGGGTGGAGGTTGCATTTCTCCTTGATCAAAGTATCCGGGGGAAAGGCAACAAAATGAAGGTGCGCATTGGAAACTGGTGGCGATACGTCGCTGACAGTGCCTAATGCTCACAGTGTGGGGGACGGGCTCGGTGTGCGCTTTTACTGCCGCCGGGCACTCAACCGTCGAGCGTGTGGGAGGTTGCATTTCTCCTTGATTTCTGTATCCGGGGGAAAGGCAACAAATGATGGTGGGTATTAGGAACTGGTGACGATATATCGTTTCCAGTGCCTAATGCTCATAGTGGAGGGACGGGCTCGGTGTGCACTCACACTGCCGCCGGGCACTCAACCGTCCAAAACTGGGGAGTTACGTCGGCTCTCCCAGCGCGCCGTAACCCGCTGTACTTTCGTCAAAGACCCCAGTGTTGACGATAATGGGGTATGTCGAAGTGCAGTGGAGCGGAGGGCTTGCCTTAACTGGCCGGCCCGCGAGGAGTAAACCTCTATAAACAATCAGACAGCGAAGTCTTAAAAACCTGTGGGTACCAGGCGACCCCCACAGTATGTAGCCTTGTCCCTGGAATAGGCGTCACCCGGGGACCGACATTTTATTTCGTCCTATAATCGTGGGAACAAATATGGAAAAACTGAATCATACAAAACGGACTGATAATGATAGCGATGACGACAGTGACTCTATGCTGAGCGTAGAGTCACTTGACGAGGGGAGAAGAAGTGCTAGGAGGAAACGTCCATCTATGGACGAAGGATGTGGCTCTGGTCCGGTAACGGGCCAACATGGAAAATCTTGCTTGGGTATGGCAACAACATCTGCCAAGAGGTCGAGGAGGCCCCAACTTCGGGCATTATGTCGGCCTCGCCCAGGCCAAAATGGCGTTGGTAGCCGCTAAAGAAGCGGAACTGAGGGTGGAGGCGGAGGCGGAGATCGCAAAGTCGTCTCGACAGCTCCGCGCCGGCAGGATAACAACCCTGTCGGAGTCGTCGTCTAATGATGGCGACTTCGAAACGGCGGCGGAGCTGAAAAAGAGGATAGAGGACAGCGTCGGCGTCATCACCACGGTGGCCACTAGGTCTAAAAACCTGAAGGGCATCTGGGTGAAGGCGCTAAAAGAGGCTGCAGAAAATGTGAGCGAGGTCACCGAAACTCTGCAGCGACGCTGTACCTCCGAAGAGACGAGGCAGCTGCAGGCGAACAACGCTCGCCTCCAAGGTGAAGTGACGCAGCTGAGGAAGGAGGTGGCTGACCTGCGGAAGGAAATGGACCGCCCAAGCCAACACATCGAGGGAGCGGGCAAAGAGGAGCTCGTGCGTTCGATCATTGACCAGGTAGGGTCAATGATCAACGCTAGGTTCGCGGCGCTGGAGGATCGCCTGCTGCCTGAAAAGCGCCTCCGCCCTCCACTGGCGGCAGATAGGAGACCGGAGACAGTGCCCGGTCCACCGTCAAAACCTTCACCATCTTCCCAGGCACCGGCTGTTGCCAAGCCGTCTGTTAAGGCGGCTAGCGTTAAGCCGACTGCCGCTGGGCCTCCTGTGGCCCCGAAACGTGGGAAAGAGGGTAAAAAGAAGGCAGTTGAGTCCCGACCCCTGCCACCTGCACCTGAATCTATGGACCAACCATGGACTACAGTGCTTAGGAAGGGGCTCAAAACCAAGGAAGGCAAAGTGACAAGAAATGTTGGCAAACCAAGGGCGGTCAAGATTGCGACTCCGCGATCCTCTGCTGTGGTGGTGACGCTAGAGCCCGAGGCTGCGGCAAAGGGCGTCACCTACATCGACGTAATTACCGAGGCGAAGGCGAAAATTAACCTAGCCTCCCTCGGTATAACTGAGATGCGCTTCCGCATCTGCGCCACGGGGGCTCGGATGTTCGAAATCCCCGGCGCAGACAGCGGAGCAAAGGCGGACGCCCTCGCTCAAAAATTGAGCGAGGTGCTTGAAGCAGCGGGCAAAGGAGTCCGAGTATCCAGACCGGCAAAGACTGCTGAAGTCAAGGTGTCCGGTCTGGACGACTCCACCACAGCAGAGGATGTAGTAGCGGCGGTGATAAAGGCTGGCGGCTGTCCCAAGGACACCATTAAATGCAGCGAGGTCCTGCGGTATCCCGCAGGCCTTGGGATGGCCTGGGTCCGGTGCCCCGTGGCTGCCGCCAAAAAGGTGGCCGCCGGGGGACGCCTTATGGTCTCATGGGTGGCAGCCGAGGTGAAGCTCGTGGAGCCCTCACCTCTTAGGTGCTTCCGCTGTTTCGAGGCGGGGCACGTGAGGGCTCAGTGCGACGCACCGATCGACCGGGGGGAGTTGTGCTGCCGATGTGGTCAACCTGGCCACAAGGCGGCAACATGCTCCGCTACCCCGCGTTGTGCCGTGTGCGTTGCCGCAAAGAAACCGGCGGACCATAGGATGGGGGGGAAGGCCTGCAAAGCGCCTTCCAAGGCCAGGAAAAGGCCGGTCCGCCCGTTGCCACCTCGGCAACCGACCAGCCAGCCGATGGAGGAGGAAGCGTCCCGAGACCCCGGGACCACTCCACAGCCGCCGCAGGGGGGGATGAGGAGAGCGTAGGCATACTCGATTCCCCCCCTTACGACTCGAGTGATGGACTCGGGGAAGTCTGTTGCTCGTATGAGTCAGCGAGGTGAGAGCGCGCCCGGTGTTCCCGCGCGCTCTCAACACAGGGTCAAATCTGCCGAGGCCACACAACTGGCCGCCACCTGCTGTGCACGCGGAAGAATGCTCACAGCGTACCCGCATGCACAGCACTGGGTGGAGCGATGGAACACCGTGGGGTTTTAGTCGGTGCGAGTCCGACATAACCCGCCCTCGTCCCCGCGGGGGCGGGTATGCGTAGGCATTTCCCCACGAAAAAAAAAAAAAGGTTAGGTTAGGTTGGGGTGCCACGTCAGAAAACCTCCTCGAGTGCCTGGTCGTTGAATTTCCCTTTGATACTATTGTATCCGGGGGAAAGGCAACGCCGGGACGGTGCACCCTGGGCACTGGTGATGATACGTTGTTGCCAGTGGCGAATGTTCTGACAGGGGGGGATAGCTGCTCTGCGTGTCCCTCTGATAAGCGGAGGGCACTGCGGAGTGGCAGGGGGGTTGCCTTTCCTCTTGATTTCCATATCCGGAGGAAAGGCAACCGAACTATGGTGCGCATTGGGCACTGGTGACGATACGTCGTTCTCAGTGCCCAATGCGAGGGTGAAGGTTGCATTTCTCCTTGATCAAAGTATCCGGGGGAAAGGCAACAAATGATGGTGGGTATTAGGAACTGGTGACGATATATCGTTTCCAGTGCCTAATGCTCATAGTGGAGGGACGGGCTCGGTGTGCGCTTTTACTGCCGCCGGGCACTCAACCGTCGAGCGTTGTGGGAGGTTGCATTTCCCCTTGATTTCTGTATCCGGGGGAAAGGCAACAAATGATGGTGGGTATTAGGAACTCGTGACGATATATCGTTTCCAGTGCCTAATGCTCATAGTGGAGGGACGGGCTCGGTGTGCACTTTTACTGCCGCCGGGCACTCAACCGTCGAGCGTTGTGGGAGGTTGCATTTCCCCTTGATTTCTGTATCCGGGGGAAAGGCAACAAATGATGGTGGGTATTAGGAACTCGTGACGATATATCGTTTCCAGTGCCTAATGCTCATAGTGGAGGGACGGGCTCGGTGTGCACTCACACTGCCGCCGGGCATTCAACCGTTCAAAACTGGGGAGTTACGTCGGCTCTCCCAGCGCGCCGTAACCCGCTGTACTTTCGTCAAAGACCCCAGTGTTGACGATAATGGGGTACGTCGAAGTGCAGCGGAGCGGAGGGCTTGCCTTAATTGGCCGGCCCACGAGGAGTAAACCTCTATAAAATAATCAGACAGCGAAGTCTTGAAAACCTGTGGGTACCAGGCGACCCCCACAGTATGTAGCCTTGCCCTCGGAATGGCGTAACCCGGGGGCCGACCTTATATTTCGTCCACAATCGTGGGAACAGTTATGGAGAATACAAAACAAAACAAAAAACTAATGACGGTACTGGATAGTGATGACGAGGAGAGTGACTCTATGCAAAGCGTGGAGTCACTGGATGAGAGAAGATACGGTGCGGGAAGGAAACGTCCTTCTATGGACGAAAGTCGGACTTCTGGTCCATTGATGGGCCAAGATATGGGAAATGGTCGGGGAACGGCAAAAACATCTGCCAAACGTGGTCGAGGACGTCCCCCAACTACTGGGGAGTACGTCGGCCTTGCCCAGGCCAAAATGGCGTTAGTGGAAGCCAGGAGAGAGGAGGAGAGGTTGGAGGCGGAGGCAGAGATCGCCTCATCGTCTCGTCAGCTCCGTGCCGGCAGGAAATCAACCCTGTCGGAGTCGTCGTCCAACGATGGCGATTTCGAGCCGGCATCGGAGCTGCAAAAGAGGATTGAGGACAGCGTCGGCGTCATCTCCATGGTGGCCCAAAGGTCGAAAAACCTGAAGGGCATCTGGGTGAAGGCGCTGAAGGAGGCTGCAGAGAACGTAAGCGAGACCGCTAAGACTCTGCAGCAACGCTGTACCTCGGAAGAGACACGAAAACTGCAGGCGGACAACGCTCGCCTCCGAGGCGAGGTATCGGAGTTGAGGAAGGAGGTGGCATACCTGCGGATGCAGATGGACACGCGCCCAAGCCAACACATCGAGGGAGCGGGCAAGGAGGAGCTCGTGCGTTCGATCATTGACCAGGTAGGGTCAATGATCAACGCGAGGTTCGCGGCGCTGGAGGATCGTCTCCTGCCCGAGAAGCGCCTTCGCCCTCCACTGGCGGCGGATAGGAGACCGGAGGCAGTGCCCAGTCCCACGTCCTGCCCTGCACCTGCCCAGGCACCGGTTGTCGCAAAACCGCCTGTCAAGGCGGCTAGTGTAAAACCGGCTGTCGCTGCAGGTGCCACGGCCCCGAAACGCCCTAAGGGAAAGAGGAGCGAGCCCGCTAACCAGGGCAAGAAGAAGGAAGAGGCCCGACCCCTGCCGCCAGCACCTCAGTCCATGGACGAGCCCTGGACCACGGTAGTTGGGAAGGGACATAAAGGCAAGGGACATAAAGGCAAGGGAGGGAAGGCAACGAAGAGTGTTGGCAAGCCGAAGGCGGTCAAGATCGCGACTCCGCGAAGCTCTGCTGTGGTGGTGACCCTGGAGCCGGAGGCAGCGGCTGCAGGAGTCACCTACATCGAAGTTATTACCGAGGCGAAGGCGAAGATTAACCTCGCCGCCCTCGGTATAACTGAGATGCGATTCCGCATCTGCGCCACAGGGGCTCGAATGTTCGAGATCCCTGGCGCAGACAGCGACAAAAAGGCGGACGCCCTCGCTAAAAAACTGAGCGAAGTGCTAGCAGCGGCGGGCAAGCGAGTGCGGGTATCCAGACCGGCGAAGACTGCTGAGATCAAGGTCTCCGGTCTGGATGACTCAGCCACAGCAGAGGAAGTAGTGGCGGCTGTGACAAAGGCTGGCGGCTGTCCCAAGGAAGCTGTGAAGTGCAGCGAGATCCTGCGGTATCCCGCAGGCCTTGGGATGGCCTGGGTCCGGTGCCCCGTGGCTGCCGCCAAAAAGGTGGCAGCCGACGGGCGCCTTATGGTATCCTGGGTGGCGTCCGCGGTCAAGCTGGTGGAGCCCTCACCTCTGAGGTGCTTCCGATGTCTTGAAGCGGGCCACGTGAGGGCTCAGTGCGACGCTACAGTCGACCGGGGGGAGCTCTGCTTTCGCTGTGGTCAGCCTGGCCACAAGGCGGTGCAGTGCTCCGCCACCCCGCGTTGTGCCGTGTGCGTCGCCGCGAAGAAACCAGCGGACCACAGGATGGGAGGGAAGGCCTGCTCTGCGCAATCAAAGAGCAGGAAAAGGCCGGTCCGCCCGTTGCCACCACGGCAACCGACCAGCCAGCCGATGGAGGAGGAACCGTCCCACGACCCCGGGACCACTCCACAGCCGCCGCAGGGGGGGAAGAGGGGAGCGTAGGCATACTCGATTCCCCCCCTTACGACTCGAGTGATGGACTCGGGGAAGTCTGTCGCTCGTATGAGTCAGCGAGGTGAGAGCGCGCCCGGTGTTCCCGCGCGCTCTCAAAACAGGGCCAAGTCTGCCGGGGCCACACAACTGGCCGCCACCCGCTGTGCACGCGGAAGAATGCTCACAGCGTACCCGCATGCACAGTACTTGGGTGGAGCGAAGGAACACCGTGGGGTTTTAGTCGGTGCGAGTCCGACATAACCCGCCCTCGTCCCCGCGGGGGCGGGTATGCATAGGCATTTCCCCACGAAAGAAAAAAAAAAAAAGGTTAGGTTAGGTTAGGTTAGGTTAGGTTAGGTTAGGTTCCCCCCCGAAGGGTTCTCGCTTTGTCGTAGCGGGGGGGCTTAGTAACCGTGGCTTGGTCACCCACGGTGAAGCTAAGAGGAACCCAAATGGCCGGCCTAAGGCGCTCTGTGGCCGGCCCGAGGAGGCCGCTCCGGGTGGGCTCATAACGAGCTCGCCTCGGAAGCGTGTCGGCGGACTGCTCGGGGCGGAAGTGGCGGAGCGAGGCCGCCTTCCCCGCCCTCAGTAGCCGAGGCGGAGTCGCGGAGGGAGAGGAGTGTCGGTGTTGCGTCGCCGCTCTCCCTATCCTCCGCGACTCAAGCGGGGGTCGCACCGCATGATGCGGCTGTGGTGGGGCCGCGGGGGAAGAGGAGTGTCGGTGTTTCGTTGCCGCTCTCCCTGTCCTCCGCGGCCGAACATCGGTCGGCGGTGGAGCCGTAGACCAGATCCACCGCAGGGGCTGGGTTTGCTTAGTGCTTTCCTGGCCCCCATGGCCTCTGGGGGGCGGACTCGGGGGAGTCCGCTTCCCACCCACAGAGGAGGCCGAGTTGGAAGGCGCGTCCGTGTTCCGGCGCGCCTTACCGGAGAGGGGTGGAGAGGGAGATGTCCTCCCCCGAAGGAGGGGCCGGCTTGCCGGCCAGCGCAGGCGGGGTCGCGGAGGTGTGCGAAAGCGTTCCCGTAACCCCGCCATACGCGACGAAGGTGGAACACCATGGGGTTTTAGTCGGTGCGAGTCCGACATAACCCGCCCTCGTCCCCGCGGGGGCGGGTATGCATAGGCATTTCCCCATGTAAAAAAGGTTAGGTTAGGTTAGGTTGGTGCTAGGTAAGCTCCGTCCCTGGATGCCCCCGGTGACGGAAACTCTCGATCCGGCCCTTTTGGAAGGAGTGATCAATTCGCTCTTTCCGGAGGGTCGGTCAAGTCCCTCAATCCACCCCCAATCTTCGTGGGAGTGGAGAGACGAGATGGGGGTGACCGAGCAGGAGCTGGACCGAGCCGTGAGCCGCTTGAAAGGCCGGAACACCGCGCCAGGACCCGACGGAATTTCCGGTCGGGTCTTGGTGTTGAGTCTGGCTACCCTAGGGAACAGGTTGAGGCAGCTGTTCACCAGCTGCCTCCGTAACTCCTCGTTCCCAAGGGCCTGGAAAGAGGCCCGACTGGTCCTCTTGAAGAAGGCAGACAGAGTCGCAGATTCTCCCTCTGCGTACCGTCCCATATGCCTGTTGGACGAGGCCGGCAAGTTATTCGAGAATTCTTGCCGCCCGTCTCAACAGGCATCTGTCGCGTCGGTCCCGATCTCGCCGATAACCAGTTCGGTTTCCGACGGGAGCGTTCCACCATCGACGCAGTTATGCGCGTCCGCTCCCTGTCGGAGCAGGCTGTGTCCCGGGGCGGCGTGGCGTTGGCGATAAGTCTAGACATCGTCAACGCCTTTAACTCCCTGCCCTGGGACGCGATTAGGGGGGGACTCGTACACCATGGTGTTCCCCCCTACCTGCAAGGCGTGATCGCGGACTACTTGCGCGACAGGTACATCTTGTACATGGACCGAGACGGTACGAGGATCCGGAGGGAGATGCAGTGTGGGGTTCCACAGGGGTCGGTGTTGGGCCCGTTACTGTGGAATCTCGCCTACGACTCTGTCCTGCGAGTCGAGCTCCCCGCTGGCGTTTTTGTCGTTTGCTACGCGGACGACACGTTGGTGGTCGCCAGCGGGGACTCCTTCGAGAGGACCAAGGAGCTCGCCGAGCTTGGGGCGGAAATCGTCGTCGCCAAAGTCCACGAGTTGGGACTGGAGGTAGCGCCTCACAAGACCGAGGCGCTATGGTTCCACAAGCTGCCGCGGAGCAGGGAACCACCCGACTCGTGCGTCCGAGTAGGTGGGTCTGAAGTCAGAGTGGGGCGGTACATGAAGTACCTGGGCCTCACTCTGGACAGTCGCTGGGGCTTCGAAGAGCACTTCGAGCGCCTGGTCCCCCGGATCGAGAGGGTAGCGGGTGCTATGCACAGACTGCTGCCCAATCTCGGGGGACCGAGGGAGGAAGTTCGCCGCCTCTATGCCGGGGTCGTACGATCCGTAGCCCTGTACGGGGCGCCCGTCTGGGCGAAGAGGCTGGCCATCCGACGCTGTAGGACTAAGATCTACAGCGTCCAGCGTAGGATGGCCATACGGGTCGTACGAGGATACCGGACGGTATCGTTTGAGGCGGCGACAATCCTGGCTCGCTTTCCACCTCTGGATATACTGGCGGACATGGACGCGAGGGTGTATCACCGAATTCGCGTCCTACGCCAGAGCGGTGGTGGCGAGCCAGAAGAGGCGCTCGAGGCGGTGAAACGGCAGGAACGACGTATCGCGTTCGCGACGTGGCGCGCACGGCTCGGTGAGGAGCGGTATGCGCGCAAACGCGTCGTCGAAGCATTCCTGCCGGTCTTCGAAGCCTGGATGCAGCGACGAGGAGGAAGACTCACCTACAGACTTACGCAGGTGATCACTGGGCATGGATGTTTCGGTGATTACCTGTGTAAGATCGGTCGCGAGGCGACGGCGAATTGCTTCCACTGTGGCGGAAACGACCAAGACTCCGCAACGCACACGCTCGCGGCTTGCCCGGCGTGGGAAGACGAGCGGCGGGTCTTGGTCGGCCACATCGGACGGAACCTGTCCCTGCCAGCAGTCGTGTCGGCGATGCTGCGCGGGGAAACGGCGTGGAGGGCCGTAGCCTCCTTCTGCGAGACCGTAATGGTCCGAAAGGAGGCTGCCGAGCGGGATAGAGAGAGGACCGATCCTGCTCGGAGACGGGGCCGACGCGGCGCTCGCGCGCCTCTTCACGGCCCTCCCATTGGTGCTCCCCTACCATAAATAGGGCCCTTCGGGTCGCTGACGGTCGGAGTGGTGGCTCCGACAGGCCAGTATTAGCGACCCGGGAAGTCGACGGCACGACGTGGTACCGTGTCGTCGTGATAGTTCCGCGAGGGTTCTGGGGGTGCGATCTTCACGCACGCCCCTGGGACGGGCTATCCCAGCGAAGCGCAGGGGGGTTGCGGTTGCGTTCCTTTACGGAGATCCCGCGACCCCTCGCGAGCGTTGGTGGCGACCACCGTGGGGTTTTAGTCGGTGCGAGTCCGACATAACCCGCCCGTGCCCCCGCGAGGGCGGGTATGCGTAGGCATTTCCCCACGCTAAAAAAAAAAAAAAAAAGGTTAGGTTAGGTTAGGTTGGGGTGCCACGTCAGAAAACCTCCTCGAGTGCCTGGTCGTTGAATTTCCCTTTGATACTATTGTATCCGGGGGAAAGGCAACGCCGGGCCGGTGCACCCTGGGCACTGGTGATGATACGTTGTTGCCAGTGGCGAATGTTCTGACAGGGGGGGTTAGCTGCTCTGCGTGTCCCTCTGATAAGCGGAGGGCACAGCGGAGTGGCGGGGGGGGGTTGCATTTCCTCTTGATTTCCGTATCCGGAGGAAAGGCAACCGACCGATGGTGCGCATTGGGAACTGGTGACGATACGTCGTTCTCAGTGTCCAATGCGCGGGTGGAGGTTGCATTTCTCCTTGATCAAAGTATCCGGGGGAAAGGCAACAAATGATGGTGGGTATTAGGAACTGGTGACGATATATCGTTTCCAGTGCCTAATGCTCATAGTGGAGGGACGGGCTCGGTGTGCACTCACACTGCCGCCGGGCATTCAACCGTCCAAAACTGGGGAGTTACGTCGGCTCCACCAGCGCGCCGTAACCCGCTGTACTTTCTTCAAAGACCCCAGCGCTGACGATTATGGGGTACGTCGAAGTGCAGCGGAGCGGAGGGCTTGCCTTAATTGGCCGGCCCGCGAGGAGTAAATCTCTATAAAAAATCAGACAGCGAAGTCTTAAAAACCTGTGGGTACCGGACGCCCCCCACAGTATGTAGTCTTGCCCTCGGAAAGGCGTAACCCGGGGGTCGACCGTTTTTTCGTCCAAATTCGTGGGAACAAATATGAGTACAAAATCAAATCCAAAATATGTGGTAGATAGTGACGATGATACGAGCGACTCTATGCTCAGCGTAGAGTCATTCGACGAGAGAAGAAACAAAGGGAGGAAACGTCCTTCTAAGGACGCAATTATTGACGGCGGTCTGGTAACGGGCCAAATTAGAGGAGGAAGCCAGGGCACAACATCTGCCAAGAGAGGTCGAGGGCGGCCTCCAACTACAGGCGAGTATGTGGGGCTTGCCCAGGCCAAAATGGCATTGGTGGAGGCTAGGAGAGAGGAGGAGAGGTTGGAGGCGGAGGCAGAGATTGCCTCATCGTCTCGTCAGCTCCGCGCCGGCAGGAAGTCAACCCTTTCGGAGTCGTCATCCAACGATGGCGACTTCGAGCCGGCATCGGAGCTGCAAAAGAGGATAGAGGACAGCGTCGGCGTCATCTCCATGGTGGCCACAAGGTCGAAAAACCTGAAGGGCATCTGGGTGAAGGCGCTGAAGGAGGCTGCAGAGAACGTAAGCGAGACCGCAAAGACTCTGCAGCAACGCTGTACCTCTGAGGAGACGAGAAAGCTGCAGGCGGACAACGCTCGCCTCCAAGGCGAAGTGTCGCAGTTGAGGAAGGAAGTGGCCTACCTGCGGATGCAGGTCGACCGGCCAAACACACAAGCCGAGGGAATAGGTAGAGAGGAGCTGGCGCGTTCGATCATTGACCAGGTGGGGTCAATGATCAACGCCAGGTTCGCTGCGCTGGAAGACCGTCTCCTACCAGAAACGCGTCACCGCCCACCATTGGCGGCGGATAAGAGACCGGAAGCGGTGCCCGGTCCATCGTCCAGTCCATCGCCTTCACAGGCACCGGCCACCGCAGGGCCGCATGTTAAGGCACCCAGAGGTAAGCCGGCTGTCGCGGGGTCTTCTGGGGCCCCGAAGCACACCATGGGAGGACGGAGCGAGCCCGCGGAGGGGCCAAAGAAGAAGATAGCTGAGTCCCGACCTCTGCCACCATCGCCACAGTCTGTGGAGCAACCATGGACAACGGTGGTGAAGAAGGGACTCAAAAAGAAGGGTGGGAAGGCGGCAAAGAGTCCCGGCGAACCCGCAACGAAGAGGGCAGTCAAGATCGCGACTCCGCGATCGTCCGCTGTGGTGGTGACACTGGAGCCGGAAGCTGTGGCAGCGGGCGTCACGTACGTCGCAGTTATTACCGAAGCGAAGGCTAAAATCAATCTTGCCGCCCTCGGAATAACTGAGATGCGCTTCCGCGTCTGCGCCACGGGGGCTCGCATGTTCGAGATCCCTGGCGCCGAAAGCGAAGCTAAAGCGGACGCCCTAGCCCAGAAACTGAGGGAAGTTCTCACCGCAGCAGGCAAAGCGGTCCGGGTCTCAAGACCGGCAAAGACCGCCGAGATTAAAGTGTCAGGTCTTGACGACTCGGTGTCTGTGGAGGAAGTGGTGGCGGCTGTAGCGTTGGCTGGCGGCTGTCCCAAGGAGAGTGTGAAGTGCAGTGAGGTCCTGCGGTATCCCGCAGGCCTTGGGATGGCCTGGGTCCGGTGCCCCGTGGCTGCCGCCAAAAAGGTGGCTGCCGGGGGACGCCTTATGATCTCGTGGGTGGCGGCCGAGGTGAAGCTCATAGAGCCCTCACCTCTGAGATGTTTCCGCTGTTTTGAGGCGGGACACGTGAGGGCTCAGTGTGACGCACCGATCGACCGGGGGGAGTTGTGCTGCCGCTGTGGTCAACCTGGCCACAAGGCGGCACAGTGCTCCGCTGCCCCGCGTTGTGCCGTGTGCGTCGCCGCAAAGAAACCGGCGGACCATAGGATGGGGGGGAAGGCCTGCAAAGCGCCTTCCAAGGTCGCGAAAAGGCCGGTCCGCCCGTTGCCACCTCGGCAACCGACCAGCCAGCCGATGGAGGAGGAAGCGTCCCGAGACCCCGGGACCACTCCACAGCCGCCGCAGGGGAAAGGTGAGAGCGTAGGCGTACTCAATTCCCCTTACGACTCGAGTGATGGACACGGGAGGTTTGTCGCTCAACACGAGTCAGCGAGGTGAGAGCGCGCCCGGTGTTCCCGCGCGCTCTCAACACAGGATCAAGTCTGCCGGGGCCACACAACTGGCCGCCACCAGCTGTGCAAGCGGAAGAATGCTCACAGCGTACCCGCATGCACAGCACTGGGTGGAGCGATGGAACACCGTGGGGTTTTAGTCGGTGCGAGTCCGACATAACCCGTCCTCGTCCCCGCGGGGGCGGGTATGCGTAGGCATTTCCCCACGAAAAAAAAAAAAAGGTTAGTTTAGGTTAGGTTAGGTTAGGTTAGGTTAGGTTTTTTTTTTTTTATATATAATGACCCCATTTCTGGGGTCTCGCATGTATATTCCCCTGACATGTATCGTCAGGGACTTTTTGTGCTTTTATCATTTTATATATGTCAAACTTAATATTTACATATCAACTTTTAAAAAAAAATATTTCTTCTTTATTGCGCTTTATAATTACAATTTCTATCTTTCCTCGTCGCTATATCTATCGCTATAGTTAAAATATAAACATATATTTTCTATTCTTCTATTTATTTTTTATTTTATTTTATTTTATTTTTTTTTTTCTTATTATTATTATTATATATAAGTGTATATGTATGTATAACTTAACTATTATTATTTATTTATTCTTATTTATTACTTTGCTGGCTATATATTTACAAAAGCTAATAAACTTATCCCTAGATTCCTTATTTATAATAATTTCGTGTATATTATTTTTGCTTATTTTTATTTCTAATTCTATCTCCATATCCATTCTCTCTCTGCTGTACATGGGACATTCTGTGATAAGGTGGATCACACTTTCCACCTTATCGTCGCCACAGGCGCACGCAGGGCTCTCCTTGCATTTGAATTTATGCAAATACTCGGAAAACCCGCCGTGCCCTGTCAACACCTGTGTCAGTACACCGGTGGGTTCAATCTCTCTCACAATCCTATATGCGTTTGTTGCCTGCGGAAGGAAGATCTTTGTTGTTGAGGCTGTTTGGCTTGTCTCGTATCTTCGGTTCCATTCCTCAAGCGACTTTTCACGGATTTGTTGCTTGACGAATGAAACCGGGAAGAGGTCATAGTTGGGCTTTGTTTTGGTCTTTAGTGCTGCCTCTTTAGCCAGTTTGTCAGCTCTTTCATTGCCTTCAATTCCACAGTGTGCTTTGATCCAGAACAAGGATATATGTTTGTTCTGGAGTTTGGCAGCTTTGATATTTGCACGAGATTGGACGGCAAGTTGGTGCGTTGAGGCGTTGTTGATGACAGTCTCCAAGGCTGATCTCGAGTCGCTGTATATGCCAAAACTCATTTCTTTACGTTCTAATATAGTCCGTGTGGCTGTGCATATGGCCAGAAGTTCCGCTTGATATACCGTGCAGTACGGTGACAATTTCAATTTGACGGCTTTTATCTCTCCTTCGCTATTCCATAAGGACAGCGCTGCTCCGACCTTTCCATCAATTTTACTGCCATCCGTATATACTCGAATCGTTTGAGTATTTTGGCAATCGACTTGGTCTTGGTTTATCAAGCTCATGAGCCTCAAACTCATATGCTCAGCCGGATGGGGAGTTTTGTCATATGAAACCACTCGTTCTACTTCTCTATCCCCCAGTTCTGCCCAGTGTACTCCTTCTTGACCTCATAGAGAGTTGCCGCCTCCTAATTCGGATGTCAGTGGAAGCAGCCCAGACAGTACCAGGGCTGCATTTAAGGAGACAGTTTTATATGCCCTTATTAATTTTTGTGCGAAACCCCTCTGTACGTTGTTTAGTTGCTTTTGGACCCCTATCTTTCTTGTTACCGGTGCCCATACTCTGGAGGCGTACGTAAACACTGCTGCATGCGGATGACTTCCGGGTGTATGCCCCAGCTAATTCTTGCTGCTCTAGAAAGCTGTTTATAAATGTTGATGGCTTTCTTACTCACCTCGACTACATGTTTATTGAAGGTGAGTTGGCTATCGCTGTGAAGTCCCAGGATTTTTATGACATCAGACATGCCAAAATCGACCCCACCCATCCTCAGTCTTGGAACATCATACTTCAGCTTTCGGGTGACTACCATAGCTTTCAGTCTTTGATGGACCAAAACTGAGCTTATTTTTGATGCCCCGATCCCGAACATAGAAGAGGGCGGCATTGGCTTGACTTTCTATTCCCAGATCAGAGTTTCCAACGAAAACGAGGACAACGTCGTCAGCAAACGCTTGGCAATAGTCGCCTCGATGTTCAAGCCCTTTTAATAGGGGTCAAGGAGCAGGTTCCACAAAATGGGGCCGCCAATCGATCCCTGCACACAGCCTTTTGTGGCATCCTTTGTATGTTCAACCCCTCCATATCTGACTGTGACCTTTCTGTTACGTAAGTAGCTGTCAAGAATTCTCCGGATATTAATTGGGCACTTTTCCTGTGCCAAGCGGACTCTAATCGCAGGCCACCATGCGTTGTCAAAGGCTCCCTCTATGTCCAGACATATCATTGCGACCATCTTCTTCGCTTCTATTTTTTGGCGTATATAGTTAACTAGAACATAGAGGGAGTCCTCAGTGCTTTTCTGGGGCATGAATCCGTATTGACGGGAGCTCATCGTTGGTAGAATATGCCACTTCAGTCTACTCACAATCAGCTTCTCCAGTATCTTTCCCATCACTGGCAACAATCCTATTGGCCTGTATGCTTTGGGGTTAGTGTAGTTCTCCTTCCCAGGCTTACGCAGTGCCACTACCGTCGCCTCTTTCCAAAGGGTCGGAAAGTGCTCCATTTCTAGGCATTTGTTGATCAGTGATAGGAAAAACTCCGGATCGCAGGATATAGCATGACTGCAGATGTCGGCGGTAAAGCCATCAGCACCCGGGGCCTTCTTGGGGTTAAATGATTTGGTCGCAATTCGGAGCTCCTCCATAGTGAACGGTGGGTCCTTCTGCTCGTCGTGAGCCCAACCGTTGACAAGCTCAGCCTGCTCTCTTGTCAGTCGATGGTCGAGTGTATCCTCTTCCGCTAAATCGTCCGGGTAGAAAGCTTCTGTCAGTACTCTTGCTGATTCCCGTAGGTCAAGAGTACTCCCATCCTTTTCCAGGGGCAAATCCTCATGTCGTTTGGCGGTCCTACTCATCACTCTATATATACCTTCCCATACTCCCTCCTTATCCTGTTTGCCACAGAACCCTTTCCAGCTTTCGATTTGCGCGTTTTTAACCTCCTTCTCATACTTTTCTTTAATTTGCAGGTACTCATCGACGACTTTCGCTCTCCGGACCGGTGCTGCACAGCGGATTCGACGCTTCTTGGTGAGGACCTCTTTCTTCATCAAGTAGAGCTCCTGGACATCCACGGCAAGGTAAGTTTTGATTTGGATTTCTTTTTCGGTAGGGTATCCTCACATACCTTTTTGATAATACGTGTATACCCCTCCGTCAAAGAATCCAAATCCTTTGCATTTTTTACTTTTTCCAAATTTTCCTTATTTATGGCACTTTCCTCCTTCAGTTGGTATAGCTTCTCGTGAAATTGAATCCAATTAGCCCTTTTGGTGCCATAAATTCGTGTCGTTCTTTGTGTGCTCATACCTTTTGCTTTAATAAGCCTGATGTTAAAGGTCAGTGTGTTGTGGTCGGAACTTGTGACCGTTTCGTCCACTGTCCAGTCCTCTACCAAGTTTAGCATCGCATGAGAACAGGCTGTGACATCGATATAGCTGGAGAAACGTTTGTTGCCTCTGATGGTATCAAATGTGGGGATATCCCCTTCATTGACTACATGCAACCCCATTTCATCTATGGTACCAAACATTTCTTCTCCTCTTTGGTCTATCGCGTCTCCGCCCCACCATGTATTCTTAGCGTTTGCGTCGCCTCCTAATACAAGCATTTTTGGTTGTATCTCCTTTTGTATGTTCTTCAACTGCTCCAGGTATGGCTCTATGGGTTGTTCTGGCTCAAAGTAGTATGAAACCACAGCGATTTCCCAGGCACGAGTTCGGATCCCCACCACCACGATGTTATTTGTGGTGAGTTTCGGGAATTGTCTTATCTCCAAGTTATCGTCATAGACGGCAATAGCCGCCTTGACAACCCCTTCTCCCTGGCTCGTGCTCTGAAAGATCCTCACCCCTCTGTAGCTTTTCATACACTTTGAGTTGCCTACATACGGTTCCTGGAGCAGTGCAAAGGCCACTTTTCTCTTATCTGCTTCTATCATTAATTCTGCTGTGGCTAATTCCTTTCGTTGGAGGTTGGCCTGGAATACTTTGTAAGGCCTCTCACCGCGTGTGGTGGCTACGTTGGATGCGCTTTGGTCCCTAGAGACGCCCTTAGCAATAAGCTGTGGTGGCGCGGGCCATGGCATCCCACTTACGCCTGATAGGACACTCCTGATTGAATGCATTGTGGTTCGCCACAGTTAATTTTGCTCGAGTGCAGTTGCAACATGTTGGTGCATTACCAGCAAGCCGCTCCTCGCATTCTGCCCACTTGTGAGCTCCACCGCAGTAACTGCATTTTTCAGTAGTGTCCTTGCAGAGGCTTCGGCTGTGTCCGTATCCCAGGCATAGTGAGCACTGTATCAGCGGCGACTGATCTTCAACCCGCACGTTGCAGATCTATGTGTGCTCGACCCGCTGTGGTAAGGCGCTGCCATACCGCTGGGGACACTTGCATCACGATGTGAGTAGTATGTGGGTTTCTCGCGTTTCGCCTGTACTTCGCTGTGATTCGCACGTCCTGCTCATCAATGTCTGCCAGCAGGTGACCGTTTTGTATTTTAAGTGCTTTCACAACCTCTTCGTTTGTGTGAACGGCCAGCACATCTCGCACTATTATCAGAGGATCCTTGTTTTGTGCCTCTTTAACTTGTAGGTTGCTAGTCTTGACTGCTTCGCAAATTTTTGTTAACTCATCTTTGCTGTGGCAGCCAATTATGATCTTTTGATCTTTTGCTTTACGCAGCCTATCCACGCGTATACCACTGTTCTTCGCATTCACAGCGTCCTAACTTTCGCAAGAAGCTCTGTGCTAGTGTCCTCTTTATTATCAGACGTTATGATAATAGAGTGAATGGGCGCTTTCTTTTCTTGTTTCGGCCGTTGTTCTGCCTCAACATGAATAGGCTGTGGTATTGCACGGACGCTGAGATCGTTTTTGAAGTCTGCAATAGCCTTTGTCAGTTTGGTGACTTCTGCGTATGATGGTCCCTGTTCGCCAACGAGTGGTCTTGGAATCAGCTTGATGTCCTTAGATAGGGCTATGGTATGCTGTTTGCATTCCATTAGCATTGCGTTATGCTCTTTTATGTTTTCCATGAGGTTCTTCATCATCTCTATTTGCGACGTCGCTTCCGTTGAAGCAGCCGCTATGACTTGCTTCTCCTTCCCTTCCGGCTCTTGCCCATCCTTAGCGCCTCCCGCTTCTTTTGCCAGTTGGTAGAGCCTCTCGATGGCTTGTGTAACTCCAGATTTTATGTCTGCCTTCAGATTGCGTGATTCCCCTAGTAAGGTCTTTGCTCTCACTAGGCAGGCCTTTGCCTCTGCTGTTCTGCTGGCGTATTTAGGCTTTGATGGTGGTGATGCAGTTTTCGTAGTCTCCGCCGACGTCCTGCGACTTACGACTGAGCTATCCTGTGAGGGGCCGGCCGTCTCTGTCTGTTCCGGGCTTTCCTGGGCGTTCGATTTCATTTTATCGTTCGCCGTTTTTACGGGTGTGCGGTTACATACGAACATGTTAATGTATTATAAAAATATGTATAATCTTAACTAAAATGGAATGTCTTACTTTATTGGTAATATAATAAATTTTTCTACTTGGCTGTCTAGAGAATCTACGTAAGTAATGAGAACAGGGTGGGTGGGCGGGCGATTTTTTCGTAATTCCGTGCGTTTCCTTTGCAGGTTGCGCCTGAATCGACGGTTGTGGACCGGAAGCGACCGATCGGAAGCGAAAAGACGACGAAAAACAAAGAAATAAAAAATATATATTTTCAATTAAAATTACGTAACTATGGAAGTAATGAAATGTGATTTACAACAGAACACGGCCTCGAAACGGCTCGAAAAGGCTAAAGAATGCTTAGAAAACACAATTACAACTAAAATAACAAACTTGACATGCTTTGGACACTGCAACACGAGGATATCAGTAAATTTCCTTAAAACAGGGCTTCACCATTACACCTCGGTTTCATACAAAATGTTGATTTTTCGTAATTCCGTGCGTTTCCTTTGCAGGTTGCGCCTGAATCGACGGTTGTGGACCGGAAGCGACCGATCGGAAGCGAAAACACGACGAAAAACAAAGAAATAAAAATATATATTTTCAATTAAAATTACGTAACTATGGAAGTAATGAAATGATTTACAACAGAACACGGCCTCGAAACGGCTCGAAAAGGCTAAAGAATGCTTAGAAAACACAATTACAACTAAAATAACAAACTTGACATGCTTTGACACTGCAACACGAGGATATCAGTAAATTTCCTTAAAACAGGGCTTCACCATTACACCTCGGTTTCATACAAAATGTTGATTTTTTCGTAATTCCGTGCGTTTCTTTGCAGGTTGCGCCTGAATCGACGGTTGTGGACCGGAAGCGACCGGATCGGAAGCGAAAACACGACGAAAAACAAAGAAATAAAAATATATATTTTCAATTAAAATTACGTAACTATGGAAGTAATGAAATGTGATTTACAACAGAACACGGCCTCGAAACGGCTCGAAAAGGCTAAAGAATGCTTAGAAAACACAATTACAACTAAAATAACAAACTTGACATGCTTTGGACACTGCAACACGAGGATATCAGTAAATTTCAGCAAAACAGGGCTTCACCATTACACCTCGGTTTCATACAAAATGTTGATTTTTTCGTAATTCCGTGCGTTTCCTTTGCAGGTTGCGCCTGAATCGACGGTTGTGGACCGGAAGCGACCGATCGGAAGCGAAAACACGACGAAAAACAAAGAAATAAAAAATATATATTTTCAATTAAAATTACGTAACTATGGAAGTAATGAAATGTGATTTACAACAGAACACGGCCTCGAAACGGCTCGAAAAGGCTAAAGAATGCTTAGAAAACACAATTACAACTAAAATAACAAACTTGACATGCTTTGGACACTGCAACACGAGGATATCAGTAAATTTCCTTAAAACAGGGCTTCACCATTACACCTCGGTTTCATACAAAATGTTGATTTTTCGTAATTCCGTGCGTTTCTTTGCAGGTTGCGCCTGAATCGACGATTTGTGGACCGGAAGCGACCGATCGGAAGCGAAAACACGACGAAAAACAAAGAAATAAAAAATATATATTTTCAATTAAAATTACGTAACTATGGAAGTAATGAAATGTGATTTACAACAGAACACGGCCTCGAAACGGCCTCGAAACGGCTCGAAAAGGCTAAAGAATGCTTAGAAAACACAATTACAACTAAAATAACAAACTTGACGTACTTTGGACACTGCAACACGGGGATATCAGTAAATTTCAGCAAAACAGGGCTTCACCATTACACCTCGGTTTCATACAAAATGTTGATTTTTCGTAATTCCGTGCGTTTCCTTTGCAGGTTGCGCCTGAATCGACGGTTGTGGACCGGAAGCGACCGATCCGGAAGCGAAAACACGACGAAAAACAAAGAAATAAAAATATATATTTTCGAATTAAAATTACGTAACTATGGAAGTAATGAAATGTGATTTACAACAGAACACGGCCTCAGAAACGGCTCGAAAAGGCTAAAGAATGCTTAGAAAACACAATTACAACTAAAATAACAAACTTGACGTACTTTGGACACTGCAACACGAGGATATCAGTAAATTTCCTTAAAACAGGGCTTCACCATTACCTCGGTTTCATACAAAATGTTGATTTTTCGTAATTCCGTGCGTTTCCTTTGCAGGTTGCGCCTGAATCGACGGTTGTGGACCGGAAGCGACCGGATCGGAAGCGAAAACGACGAAAAACAAAGAAATAAAAATATATATTTTCGAATTAAAATTACGTAACTATGGAAGCAATGAAATGTGATTTACAACAGAACACGGCCTCGAAAAGGCTAAAGAATGCTTAGAAAACACAATTACAACTAAAATAACAAACTTGACGTACTTTGGACACTGCAACACGGGGATATCAGTAAATTTCAGCAAAACAGGGCTTCACCATTACACCTCGGTTTCATACAAAATGTTGATTTTTCGTAATTCCGTGCGTTTCTTTGCAGGTTGCGCCTGAATCGACGGTTGTGGACCGGAAACGACCGATCGGAAGCGAAAACACGACGAAAAACAAAGAAATAAAAATATATATTTTCAATTAAAATTACGTAACTATGGAAGTAATGAAATGATTTACAACAGAACACGGCCTCGAAACGGCTCGAAAAGGCTAAGAATGCTTAGAAAACACAATTACAACTAAAATAACAAACTTGACATGCTTTGACACTGCAACACGGGGATATCAGTAAATTTCCTTAAAACAGGGCTTCACCATTACCTCGGTTTCATACAAAATGTTGATTTTTTCGTAATTCCGTGCGTTTCTTTGCAGGTTGCGCCTGAATCGACGGTTGTGGACCGAAGCGACCGATCGGAAGCGAAAACACGACGAAAAACAAAGAAATAAAAATATATATTTTCAATTAAAATTACGTAACTATGGAAGTAATGAAATGTGATTTACAACAGAACACGGCCTCGAAACGGCCTCGAAACGGCTCGAAAAGGCTAAAGAATGCTTAGAAAACACAATTACAACCAAAATAACAAACTTGACATGCTTTGGACACTGCAACACGAGGATATCAGTAAATTTCCTTAAAACAGGGCTTCACCATTACACCTCGGTTTCATACAAAATGTTGATTTTTTCGTAATTCGTGCGTTTCCTTTGCAGGTTGCGCCTGAATCGACGATTTGTGGACCGGAAGCGACCGGATCGGAAGCGAAAAGACGACGAAAAACAAAGGAAATAAAAATATATATTTTCGAATTAAAATTACGTAACCATGGAAGTAATGAAATGTGATTTATTAACAGAACACGGCCTCGAAACGGCTCCGAAAAGGCTAAAGAATGTAGAAAACACAATTACAACTAAAATAACAAACTTGACGTACTTTGGACACTGCAACACGGGGATATCAGTAAATTTCCTTAAAACAGGGCTTCACCATTACACCTCGGTTTCATACAAAATGTTGATTTTTCGTAATTCGTGCGTTTCCTTTGCAGGTTGCGCCTGAATCGACGATTTGTGGACCGGAAGCGACCGATCGGAAGCGAAAACACGACGAAAAACAAAGAAATAAAAATATATTTTCAATTAAAATTACGTAACCATGGAAGTAATGAAATGATTTACAACAGAACACGGCCTCGAAAAGGCTAAGAATGCTTAGAAAACACAATTACAACTAAAATAACAAACTTGACATGCTTTGACACTGCAACACGGGGATATCAGTAAATTTCCTTAAAACAGGGCTTCACCATTACCTCGGTTTCATACAAAATGTTGATTTTTCGTAATTCCGTGCGTTTCCTTTGCAGGTTGCGCCTGAATCGACGGTTGTGGACCGGAAGCGACCGGATCGGAAGCGAAAAGACGACGAAAAACAAAGAAATAAAAATATATTTTCAATTAAAATTACGTAACTATGGAAGTAATGAAATGTGATTTACAACAGAACACGGCCTCGAAACGGCTCGAAAAGGCTAAAGAATGCTTAGAAAACACAATTACAACTAAAATAACAAACTTGACATGCTTTGGACACTGCAACACGAGGATATCAGTAAATTTCCTTAAAACAGGGCTTCACCATTACACCTCGGTTTCATACAAAATGTTGATTTTTCGTAATTCCGTGCGTTTCCTTTGCAGGTTGCGCCTGAATCGACGGTTGTGGACCGGAAGCGACCGATCGGAAGCGAAAAGACGACGAAAAACAAAGAAATAAAAAATATATATTTTCAATTAAAATTACGTAACTATGGAAGTAATGAAATGTGATTTACAACAGAACACGGCCTCGAAACGGCCTCGAAAAGGCTAAAGAATGCTTAGAAAACACAATTACAACTAAAATAACAAACTTGACATGCTTTGGACACTGCAACACGAGGATATCAGTAAATTTTAAAACAGGGCTTCACCATTACCTCGGTTTCATACAAAATGTTGATTTTTTCGTAATTCGTGCGTTTCCTTTGCAGGTTGCGCCTGAATCGACGATTTGTGGACCGGAAGCGACCGGATCGGAAGCGAAAAGACGACGAAAAACAAAGGAAATAAAAATATATATTTTCGAATTAAAATTACGTAACTATGGAAGCAATGAAATGTGATTTACAACAGAACACGGCCTCGAAACGGCTCGAAAAGGCTAAAGAATGCTTAGAAAACACAATTACAACTAAAATAACAAACTTGACGTACTTTGGACACTGCAACACGAGGATATCAGTAAATTTCAGCAAAACAGGGCTTCCACCATTACACCTCGGTTTCATACAAAATGTTGATTTTTCGTAATTCCGTGCGTTTCCTTTGCAGGTTGCGCCTGAATCGACGGTTGTGGACCGGAAACGACCGATCGGAAGCGAAAACACGACGAAAAACAAAGAAATAAAAAATATATATTTTCAATTAAAATTACGTAACTATGGAGTAATGAAATGTGATTTATAACAGAACACGGCCTCAGAAACGGCTCGAAAAGGCTAAGAATGCTTAGAAAACACAATTACAGCTAAAATAACAAACTTGACATGCTTTGACACTGCAACACGAGGATATCAGTAAATTTTAAAACAGGGCTTCACCATTACCTCGGTTTCATACAAAATGTTGATTTTTCGTAATTCCGCGTTTCCTTTGCAGGTTGCGCCTGAATCGACGGTTGTGGACCGGAAGCGACCGATCGAAGCGAAAAGACGACGAAAAACAAAGAAATAAAAATATATATTTTCAATTAAAATTACGTAACTATGGAAGTAATGAAATGTGATTTACAACAGAACACGGCCTCGAAACGGCTCGAAAAGGCTAAAGAATGCTTAGAAAACACAATTACAACTAAAATAACAAACTTGACATGCTTTGACACTGCAACACGAGGATATCAGTAAATTTCCTTAAAACAGGGCTTCACCATTACACCTCGGTTTCATACAAAATGTTGATTTTTCGTAATTCCGTGCGTTTCCTTTGCAGGTTGCGCCTGAATCGACGGTTGTGGACCGAAGCGACCGATCGGAAGCGAAAACACGACGAAAAACAAAGAAATAAAAATATATATTTTCAATTAAAATTACGTAACTATGGAAGTAATGAAATGTGATTTATTAACAGAACACGGCCTCGAAACGGCCTGAAAAGGCTAAAGAATGCTTAGAAAACACAATTACAACTAAAATAACAAACTTGACATGCTTTGGACACTGCAACACGAGGATATCAGTAAATTTCCTTAAAACAGGGCTTCCACCATTACACCTCGGTTTCATACAAAATGTTGATTTTTCGTAATTCCGTGCGTTTCCTTTGCAGGTTGCGCCTGAATCGACGGTTGTGGACCGAAGCGACCGATCGGAAGCGAAAACACGACGAAAAACAAAGAAATAAAAATATATATTTTCAATTAAAATTACGTAACTATGGAAGCAATGAAATGTGATTTACAACAGAACACGGCCTCGAAACGGCTCGAAAAGGCTAAAGAATGCTTAGAAAACACAATTACAACTAAAATAACAACTTGACATGCTTTGACACTGCAACACGAGGATATCAGTAAATTTCCTTAAAACAGGGCTTCACCATTACACCTCGGTTTCATACAAAATGTTGATTTTTCGTAATTCCGTGCGTTTCTTTGCAGGTTGCGCCTGAATCGACGGTTGTGGACCGGAAGCGACCGATCGGAAGCGAAAACACGACGAAAAACAAAGAAATAAAAATATATATTTTCAATTAAAATTACGTAACTATGGAAGTAATGAAATGTGATTTACAACAGAACACGGCCTCGAAACGGCTCGAAAAGGCTAAAGAATGCTTAGAAAACACAATTACAACTAAAATAACAAACTTGACATGCTTTGGACACTGCAACACGAGGATATCAGTAAATTTTAAAACAGGGCTTCACCATTACACCTCGGTTTCATACAAAATGTTGATTTTTCGTAATTCCGCGTTTCCTTTGCAGGTTGCGCCTGAATCGACGGTTGTGGACCGGAAGCGACCGATCGGAAGCGAAAACACGACGAAAAACAAAGAAATAAAAAATATATATTTTCAATTAAAATTACGTAACTATGGAAGTAATGAAATGTGATTTACAACAGAACACGGCCTCGAAACGGCTCGAAAAGGCTAAAGAATGCTTAGAAAACACAATTACAACTAAAATAACAAACTTGACATGCTTTGACACTGCAACACGAGGATATCAGTAAATTTCCTTAAAACAGGGCTTCACCATTACACCTCGGTTTCATACAAAATGTTGATTTTTTCGTAATTCCGTGCGTTTCCTTTGCAGGTTGCGCCTGAATCGACGGTTGTGGACCGAAGCGACCGATCGGAAGCGAAAACACGACGAAAAACAAAGAAATAAAAATATATATTTTCAATTAAAATTACGTAACTATGGAGTAATGAAATGTGATTTACAACAGAACACGGCCTCGAAACGGCCTCGAAACGGCTCGAAAAGGCTAAAGAATGCTTAGAAAACACAATTACAACTAAAATAACAAACTTGACATGCTGGACACTGCAACACGAGGATATCAGTAAATTTCCTTAAAACAGGGCTTCACCATTACACCTCGGTTTCATACAAAATGTTGATTTTTTCGTAATTCCGTGCGTTTCCTTTGCAGGTTGCGCCTGAATCGACGGTTGTGGACCGGAAGCGACCGATCGGAAGCGAAAACACGACGAAAAACAAAGAAATAAAAAATATATATTTTCAATTAAAATTACGTAACTATGGAAGTAATGAAATGTGATTTATTAACAGAACACGGCCTCGAAACGGCTCGAAAAGGCTAAAGAATGCTTAGAAAACACAATTACAACTAAAATAACAAACTTGACATGCTTTGGACACTGCAACACGAGGATATCAGTAAATTTCCTTAAAACAGGGCTTCACCATTACACCTCGGTTTCATACAAAATGTTGATTTTTTCGTAATTCAGTACGTTTCCTTTGCAGGTTGCGCCTGAATCGACGGTTGTGGACCGGAAGCGACCGATCGGAAGCGAAAACACGACGAAAAACAAAGAAATAAAAAATATATATTTTCAATTAAAATTACGTAACTATGGAAGTAATGAAATGTGATTTACAACAGAACACGGCCTCGAAACGGCTCGAAAAGGCTAAAGAATGCTTAGAAAACACAATTACAACTAAAATAACAAACTTGACATGCTTTGGACACTGCAACACGAGGATATCAGTAAATTTCCTTAAAACAGGGCTTCACCATTACACCTCGGTTTCATACAAAATGTTGATTTTTCGTAATTCCGTGCGTTTCCTTTGCAGGTTGCGCCTGAATCGACGGTTGTGGACCGGAAGCGACCGGATCGGAAGCGAAAACACGACGAAAAACAAAGAAATAAAAATATATATTTTCAATTAAAATTACGTAACTATGGAAGCAATGAAATGTGATTTACAACAGAACACGGCCTCGAAACGGCTCGAAAAGGCTAAGAATGCTTAGAAAACACAATTACAACTAAAATAACAAACTTGACATGCTTTGACACTGCAACACGAGGATATCAGTAAATTTCCTTAAAACAGGGCTTCACCATTACACCTCGGTTTCATACAAAATGTTGATTTTTCGTAATTCCGTGCGTTTCCTTTGCAGGTTGCGCCTGAATCGACGGTTGTGGACCGAAGCGACCGATCGAAGCGAAAACACGACGAAAAACAAAGAAATAAAAATATATATTTTCACTAAAATTACGTAACTATGGAAGTAATGAAATGTGATTTATTAACAGAACACGGCCTCGAAACGGCTCGAAAAGGCTAAAGAATGCTTAGAAAACACAATTACAACTAAAATAACAAACTTGACATGCTTTGACACTGCAACACGAGGATATCAGTAAATTTCCTTAAAACAGGGCTTCACCATTACACCTCGGTTTCATACAAAATGTTGATTTTTCGTAATTCCGTGCGTTTCCTTTGCAGGTTGCGCCTGAATCGACGGTTGTGGACCGGAAGCGACTGATCGGAAGCGAAAAGACGACGAAAAACAAAGAAATAAAAATATATATTTTCGAATTAAAATTACGTAACTATGGAAGTAATGAAATGTGATTTACAACAGAACACGGCCTCGAAACGGCCTCGAAAAGGCTAAAGAATGCTTAGAAAACACAATTACAACTAAAATAACAAACTTGACATGCTTTGGACACTGCAACACGAGGATATCAGTAAATTTTAAAACAGGGCTTCACCATTACACCTCGGTTTCATACAAAATGTTGATTTTTCGTAATTCCGCGTTTCCTTTGCAGGTTGCGCCTGAATCGACGGTTGTGGACCGGAAGCGACCGGATCGGAAGCGAAAAGACGACGAAAAACAAAGAAATAAAAATATATTTTCAATTAAAATTACGTAACTATGGAAGCAATGAAATGTGATTTACAACAGAACACGGCCTCGAAACGGCCTCGAAACGGCCTCGAAACGGCTCGAAAAGGCTAAAGAATGCTTAGAAAACACAATTACAACTAAAATAACAAACTTGACATGCTTTGGACACTGCAACACGAGGATATCAGTAAATTTCCTTAAAACAGGGCTTCACCATTACACCTCGGTTTCATACAAAATGTTGATTTTTCGTAATTCCGTGCGTTTCCTTTGCAGGTTGCGCCTGAATCGACGGTTGTGGACCGGAAGCGACCGATCGGAAGCGAAAAGACGACGAAAAACAAAGAAATAAAAATATATATTTTCAATTAAAATTACGTAACTATGGAAGTAATGAAATGATTTACAACAGAACACGGCCTCAGAAACGGCTCGAAAAGGCTAAAGAATGCTTAGAAAACACAATTACAGCTAAAATAACAAACTTGACGTACTTTGGACACTGCAACACGAGGATATCAGTAAATTTTAAAACAGGGCTTCACCATTACACCTCGGTTTCATACAAAATGTTGATTTTTCGTAATTCCGTGCGTTTCCTTTGCAGGTTGCGCCTGAATCGACGGTTGTGGACCGAAGCGACCGATCGGAAGCGAAAACACGACGAAAAACAAAGAAATAAAAATATATTTTCAATTAAAATTACGTAACTATGGAAGCAATGAAATGTGATTTACAACAGAACACGGCCTCGAAACGGCTCGAAAAGGCTAAGAATGCTTAGAAAACACAATTACAACTAAAATAACAAACTTGACATGCTTTGACACTGCAACACGGGGATATCAGTAAATTTCCTTAAAACAGGGCTTCACCATTACACCTCGGTTTCATACAAAATGTTGATTTTTCGTAATTCCGTGCGTTTCCTTTGCAGGTTGCGCCTGAATCGACGGTTGTGGACCGAAGCGACCGATCGGAAGCGAAAAGACGACGAAAAACAAAGAAATAAAAAATATATATTTTCAATTAAAATTACGTAACTATGGAAGTAATGAAATGTGATTTACAACAGAACACGGCCTCGAAACGGCTCGAAAAGGCTAAAGAATGCTTAGAAAACACAATTACAACTAAAATAACAAACTTGACATGCTTTGGACACTGCAACACGAGGATATCAGTAAATTTCCTTAAAACAGGGCTTCACCATTACACCTCGGTTTCATACAAAATGTTGATTTTTTCGTAATTCCGTGCGTTTCCTTTGCAGGTTGCGCCTGAATCGACGGTTGTGGACCGGAAGCGACCGATCGGAAGCGAAAAGACGACGAAAAACAAAGAAATAAAAATATATTTTCAATTAAAATTACGTAACTATGGAAGCAATGAAATGTGATTTACAACAGAACACGGCCTCGAAAAGGCTAAAGAATGCTTAGAAAACACAATTACAACTAAAATAACAAACTTGACATGCTGGACACTGCAACACGGGGATATCAGTAAATTTCAGCAAAACAGGGCTTCACCATTACACCTCGGTTTCATACAAAATGTTGATTTTTCGTAATTCCGCGTTTCCTTTGCAGGTTGCGCCTGAATCGACGGTTGTGGACCGGAAACGACCGATCGGAAGCGAAAACACGACGAAAAACAAAGAAATAAAAATATATATTTTCAATTAAAATTACGTAACTATGGAAGTAATGAAATGATTTACAACAGAACACGGCCTCGAAACGGCTCGAAAAGGCTAAGAATGCTTAGAAAACACAATTACAACTAAAATAACAAACTTGACATGCTGGACACTGCAACACGGGGATATCAGTAAATTTTAAAACAGGGCTTCACCATTACCTCGGTTTCATACAAAATGTTGATTTTTCGTAATTCCGTGCGTTTCCTTTGCAGGTTGCGCCTGAATCGACGGTTGTGGACCGGAAGCGACCGATCGGAAGCGAAAACACGACGAAAAACAAAGAAATAAAAATATATATTTTCAATTAAAATTACGTAACTATGGAAGCAATGAAATGTGATTTATTAACAGAACACGGCCTCGAAACGGCTCGAAAAGGCTAAAGAATGCTTAGAAAACACAATTACAACTAAAATAACAAACTTGACATGCTTTGACACTGCAACACGAGGATATCAGTAAATTTCCTTAAAACAGGGCTTCACCATTACACCTCGGTTTCATACAAAATGTTGATTTTTCGTAATTCCGCGTTTCCTTTGCAGGTTGCGCCTGAATCGACGATTTGTGGACCGGAAACGACCGATCGGAAGCGAAAAGACGACGAAAAACAAAGAAATAAAAATATATATTTTCAATTAAAATTACGTAACCATGGAAGTAATGAAATGTGATTTACAACAGAACACGGCCTCGAAACGGCCTCGAAACGGCTCGAAAAGGCTAAAGAACGCTTAGAAAACACAATTACAACTAAAATAACAAACTTGACATGTTTTGACACTGCAACACGGGGATATCAGTAAATTTCCTTAAAACAGGGCTTCACCATTACCTCGGTTTCATACAAAATGTTGATTTTTCGTAATTCCGCGTTTCCTTTGCAGGTTGCGCCTGAATCGACGGTTGTGGACCGGAAACGACCGATCGGAAGCGAAAAGACGACGAAAAACAAAGAAATAAAAATATATTTTCAATTAAAATTACGTAACCATGGAAGTAATGAAATGATTTACAACAGAACACGGCCTCGAAAAGGCTAAGAATGCTTAGAAAACACAATTACAACTAAAATAACAAACTTGACGTACTTTGGACACTGCAACACGGGGATATCAGTAAATTTCAGCAAAACAGGGCTTCACCATTACACCTCGGTTTCATACAAAATGTTGATTTTTCGTAATTCCGTGCGTTTCCTTTGCAGGTTGCGCCTGAATCGACGGTTGTGGACCGAAGCGACCGATCGGAAGCGAAAACGACGAAAAACAAAGAAATAAAAATATATATTTTCAATTAAAATTACGTAACCATGGAAGTAATGAAATGTGATTTATTAACAGAACACGGCCTCGAAACGGCTCCGAAAAGGCTAAAGAATGCTTAGAAAACACAATTACAACTAAAATAACAAACTTGACATGTTTTGACACTGCAACACGAGGATATCAGTAAATTTCAGCAAAACAGGGCTTCACCATTACACCTCGGTTTCATACAAAATGTTGATTTTTCGTAATTCCGCGTTTCCTTTGCAGGTTGCGCCTGAATCGACGATTTGTGGACCGGAAACGACCGATCGGAAGCGAAAACACGACGAAAAACAAAGAAATAAAAATATATATTTTCAATTAAAATTACGTAACCATGGAAGTAATGAAATGATTTACAACAGAACACGGCCTCGAAACGGCCTCGAAACGGCTCGAAAAGGCTAAGAATGCTTAGAAAACACAATTACAACTAAAATAACAAACTTGACATGTTTTGACACTGCAACACGGGGATATCAGTAAATTTTAAAACAGGGCTTCACCATTACCTCGGTTTCATACAAAATGTTGATTTTTCGTAATTCCGCGTTTCCTTTGCAGGTTGCGCCTGAATCGACGGTTGTGGACCGGAAACGACCGATCGGAAGCGAAAAGACGACGAAAAACAAAGAAATAAAAATATATTTTCAATTAAAATTACGTAACCATGGAAGTAATGAAATGTGATTTATTAACAGAACACGGCCTCGAAACGGCTCGAAAAGGCTAAGAATGCTTAGAAAACACAATTACAACTAAAATAACAAACTTGACATGCTTTGACACTGCAACACGGGGATATCAGTAAATTTCCTTAAAACAGGGCTTCACCATTACCTCGGTTTCATACAAAATGTTGATTTTTCGTAATTCCGTGCGTTTCCTTTGCAGGTTGCGCCTGAATCGACGGTTGTGGACCGAAGCGACCGATCGGAAGCGAAAACACGACGAAAAACAAAGAAATAAAAATATATATTTTCAATTAAAATTACGTAACTATGGAGTAATGAAATGTGATTTACAACAGAACACGGCCTCGAAACGGCTCGAAAAGGCTAAAGAATGCTTAGAAAACACAATTACAACTAAAATAACAAACTTGACATGCTTTGGACACTGCAACACGAGGATATCAGTAAATTTCCTTAAAACAGGGCTTCACCATTACACCTCGGTTTCATACAAAATGTTGATTTTTTCGTAATTCCGTGCGTTTCCTTTGCAGGTTGCGCCTGAATCGACGGTTGTGACCGGAAGCGACCGGATCGGAAGCGAAAACACGACGAAAAACAAAGAAATAAAAATATATATTTTCAATTAAAATTACGTAACTATGGAAGTAATGAAATGTGATTTATTAACAGAACACGGCCTCGAAACGGCTCGAAAAGGCTAAAGAATGCTTAGAAAACACAATTACAACTAAAATAACAAACTTGACATGCTTTGGACACTGCAACACGAGGATATCAGTAAATTTCCTTAAAACAGGGCTTCACCATTACACCTCGGTTTCATACAAAATGTTGATTTTTCTGTAATTCCGTGCGTTTCCTTTGCAGGTTGCGCCTGAATCGACGGTTGTGGACCGGAAGCGACCGATCGGAAGCGAAAAGACGACGAAAAACAAAGAAATAAAAATATATATTTTCAATTAAAATTACGTAACCATGGAAGTAATGAAATGTGATTTACAACAGAACACGGCCTCGAAACGGCTCGAAAAGGCTAAAGAACGCTTAGAAAACACAATTACAACTAAAATAACAAACTTGACATGCTTTGGACACTGCAACACGAGGATATCAGTAAATTTTAAAACAGGGCTTCACCATTACACCTCGGTTTCATACAAAATGTTGATTTTTCTGTAATTCCGTGCGTTTCCTTTGCAGGTTGCGCCTGAATCGACGGTTGTGGACCGGAAGCGACCGATCGGAAGCGAAAAGACGACGAAAAACAAAGAAATAAAAATATATATTTTCAATTAAAATTACGTAACTATGGAAGCAATGAAATGTGATTTATTAACAGAACACGGCCTCGAAACGGCCTCGAAACGGCTCGAAAAGGCTAAAGAATGCTTAGAAAACACAATTACAACCAAAATAACAAACTTGACATGCTTTGACACTGCAACACGAGGATATCAGTAAATTTCCTTAAAACAGGGCTTCACCATTACACCTCGGTTTCATACAAAATGTTGATTTTTTCGTAATTCCGTGCGTTTCCTTTGCAGGTTGCGCCTGAATCGACGGTTGTGGACCGGAAGCGACCGATCGGAAGCGAAAACACGACGAAAAACAAAGAAATAAAAAATATATATTTTCAATTAAAATTACGTAACTATGGAAGTAATGAAATGTGATTTACAACAGAACACGGCCTCGAAACGGCCTCGAAACGGCTCGAAAAGGCTAAAGAATGCTTAGAAAACACAATTACAACTAAAATAACAAACTTGACATGCTTTGGACACTGCAACACGAGGATATCAGTAAATTTCCTTAAAACAGGGCTTCACCATTACACCTCGGTTTCATACAAAATGTTGATTTTTTCGTAATTCCGTGCGTTTCCTTTGCAGGTTGCGCCTGAATCGACGGTTGTGGACCGGAAACGACCGATCGGAAGCGAAAACACGACGAAAAACAAAGAAATAAAAATATATATTTTCAATTAAAATTACGTAACTATGGAAGCAATGAAATGTGATTTACAACAGAACACGGCCTCGAAACGGCTCGAAAAGGCTAAAGAATGCTTAGAAAACACAATTACAACTAAAATAACAAACTTGACATGCTTTGGACACTGCAACACGAGGATATCAGTAAATTTCCTTAAAACAGGGCTTCACCATTACACCTCGGTTTCATACAAAATGTTGATTTTTCGTAATTCCGTGCGTTTCCTTTGCAGGTTGCGCCTGAATCGACGGTTGTGGACCGGAAGCGACCGGATCGGAAGCGAAAAGACGACGAAAAACAAAGAAATAAAAATATATATTTTCGAATTAAAATTACGTAACTATGGAAGCAATGAAATGTGATTTACAACAGAACACGGCCTCGAAAAGGCTAAAGAATGTAGAAAACACAATTACAACTAAAATAACAACTTGACATGCTGGACACTGCAACACGAGGATATCAGTAAATTTCCTTAAAACAGGGCTTCCACCATTACACCTCAGTTTCATACAAAATGTTGATTTTTCGTAATTCGTGCGTTTCCTTTGCAGGTTGCGCCTGAATCGACGGTTGTGACCGGAAGCGACCGATCGGAAGCGAAAACACGACGAAAAACAAAGAAATAAAAATATATATTTTCGAATTAAAATTACGTAACTATGGAGTAATGAAATGTGATTTTTCGTAATTCCGTGCGTTTCCTTTGCAGGTTGCGCCTGAATCGACGGTTGTGACCGGAAGCGACCGATCGGAAGCGAAAACACGACGAAAAACAAAGAAATAAAAATATATATTTTCAATTAAAATTACGTAACCATGGAAGTAATGAAATGTGATTTACAACAGAACACGGCCTCGAAACGGCTCGAAAAGGCTAAAGAATGCTTAGAAAACACAATTACAACCAAAATAACAAACTTGACATGCTTTGGACACTGCAACACGAGGATATCAGTAAATTCCTTAAAACAGGGCTTCCACCATTACACCTCGGTTTCATACAAAATGTTGATTTTTCGTAATTCCGTGCGTTTCTTTGCAGGTTGCGCCTGAATCGACGGTTGTGGACCGGAAGCGACCGGATCGGAAGCGAAAACACGACGAAAAACAAAGAAATAAAAATATATATTTTCAATTAAAATTACGTAACTATGGAAGTAATGAAATGTGATTTATTAACAGAACACGGCCTCGAAACGGCCTCGAAAAGGCTAAAGAATGCTTAGGAAAACACAATTACAACTAAAATAACAAACTTGACATGCTTTGGACACTGCAACACGAGGATATCAGTAAATTTCCTTAAAACAGGGCTTCACCATTACACCTCGGTTTCATACAAAATGTTGATTTTTTCGTAATTCGTGCGTTTCCTTTGCAGGTTGCGCCTGAATCGACGGTTGTGACCGGAAGCGACCGGATCGGAAGCGAAAAGACGACGAAAACAAAGAAATAAAAATATATATTTTCGAATTAAAATTACGTAACTATGGAAGTAATGAAATGATTTACAACAGAACACGGCCTCGAAAAGGCTAAAGAATGCTTAGAAAACACAATTACAACTAAAATAACAAACTTGACGTACTTTGGACACTGCAACACGAGGATATCAGTAAATTTTAAAACAGGGCTTCACCATTACACCTCGGTTTCATACAAAATGTTGATTTTTCTGTAATTCCGTGCGTTTCCTTTGCAGGTTGCGCCTGAATCGACGGTTGTGGACCGAAGCGACCGATCGGAAGCGAAAACACGACGAAAAACAAAGAAATAAAAATATATTTTCAATTAAAATTACGTAACTATGGAAGTAATGAAATGATTTACAACAGAACACGGCCTCGAAACGGCTCGAAAAGGCTAAAGAATGCTTAGAAAACACAATTACAACTAAAATAACAACTTGACATGCTTTGACACTGCAACACGGGGATATCAGTAAATTTTAAAACAGGGCTTCACCATTACCTCGGTTTCATACAAAATGTTGATTTTTCGTAATTCCGTGCGTTTCCTTTGCAGGTTGCGCCTGAATCGACGGTTGTGGACCGGAAGCGACCGGATCGGAAGCGAAAACACGACGAAAAACAAAGAAATAAAAATATATTTTCAATTAAAATTACGTAACTATGGAAGTAATGAAATGTGATTTATTAACAGAACACGGCCTCGAAACGGCTCGAAAAGGCTAAAGAATGCTTAGAAAACACAATTACAACCAAAATAACAAACTTGACATGCTTTGACACTGCAACACGAGGATATCAGTAAATTTCCTTAAAACAGGGCTTCACCATTACACCTCGGTTTCATACAAAATGTTGATTTTTCGTAATTCCGTGCGTTTCCTTTGCAGGTTGCGCCTGAATCGACGGTTGTGGACCGGAAGCGACTGATCGGAAGCGAAAAGACGACGAAAACAAAGAAATAAAAATATATATTTTCACTAAAATTACGTAACTATGGAGTAATGAAATGTGATTTACAACAGAACACGGCCTCGAAAAGGCTAAAGAATGCTTAGAAAACACAATTACAACTAAAATAACAAACTTGACATGCTTTGACACCGCAACACGAGGATATCAGTAAATTTTAAAACAGGGCTTCACCATTACCTCGGTTTCATACAAAATGTTGATTTTTCGTAATTCCGTGCGTTTCCTTTGCAGGTTGCGCCTGAATCGACGGTTGTGGACCGGAAGCGACCGATCGGAAGCGAAAACACGACGAAAAACAAAGAAATAAAAATATATATTTTCAATTAAAATTACGTAACTATGGAAGCAATGAAATGTGATTTACAACAGAACACGGCCTCGAAACGGCTCGAAAAGGCTAAAGAATGCTTAGAAAACACAATTACAACTAAAATAACAAACTTGACATGCTTTGACACTGCAACACGAGGATATCAGTAAATTTCCTTAAAACAGGGCTTCACCATTACACCTCGGTTTCATACAAAATGTTGATTTTTCGTAATTCCGTGCGTTTCCTTTGCAGGTTGCGCCTGAATCGACGGTTGTGGACCGAAGCGACCGATCGGAAGCGAAAACACGACGAAAAACAAAGAAATAAAAATATATATTTTCAATTAAAATTACGTAACTATGGAAGTAATGAAATGTGATTTACAACAGAACACGGCCTCGAAACGGCTCGAAAAGGCTAAAGAATGCTTAGAAAACACAATTACAACTAAAATAACAAACTTGACATGCTTTGGACACTGCAACACGAGGATATCAGTAAATTTCCTTAAAACAGGGCTTCACCATTACACCTCGGTTTCATACAAAATGTTGATTTTTCGTAATTCCGCGTTTCCTTTGCAGGTTGCGCCTGAATCGACGGTTGTGGACCGGAAGCGACCGATCGGAAGCGAAAACACGACGAAAAACAAAGAAATAAAAATATATATTTTCAATTAAAATTACGTAACTATGGAAGTAATGAAATGTGATTTATTAACAGAACACGGCCTCGAAACGGCCTCGAAAAGGCTAAAGAATGCTTAGAAAACACAATTACAACTAAAATAACAAACTTGACATGCTTTGGACACTGCAACACGAGGATATCAGTAAATTTCCTTAAAACAGGGCTTCACCATTACACCTCGGTTTCATACAAAATGTTGATTTTTCGTAATTCCGTGCGTTTCCTTTGCAGGTTGCGCCTGAATCGACGGTTGTGGACCGGAAGCGACCGATCGGAAGCGAAAACACGACGAAAAACAAAGAAATAAAAATATATATTTTCACTAAAATTACGTAACTATGGAAGTAATGAAATGTGATTTACAACAGAACACGGCCTCGAAACGGCTCGAAAAGGCTAAAGAATGCTTAGAAAACACAATTACAACCAAAATAACAAACTTGACATGCTTTGACACCGCAACACGAGGATATCAGTAAATTTTAAAACAGGGCTTCACCATTACACCTCGGTTTCATACAAAATGTTGATTTTTTCGTAATTCCGTGCGTTTCCTTTGCAGGTTGCGCCTGAATCGACGGTTGTGGACCGGAAGCGACCGATCGGAAGCGAAAACACGACGAAAAACAAAGAAATAAAAAATATATATTTTCAATTAAAATTACGTAACTATGGAAGTAATGAAATGTGATTTACAACAGAACACGGCCTCGAAACGGCTCGAAAAGGCTAAAGAATGCTTAGAAAACACAATTACAACTAAAATAACAAACTTGACATGCTTTGGACACTGCAACACGAGGATATCAGTAAATTTCCTTAAAACAGGGCTTCACCATTACACCTCGGTTTCATACAAAATGTTGATTTTTTCTGTAATTCCGTGCGTTTCCTTTGCAGGTTGCGCCTGAATCGACGGTTGTGGACCGGAAGCGACCGATCGGAAGCGAAAAGACGACGAAAAACAAAGAAATAAAAATATATTTTCAATTAAAATTACGTAACTATGGAAGTAATGAAATGTGATTTACAACAGAACCACGGCCTCGAAACGGCCTCGAAACGGCTCGAAAAGGCTAAAGAATGCTTAGAAAACACAATTACAACTAAAATAACAAACTTGACGTACTTTGGACACTGCAACACGGGGATATCAGTAAATTTCCTTAAAACAGGGCTTCACCATTACCTCGGTTTCATACAAAATGTTGATTTTTCGTAATTCCGTGCGTTTCCTTTGCAGGTTGCGCCTGAATCGACGGTTGTGGACCGGAAACGACCGATCGGAAGCGAAAAGACGACGAAAAACAAAGAAATAAAAATATATATTTTCGAATTAAAATTACGTAACTATGGAAGCAATGAAATGTGATTTACAACAGAACCACGGCCTCGAAAAGGCTAAAGAATGCTTAGAAAACACAATTACAACTAAAATAACAAACTTGACATGCTTTGGACACTGCAACACGAGGATATCAGTAAATTTCAGCAAAACAGGGCTTCACCATTACACCTCAGTTTCATACAAAATGTTGATTTTTCGTAATTCCGTGCGTTTCCTTTGCAGGTTGCGCCTGAATCGACGGTTGTGGACCGAAGCGACCGATCGGAAGCGAAAAGACGACGAAAAACAAAGAAATAAAAATATATATTTTCACCATTACACCTCGGTTTCATACAAAATGTTGATTTTTCGTAATTCCGTGCGTTTCCTTTGCAGGTTGCGCCTGAATCGACGGTTGTGGACCGGAAGCGACCGATCCGGAAGCGAAAAGACGACGAAAAACAAAGAAATAAAAATATATATTTTCAATTAAAATTACGTAACTATGGAAGTAATGAAATGTGATTTACAACAGAACACGGCCTCGAAACGGCCTCGAAACGGCTCGAAAAGGCTAAAGAATGCTTAGAAAACACAATTACAACTAAAATAACAAACTTGACATGCTTTGACACTGCAACACGAGGATATCAGTAAATTTCCTTAAAACAGGGCTTCCACCATTACACCTCGGTTTCATACAAAATGTTGATTTTTTCGTAATTCCGTGCGTTTCCTTTGCAGGTTGCGCCTGAATCGACGATTTGTGGACCGGAAGCGACTGATCGGAAGCGAAAACACGACGAAAAACAAAGAAATAAAAATATATATTTTCAATTAAAATTACGTAACTATGGAAGTAATGAAATGATTTACAACAGAACACGGCCTCGAAACGGCCTGAAAAGGCTAAAGAATGCTTAGAAAACACAATTACAACTAAAATAACAAACTTGACATGCTTTGGACACTGCAACACGAGGATATCAGTAAATCTCCTTAAAACAGGGCTTCACCATTACACCTCGGTTTCATACAAAATGCTGATTTTTCGTAATTCCGTGCGTTTCCTTTGCAGGTTGCGCCTGAATCGACGGTTGTGGACCGGAAGCGACCGATCGGAAGCGAAAACACGACGAAAAACAAAGAAATAAAAATATATATTTTCAATTAAAATTACGTAACTATGGAAGTAATGAAATGTGATTTACAACAGAACACGGCCTCGAAACGGCCTGAAAAGGCTAAAGAATGCTTAGAAAACACAATTACAACTAAAATAACAAACTTGACGTACTTTGGACACTGCAACACGAGGATATCAGTAAATTTCCTTAAAACAGGGCTTCACCATTACACCTCGGTTTCATACAAAATGTTGATTTTTCGTAATTCCGTGCGTTTCCTTTGCAGGTTGCGCCTGAATCGACGGTTGTGGACCGGAAGCGACCGATCGGAAGCGAAAACACGACGAAAAACAAAGAAATAAAAATATATATTTTCAATTAAAATTACGTAACTATGGAAGTAATGAAATGTGATTTATTAACAGAACACGGCCTCGAAACGGCTCGAAAAGGCTAAAGAATGCTTAGGAAAACACAATTACAACTAAAATAACAAACTTGACATGCTTTGGACACTGCAACACGAGGATATCAGTAAATTTCAGCAAAACAGGGCTTCACCATTACACCTCGGTTTCATACAAAATGTTGATTTTTCGTAATTCCGTGCGTTTCTTTGCAGGTTGCGCCTGAATCGACGGTTGTGGACCGGAAGCGACCGATCGGAAGCGAAAACACGACGAAAAACAAAGAAATAAAAATATATATTTTCACTAAAATTACGTAACTATGGAAGTAATGAAATGTGATTTATTAACAGAACACGGCCTCGAAACGGCTCGAAAAGGCTAAAGAATGCTTAGAAAACACAATTACAACTAAAATAACAAACTTGACATGCTTTGACACTGCAACACGAGGATATCAGTAAATTTCCTTAAAACAGGGCTTCCACCATTACACCTCGGTTTCATACAAAATGTTGATTTTTCGTAATTCCGTGCGTTTCCTTTGCAGGTTGCGCCTGAATCGACGGTTGTGGACCGGAAGCGACCGATCGGAAGCGAAAACACGACGAAAAACAAAGAAATAAAAATATATATTTTCACTAAAATTACGTAACTATGGAAGTAATGAAATGTGATTTACAACAGAACACGGCCTCGAAACGGCTCGAAAAGGCTAAAGAATGCTTAGAAAACACAATTACAACTAAAATAACAAACTTGACATGCTTTGACACTGCAACACGAGGATATCAGTAAATTTCCTTAAAACAGGGCTTCACCATTACACCTCGGTTTCATACAAAATGTTGATTTTTCGTAATTCCGTGCGTTTCCTTTGCAGGTTGCGCCTGAATCGACGGTTGTGGACCGGAAGCGACCGATCGGAAGCGAAAACACGACGAAAAACAAAGAAATAAAAATATATATTTTCACTAAAATTACGTAACTATGGAAGTAATGAAATGTGATTTACAACAGAACACGGCCTCGAAACGGCTCGAAAAGGCTAAAGAATGCTTAGAAAACACAATTACAACTAAAATAACAAACTTGACATGCTTTGACACTGCAACACGGGGATATCAGTAAATTTCCTTAAAACGGGGCTTCACCATTACACCTCGGTTTCATACAAAATGTTGATTTTTCGTAATTCCGTGCGTTTCCTTTGCAGGTTGCGCCTGAATCGACGGTTGTGGACCGAAGCGACCGATCGGAAGCGAAAAGACGACGAAAAACAAAGAAATAAAAATATATATTTTCAATTAAAATTACGTAACTATGGAAGTAATGAAATGTGATTTACAACAGAACACGGCCTCGAAACGGCTCCGAAAAGGCTAAAGAATGCTTAGAAAACACAATTACAACTAAAATAACAAACTTGACATGCTTTGGACACTGCAACACGAGGATATCAGTAAAATTTCTTAAAACAGGGCTTCACCATTACACCTCGGTTTCATACAAAATGTTGATTTTTCTGTAATTCCGTGCGTTTCCTTTGCAGGTTGCGCCTGAATCGACGGTTGTGGACCGGAAGCGACCGGATCGGAAGCGAAAAGACGACGAAAAACAAAGAAATAAAAAATATATATTTTCACTAAAATTACGTAACCATGGAAGTAATGAAATGTGATTTACAACAGAACACGGCCTCGAAACGGCTCCGAAAAGGCTAAAGAATGCTTAGAAAACACAATTACAACTAAAATAACAAACTTGACATGCTTTGGACACTGCAACACGAGGATATCAGTAAATTTCCTTAAAACAGGGCTTCACCATTACACCTCGGTTTCATACAAAATGTTGATTTTTCGTAATTCCGTGCGTTTCCTTTGCAGGTTGCGCCTGAATCGACGGTTGTGGACCGAAGCGACCGATCGGAAGCGAAAAGACGACGAAAAACAAAGAAATAAAAATATATATTTTCAATTAAAATTACGTAACTATGGAAGTAATGAAATGTGATTTACAACAGAACACGGCCTCGAAACGGCCTCGAAACGGCTCGAAAAGGCTAAAGAATGCTTAGAAAACACAATTACAACTAAAATAACAAACTTGACATGCTTTGGACACTGCAACACGAGGATATCAGTAAATTCCTTAAAACAGGGCTTCACCATTACACCTCGGTTTCATACAAAATGTTGATTTTTTCTGTAATTCCGTGCGTTTCCTTTGCAGGTTGCGCCTGAATCGACGGTTGTGGACCGGAAGCGACCGGATCGGAAGCGAAAACACGACGAAAAACAAAGAAATAAAAATATATATTTTCAATTAAAATTACGTAACTATGGAAGTAATGAAATGTGATTTACAACAGAACACGGCCTCGAAACGGCTCGAAAAGGCTAAAGAATGCTTAGGAAAACACAATTACAACTAAAATAACAAACTTGACATGCTTTGACACTGCAACACGAGGATATCAGTAAATTTCAGCAAAACAGGGCTTCACCATTACACCTCGGTTTCATACAAAATGTTGATTTTTCGTAATTCCGTGCGTTTCCTTGCAGGTTGCGCCTGAATCGACGGTTGTGGACCGAAGCGACCGATCGGAAGCGAAAACACGACGAAAAACAAAGAAATAAAAATATATATTTTCAATTAAAATTACGTAACTATGGAAGTAATGAAATGTGATTTACAACAGAACACGGCCTCGAAACGGCTCGAAAAGGCTAAAGAATGCTTAGAAAACACAATTACAACTAAAATAACAAACTTGACATGCTTTGGACACTGCAACACGAGGATATCAGTAAATTTTAAAACAGGGCTTCACCATTACACCTCGGTTTCATACAAAATGTTGATTTTTTCGTAATTCCGTGCGTTTCCTTTGCAGGTTGCGCCTGAATCGACGGTTGTGGACCGGAAGCGACCGATCGGAAGCGAAAACACGACGAAAAACAAAGAAATAAAAATATATTTTCAATTAAAATTACGTAACTATGGAAGTAATGAAATGTGATTTACAACCAGAACACGGCCTCGAAACGGCCTCGAAACGGCTCGAAAAGGCTAAAGAATGCTTAGGAAAACACAATTACAACTAAAATAACAAACTTGACATGCTTTGGACACCGCAACACGAGGATATCAGTAAATTTCCTTAAAACAGGGCTTCACCATTACACCTCGGTTTCATACAAAATGTTGATTTTTTCGTAATTCCGTGCGTTTCCTTTGCAGGTTGCGCCTGAATCGACGGTTGTGGACCGGAAGCGACTGATCGGAAGCGAAAAGACGACGAAAACAAAGAAATAAAAATATATATTTTCAATTAAAATTACGTAACTATGGAAGCAATGAAATGTGATTTACAACAGAACACGGCCTCGAAACGGCTCGAAAAGGCTAAAGAATGCTTAGAAAACACAATTACAACTAAAATAACAAACTTGACGTACTTTGGACACTGCAACACGAGGATATCAGTAAATTTCCTTAAAACGGGGCTTCACCATTACCTCGGTTTCATACAAAATGTTGATTTTTCGTAATTCCGCGTTTCCTTTGCAGGTTGCGCCTGAATCGACGGTTGTGGACCGAAGCGACCGATCGGAAGCGAAAAGACGACGAAAACAAAGAAATAAAAATATATTTTCAATTAAAATTACGTAACTATGGAAGTAATGAAATGATTTACAACAGAACACGGCCTCGAAACGGCTCGAAAAGGCTAAAGAATGCTTAGAAAACACAATTACAGCTAAAATAACAAACTTGACGTACTTTGGACACTGCAACACGGGGATATCAGTAAATTTCCTTAAAACAGGGCTTCACCATTACACCTCGGTTTCATACAAAATGTTGATTTTTTCTGTAATTCCGTGCGTTTCCTTTGCAGGTTGCGCCTGAATCGACGGTTGTGGACCGGAAGCGACTGATCGGAAGCGAAAACACGACGAAAAACAAAGAAATAAAAAATATATATTTTCACTAAAATTACGTAACTATGGAAGTAATGAAATGTGATTTACAACAGAACACGGCCTCGAAACGGCTCGAAAAGGCTAAAGAACGCTTAGAAAACACAATTACAACTAAAATAACAAACTTGACATGCTTTGACACTGCAACACGAGGATATCAGTAAATTTTAAAACAGGGCTTCACCATTACACCTCGGTTTCATACAAAATGTTGATTTTTCGTAATTCGTGCGTTTTCCTTGCAGGTTGCGCCTGAATCGACGGTTGTGGACCGGAAGCGACCGATCGGAAGCGAAAAGACGACGAAAAACAAAGAAATAAAAAATATATATATTTTCAATTAAAATTACGTAACTATGGAAGTAATGAAATGTGATTTACAACAGAACACGGCCTCGAAACGGCTCGAAAAGGCTAAAGAATGCTTAGAAAACACAATTACAACTAAAATAACAAACTTGACATGCTTTGACACTGCAACACGAGGATATCAGTAAATTTCCTTAAAACAGGGCTTCACCATTACACCTCGGTTTCATACAAAATGTTGATTTTTCGTAATTCCGTGCGTTTCTTTGCAGGTTGCGCCTGAATCGACGGTTGTGGACCGGAAGCGACCGGATCGGAAGCGAAAAGACGACGAAAACAAAGAAATAAAAATATATATTTTCGAATTAAAATTACGTAACTATGGAAGCAATGAAATGTGATTTACAACAGAACACGGCCTCGAAACGGCTCGAAAAGGCTAAAGAATGTAGAAAACACAATTACAACTAAAATAACAAACTTGACATGCTTTGACACTGCAACACGAGGATATCAGTAAATTTCAGCAAAACAGGGCTTCACCATTACCTCGGTTTCATACAAAATGTTGATTTTTCGTAATTCCGCGTTTCCTTTGCAGGTTGCGCCTGAATCGACGGTTGTGGACCGGAAGCGACTGATCGGAAGCGAAAACACGACGAAAAACAAAGAAATAAAAATATATTTTCAATTAAAATTACGTAACTATGGAAGCAATGAAATGTGATTTACAACAGAACACGGCCTCAGGAAACGGCTCGAAAAGGCTAAAGAATGCTTAGAAAACACAATTACAGCTAAAATAACAAACTTGACATGCTTTGACACTGCAACACGGGGATATCAGTAAATTTTAAAACAGGGCTTCACCATTACACCTCAGTTTCATACAAAATGTTGATTTTTCGTAATTCCGTGCGTTTCCTTTGCAGGTTGCGCCTGAATCGACGGTTGTGGACCGAAGCGACCGATCGGAAGCGAAAACACGACGAAAAACAAAGAAATAAAAAATATATATATTTTCAATTAAAATTACGTAACTATGGAAGTAATGAAATGTGATTTACAACAGAACACGGCCTCGAAACGGCTCGAAAAGGCTAAGAATGCTTAGAAAACACAATTACAACTAAAATAACAAACTTGACGTACTTTGGACACTGCAACACGAGGATATCAGTAAATTTCCTTAAAACAGGGCTTCACCATTACACCTCGGTTTCATACAAAATGTTGATTTTTTCTGTAATTCCGTGCGTTTCCTTTGCAGGTTGCGCCTGAATCGACGGTTGTGGACCGAAGCGACCGATCGGAAGCGAAAACACGACGAAAAACAAAGAAATAAAAATATATATTTTCAATTAAAATTACGTAACTATGGAAGTAATGAAATGTGATTTACAACAGAACACGGCCTCGAAACGGCTCGAAAAGGCTAAAGAATGCTTAGAAAACACAATTACAACCAAAATAACAAACTTGACATGCTTTGGACACTGCAACACGAGGATATCAGTAAATTTCCTTAAAACAGGGCTTCACCATTACACCTCGGTTTCATACAAAATGTTGATTTTTCGTAATTCCGTGCGTTTCCTTTGCAGGTTGCGCCTGAATCGACGGTTGTGGACCGGAAGCGACCGATCGGAAGCGAAAACACGACGAAAAACAAAGAAATAAAAAATATATATTTTCAATTAAAATTACGTAACTATGGAAGTAATGAAATGTGATTTATTAACAGAACACGGCCTCGAAACGGCTCGAAAAGGCTAAAGAATGCTTAGAAAACACAATTACAACTAAAATAACAAACTTGACATGCTTTGGACACTGCAACACGAGGATATCAGTAAATTTCCTTAAAACAGGGCTTCACCATTACACCTCGGTTTCATACAAAATGTTGATTTTTTCGTAATTCCGTGCGTTTCCTTTGCAGGTTGCGCCTGAATCGACGGTTGTGGACCGGAAGCGACCGATCGGAAGCGAAAAGACGACGAAAAACAAAGAAATAAAAATATATTTTCAATTAAAATTACGTAACTATGGAAGTAATGAAATGTGATTTACAACAGAACACGGCCTCGAAACGGCTCGAAAAGGCTAAAGAATGCTTAGAAAACACAATTACAACTAAAATAACAAACTTGACATGCTTTGGACACTGCAACACGAGGATATCAGTAAATTTCCTTAAAACAGGGCTTCACCATTACACCTCGGTTTCATACAAAATGTTGATTTTTCGTAATTCCGCGTTTCCTTTGCAGGTTGCGCCTGAATCGACGGTTGTGGACCGGAAGCGACCGGATCGGAAGCGAAAACACGACGAAAAACAAAGAAATAAAAATATATATTTTCACTAAAATTACGTAACTATGGAAGTAATGAAATGTGATTTACAACAGAACACGGCCTCGAAACGGCTCGAAAAGGCTAAAGAATGCTTAGAAAACACAATTACAACTAAAATAACAAACTTGACATGCTTTGACACTGCAACACGAGGATATCAGTAAATTTCCTTAAAACAGGGCTTCACCATTACACCTCGGTTTCATACAAAATGTTGATTTTTCGTAATTCCGTGCGTTTCCTTTGCAGGTTGCGCCTGAATCGACGGTTGTGGACCGGAAGCGACCGATCGGAAGCGAAAACACGACGAAAAACAAAGAAATAAAAATATATATTTTCACTAAAATTACGTAACTATGGAAGCAATGAAATGTGATTTATTAACAGAACACGGCCTCGAAACGGCTCCGAAAAGGCTAAAGAATGCTTAGAAAACACAATTACAACTAAAATAACAAACTTGACATGCTTTGGACACCGCAACACGAGGATATCAGTAAATTTCCTTAAAACAGGGCTTCCACCATTACACCTCGGTTTCATACAAAATGTTGATTTTTCGTAATTCCGTGCGTTTCTTTGCAGGTTGCGCCTGAATCGACGGTTGTGGACCGGAAGCGACCGATCGGAAGCGAAAAGACGACGAAAAACAAAGAAATAAAAATATATATTTTCAATTAAAATTACGTAACTATGGAAGTAATGAAATGTGATTTACAACAGAACCACGGCCTCGAAACGGCCTCGAAACGGCCTCGAAACGGCTCGAAAAGGCTAAAGAATGCTTAGAAAACACAATTACAACTAAAATAACAAACTTGACATGCTTTGACACTGCAACACGGGGATATCAGTAAATTTCAGCAAAACAGGGCTTCACCATTACCTCGGTTTCATACAAAATGTTGATTTTTCGTAATTCCGCGTTTCCTTTGCAGGTTGCGCCTGAATCGACGGTTGTGGACCGAAGCGACCGATCGGAAGCGAAAACACGACGAAAAACAAAGAAATAAAAATATATATTTTCGAATTAAAATTACGTAACTATGGAGTAATGAAATGTGATTTATTAACAGAACACGGCCTCGAAACGGCCTCGAAACGGCTCGAAAAGGCTAAAGAACGCTTAGAAAACACAATTACAACTAAAATAACAAACTTGACATGCTTTGACACTGCAACACGGGGATATCAGTAAATTTTAAAACAGGGCTTCACCATTACCTCGGTTTCATACAAAATGTTGATTTTTCGTAATTCCGTGCGTTTCCTTTGCAGGTTGCGCCTGAATCGACGGTTGTGGACCGGAAACGACCGATCGGAAGCGAAAAGACGACGAAAAACAAAGAAATAAAAATATATATTTTCAATTAAAATTACGTAACTATGGAAGTAATGAAATGATTTACAACAGAACACGGCCTCGAAACGGCTCGAAAAGGCTAAAGAATGCTTAGGAAAACACAATTACAACTAAAATAACAAACTTGACATGCTTTGACACTGCAACACGAGGATATCAGTAAATTTCAGCAAAACAGGGCTTCACCATTACACCTCGGTTTCATACAAAATGTTGATTTTTTCGTAATTCCGCGTTTCCTTTGCAGGTTGCGCCTGAATCGACGGTTGTGGACCGAAGCGACCGATCGGAAGCGAAAACACGACGAAAAACAAAGAAATAAAAATATATATTTTCAATTAAAATTACGTAACTATGGAAGTAATGAAATGTGATTTACAACAGAACACGGCCTCGAAACGGCTCGAAAAGGCTAAAGAACGCTTAGAAAACACAATTACAACTAAAATAACAAACTTGACATGCTTTGGACACTGCAACACGAGGATATCAGTAAATTTCCTTAAAACAGGGCTTCACCATTACACCTCAGTTTCATACAAAATGTTGATTTTTTCTGTAATTCCGTGCGTTTCTTTGCAGGTTGCGCCTGAATCGACGGTTGTGGACCGGAAGCGACCGATCGGAAGCGAAAAGACGACGAAAAACAAAGAAATAAAAATATATATTTTCAATTAAAATTACGTAACTATGGAAGTAATGAAATGTGATTTACAACAGAACACGGCCTCGAAACGGCCTCGAAACGGCTCGAAAAGGCTAAAGAATGCTTAGAAAACACAATTACAACTAAAATAACAAACTTGACATGCTTTGGACACCGCAACACGAGGATATCAGTAAATTTCCTTAAAACAGGGCTTCACCATTACACCTCGGTTTCATACAAAATGTTGATTTTTTCTGTAATTCCGTGCGTTTCCTTTGCAGGTTGCGCCTGAATCGACGGTTGTGGACCGAAGCGACCGATCGGAAGCGAAAACACGACGAAAAACAAAGAAATAAAAATATATTTTCAATTAAAATTACGTAACTATGGAAGTAATGAAATGTGATTTATTAACAGAACACGGCCTCGAAACGGCTCGAAAAGGCTAAAGAATGCTTAGAAAACACAATTACAACTAAAATAACAAACTTGACATGCTTTGACACTGCAACACGAGGATATCAGTAAATTTCCTTAAAACAGGGCTTCACCATTACACCTCGGTTTCATACAAAATGTTGATTTTTCGTAATTCCGTGCGTTTCTTTGCAGGTTGCGCCTGAATCGACGGTTGTGGACCGGAAGCGACCGGATCGGAAGCGAAAAGACGACGAAAAACAAAGAAATAAAAAATATATATTTTCAATTAAAATTACGTAACTATGGAAGTAATGAAATGTGATTTACAACAGAACACGGCCTCGAAACGGCCTCGAAACGGCCTCGAAACGGCCTCGAAAAGGCTAAAGAATGCTTAGAAAACACAATTACAACTAAAATAACAAACTTGACATGCTTTGGACACTGCAACACGAGGATATCAGTAAATTTTAAAACAGGGCTTCACCATTACACCTCGGTTTCATACAAAATGTTGATTTTTCGTAATTCCGTGCGTTTCCTTTGCAGGTTGCGCCTGAATCGACGGTTGTGGACCGGAAGCGACCGATCGGAAGCGAAAAGACGACGAAAAACAAAGAAATAAAAATATATTTTCAATTAAAATTACGTAACTATAGAGTAATGAAATGTGATTTACAACAGAACACGGCCTCGAAACGGCCTCGAAACGGCTCGAAAAGGCTAAAGAATGCTTAGAAAACACAATTACAACTAAAATAACAAACTTGACATGCTTTGACACTGCAACACGGGGATATCAGTAAATTTCAGCAAAACAGGGCTTCACCATTACACCTCAGTTTCATACAAAATGTTGATTTTTCGTAATTCCGTGCGTTTCCTTTGCAGGTTGCGCCTGAATCGACGATTTGTGGACCGGAAACGACCGATCGGAAGCGAAAAGACGACGAAAAACAAAGAAATAAAAATATATATTTTCGAATTAAAATTACGTAACTATGGAAGCAATGAAATGTGATTTATTAACAGAACACGGCCTCGAAACGGCCTCGAAACGGCTCGAAAAGGCTAAAGAACGCTTAGAAAACACAATTACAACCAAAATAACAAACTTGACGTACTTTGGACACTGCAACACGAGGATATCAGTAAATTTCAGCAAAACAGGGCTTCACCATTACACCTCAGTTTCATACAAAATGTTGATTTTTCGTAATTCCGTGCGTTTCCTTTGCAGGTTGCGCCTGAATCGACGGTTGTGGACCGGAAACGACCGATCGGAAGCGAAAAGACGACGAAAAACAAAGAAATAAAAATATATATTTTCAATTAAAATTACGTAACTATGGAAGTAATGAAATGATTTACAACAGAACACGGCCTCGAAAAGGCTAAGAATGCTTAGAAAACACAATTACAGCTAAAATAACAAACTTGACATGCTTTGACACTGCAACACGAGGATATCAGTAAATTTCAGCAAAACAGGGCTTCCACCATTACACCTCGGTTTCATACAAAATGTTGATTTTTCGTAATTCCGCGTTTCCTTTGCAGGTTGCGCCTGAATCGACGGTTGTGGACCGGAAGCGACCGATCGGAAGCGAAAAGACGACGAAAAACAAAGAAATAAAAATATATATTTTCAATTAAAATTACGTAACTATGGAAGTAATGAAATGATTTACAACAGAACACGGCCTCGAAACGGCTCGAAAAGGCTAAAGAATGCTTAGAAAACACAATTACAACTAAAATAACAAACTTGACATGCTTTGGACACTGCAACACGAGGATATCAGTAAATTTCCTTAAAACAGGGCTTCACCATTACACCTCGGTTTCATACAAAATGTTGATTTTTTCGTAATTCCGTGCGTTTCCTTTGCAGGTTGCGCCTGAATCGACGGTTGTGGACCGGAAGCGACCGATCGGAAGCGAAAACACGACGAAAAACAAAGAAATAAAAAATATATATTTTCAATTAAAATTACGTAACTATGGAAGTAATGAAATGTGATTTATTAACAGAACACGGCCTCGAAACGGCCTCGAAACGGCTCGAAAAGGCTAAAGAATGCTTAGAAAACACAATTACAACTAAAATAACAAACTTGACATGCTGGACACTGCAACACGAGGATATCAGTAAATTTTAAAACAGGGCTTCACCATTACACCTCGGTTTCATACAAAATGTTGATTTTTTCGTAATTCCGTGCGTTTCCTTTGCAGGTTGCGCCTGAATCGACGGTTGTGGACCGGAAGCGACCGATCGGAAGCGAAAACACGACGAAAAACAAAGAAATAAAAAATATATATTTTCAATTAAAATTACGTAACTATGGAAGTAATGAAATGTGATTTATTAACAGAACACGGCCTCGAAACGGCCTCGAAACGGCTCGAAAAGGCTAAAGAATGCTTAGAAAACACAATTACAACTAAAATAACAAACTTGACATGCTTTGACACTGCAACACGAGGATATCAGTAAATTTTAAAACAGGGCTTCACCATTACACCTCGGTTTCATACAAAATGTTGATTTTTCGTAATTCCGTGCGTTTCCTTTGCAGGTTGCGCCTGAATCGACGGTTGTGGACCGAAGCGACCGATCGGAAGCGAAAACACGACGAAAAACAAAGAAATAAAAATATATATTTTCGAATTAAAATTACGTAACTATAGAGTAATGAAATGTGATTTACAACAGAACCACGGCCTCGAAACGGCCTCGAAACGGCCTCGAAACGGCTCGAAAAGGCTAAAGAATGCTTAGGAAAACACAATTACAGCTAAAATAACAAACTTGACGTACTTTGGACACTGCAACACGGGGATATCAGTAAATTTCCTTAAAACAGGGCTTCACCATTACCTCGGTTTCATACAAAATGTTGATTTTTCGTAATTCGTGCGTTTCCTTTGCAGGTTGCGCCTGAATCGACGGTTGTGGACCGGAAACGACCGATCGGAAGCGAAAAGACGACGAAAACAAAGAAATAAAAATATATATTTTCAATTAAAATTACGTAACTATGGAGTAATGAAATGTGATTTACAACAGAACCACGGCCTCGAAACGGCTCAGAAAAGGCTAAAGAATGCTTAGAAAACACAATTACAACTAAAATAACAAACTTGACATGCTTTGACACTGCAACACGGGGATATCAGTAAATTTTAAAACAGGGCTTCACCATTACCTCGGTTTCATACAAAATGTTGATTTTTCGTAATTCCGTGCGTTTCCTTTGCAGGTTGCGCCTGAATCGACGGTTGTGGACCGGAAGCGACCGATCCGGAAGCGAAAAGACGACGAAAAACAAAGAAATAAAAATATATATTTTCACTAAAATTACGTAACTATGGAAGTAATGAAATGTGATTTACAACAGAACACGGCCTCGAAACGGCTCGAAAAGGCTAAAGAATGCTTAGAAAACACAATTACAACTAAAATAACAAACTTGACGTACTTTGGACACTGCAACACGGGGATATCAGTAAATTTCCTTAAAACAGGGCTTCACCATTACACCTCGGTTTCATACAAAATGTTGATTTTTCGTAATTCGTGCGTTTCCTTTGCAGGTTGCGCCTGAATCGACGATTTGTGGACCGGAAACGACCGATCGGAAGCGAAAACACGACGAAAAACAAAGAAATAAAAATATATTTTCAATTAAAATTGCGTAACTATGGAAGCAATGAAATGTGATTTACAACAGAACCACGGCCTCGAAACGGCCTCGAAACGGCTCGAAAAGGCTAAAGAACGCTTAGAAAACACAATTACAACTAAAATAACAAACTTGACATGCTTTGACACTGCAACACGAGGATATCAGTAAATTTCCTTAAAACAGGGCTTCACCATTACACCTCAGTTTCATACAAAATGTTGATTTTTCGTAATTCCGTGCGTTTCCTTTGCAGGTTGCGCCTGAATCGACGGTTGTGGACCGAAGCGACCGATCGGAAGCGAAAACACGACGAAAAACAAAGAAATAAAAATATATTTTCAATTAAAATTGCGTAACTATGGAAGCAATGAAATGTGATTTACAACAGAACACGGCCTCGAAACGGCCTCGAAACGGCTCGAAAAGGCTAAAGAACGCTTAGAAAACACAATTACAACTAAAATAACAAACTTGACATGCTTTGACACTGCAACACGGGGATATCAGTAAATTTCCTTAAAACAGGGCTTCACCATTACACCTCAGTTTCATACAAAATGTTGATTTTTCGTAATTCCGTGCGTTTCCTTTGCAGGTTGCGCCTGAATCGACGGTTGTGGACCGGAAACGACCGATCGGAAGCGAAAAGACGACGAAAAACAAAGAAATAAAAATATATATTTTCAATTAAAATTACGTAACTATGGAGTAATGAAATGTGATTTACAACAGAACACGGCCTCGAAACGGCTCGAAAAGGCTAAAGAACGCTTAGAAAACACAATTACAACTAAAATAACAAACTTGACATGCTTTGACACTGCAACACGGGGATATCAGTAAATTTCAGCAAAACAGGGCTTCACCATTACCTCGGTTTCATACAAAATGTTGATTTTTCGTAATTCCGTGCGTTTCCTTTGCAGGTTGCGCCTGAATCGACGGTTGTGGACCGGAAGCGACCGGATCGGAAGCGAAAACACGACGAAAAACAAAGAAATAAAAATATATATTTTCAATTAAAATTACGTAACTATGGAAGCAATGAAATGTGATTTACAACAGAACACGGCCTCGAAACGGCTCGAAAAGGCTAAGAATGCTTAGAAAACACAATTACAACTAAAATAACAAACTTGACATGCTTTGACACTGCAACACGAGGATATCAGTAAATTTCTTAAAACAGGGCTTCACCATTACACCTCGGTTTCATACAAAATGTTGATTTTTCGTAATTCCGTGCGTTTCCTTTGCAGGTTGCGCCTGAATCGACGGTTGTGGACCGGAAGCGACCGATCGGAAGCGAAAACACGACGAAAAACAAAGAAATAAAAATATATATTTTCAATTAAAATTACGTAACCATGGAAGTAATGAAATGTGATTTACAACAGAACACGGCCTCGAAACGGCCTCGAAAAGGCTAAAGAATGCTTAGAAAACACAATTACAACTAAAATAACAAACTTGACATGCTTTGACACTGCAACACGGGGATATCAGTAAATTTCCTTAAAACAGGGCTTCACCATTACACCTCGGTTTCATACAAAATGTTGATTTTTCGTAATTCCGTGCGTTTCCTTTGCAGGTTGCGCCTGAATCGACGATTTGTGGACCGGAAGCGACCGATCGGAAGCGAAAACACGACGAAAAACAAAGAAATAAAAATATATATTTTCAATTAAAATTACGTAACTATGGAAGTAATGAAATGTGATTTACAACAGAACACGGCCTCGAAACGGCCTCGAAACGGCTCGAAAAGGCTAAAAGAATGCTTAGAAAACACAATTACAACTAAAATAACAAACTTGACATGCTTTGACACTGCAACACGAGGATATCAGTAAATTTCCTTAAAACAGGGCTTCACCATTACACCTCGGTTTCATACAAAATGTTGATTTTTCGTAATTCCGTGCGTTTCCTTTGCAGGTTGCGCCTGAATCGACGGTTGTGGACCGAAGCGACCGATCCGGAAGCGAAAAGACGACGAAAAACAAAGAAATAAAAATATATATTTTCAATTAAAATTACGTAACTATGGAAGTAATGAAATGTGATTTACAACAGAACACGGCCTCGAAACGGCCTCGAAACGGCTCGAAAAGGCTAAAGAACGCTTAGAAAACACAATTACAACCAAAATAACAAACTTGACATGCTTTGGACACTGCAACACGAGGATATCAGTAAATTTCCTTAAAACAGGGCTTCACCATTACACCTCGGTTTCATACAAAATGTTGATTTTTTCGTAATTCCGTGCGTTTCCTTTGCAGGTTGCGCCTGAATCGACGGTTGTGGACCGGAAGCGACCGATCGGAAGCGAAAACACGACGAAAAACAAAGAAATAAAAAATATATATTTTCAATTAAAATTACGTAACTATGGAAGTAATGAAATGTGATTTACAACAGAACACGGCCTCGAAACGGCTCGAAAAGGCTAAAGAATGCTTAGAAAACACAATTACAACTAAAATAACAAACTTGACATGCTTTGACACTGCAACACGAGGATATCAGTAAATTTCTTAAAACAGGGCTTCACCATTACACCTCGGTTTCATACAAAATGTTGATTTTTCTGTAATTCCGTGCGTTTCCTTTGCAGGTTGCGCCTGAATCGACGGTTGTGGACCGGAAGCGACCGATCGGAAGCGAAAACACGACGAAAAACAAAGAAATAAAAATATATATTTTCAATTAAAATTACGTAACTATGGAAGCAATGAAATGTGATTTATTAACAGAACACGGCCTCGAAACGGCTCGAAAAGGCTAAAGAATGCTTAGAAAACACAATTACAACTAAAATAACAAACTTGACATGCTTTGACACTGCAACACGAGGATATCAGTAAATTTCCTTAAAACAGGGCTTCACCATTACCTCGGTTTCATACAAAATGTTGATTTTTCGTAATTCCGCGTTTCCTTTGCAGGTTGCGCCTGAATCGACGGTTGTGGACCGGAAGCGACCGGATCGGAAGCGAAAAGACGACGAAAAACAAAGAAATAAAAAATATATATTTTCAATTAAAATTACGTAACTATGGAAGTAATGAAATGATTTACAACAGAACACGGCCTCGAAACGGCCTCGAAACGGCTCGAAAAGGCTAAAGAATGCTTAGAAAACACAATTACAACTAAAATAACAAACTTGACATGCTTTGGACACTGCAACACGAGGATATCAGTAAATTTCCTTAAAACAGGGCTTCCACCATTACACCTCGGTTTCATACAAAATGTTGATTTTTTCGTAATTCCGTGCGTTTCCTTTGCAGGTTGCGCCTGAATCGACGGTTGTGGACCGAAGCGACCGATCGGAAGCGAAAACACGACGAAAAACAAAGAAATAAAAATATATATTTTCAATTAAAATTACGTAACTATAGGTAATGAAATGTGATTTATTAACAGAACACGGCCCGAAACGGCTCGAAAAGGCTAAAGAATGCTTAGAAAACACAATTACAACCAAAATAACAAACTTGACATGCTTTGGACACTGCAACACGAGGATATCAGTAAATTTCCTTAAAACAGGGCTTCCACCATTACACCTCAGTTTCATACAAAATGTTGATTTTTTCGTAATTCGTGCGTTTCCTTTGCAGGTTGCGCCTGAATCGACGGTTGTGGACCGGAAGCGACCGATCCGGAAGCGAAAAGACGACGAAAAACAAAGGAAATAAAAATATATATTTTCGAATTAAAATTACGTAACTATGGAAGTAATGAAATGTGATTTACAACAGAACCACGGCCTCGAAACGGCTCGAAAAGGCTAAAGAATGCTTAGAAAACACAATTACAACTAAAATAACAAACTTGACATGCTGGACACTGCAACACGAGGATATCAGTAAATTTCCTTAAAACAGGGCTTCCACCATTACACCTCAGTTTCATACAAAATGTTGATTTTTCGTAATTCCGCGTTTCCTTTGCAGGTTGCGCCTGAATCGACGGTTGTGGACCGAAGCGACCGATCGGAAGCGAAAACACGACGAAAAACAAAGAAATAAAAATATATATTTTCAATTAAAATTGCGTAACTATGGAAGTAATGAAATGTGATTTACAACAGAACCACGGCCTCGAAAAGGCTAAAGAATGCTTGAAAACACAATTACAGCTAAAATAACAAACTTGACATGCTGGACACTGCAACACGGGGATATCAGTAAATTTCCTTAAAACGGGGCTTCACCATTACCTCGGTTTCATACAAAATGTTGATTTTTCGTAATTCCGCGTTTCCTTTGCAGGTTGCGCCTGAATCGACGGTTGTGGACCGGAAACGACCGATCGGAAGCGAAAACACGACGAAAAACAAAGAAATAAAAATATATATTTTCAATTAAAATTGCGTAACTATGGAAGTAATGAAATGTGATTTACAACAGAACACGGCCTCGAAACGGCTCGAAAAGGCTAAAGAATGCTTAGAAAACACAATTACAACTAAAATAACAAACTTGACATGCTTTGACACTGCAACACGAGGATATCAGTAAATTTCCTTAAAACAGGGCTTCACCATTACACCTCGGTTTCATACAAAATGTTGATTTTTCGTAATTCCGTGCGTTTCCTTTGCAGGTTGCGCCTGAATCGACGGTTGTGGACCGGAAGCGACCGATCGGAAGCGAAAAGACGACGAAAAACAAAGAAATAAAAATATATATTTTCAATTAAAATTACGTAACTATGGAAGTAATGAAATGTGATTTACAACAGAACCACGGCCTCGAAACGGCCTCGAAACGGCTCGAAAAGGCTAAAGAACGCTTAGAAAACACAATTACAACTAAAATAACAAACTTGACATGCTTTGGACACTGCAACACGAGGATATCAGTAAAATTTCTTAAAACAGGGCTTCACCATTACACCTCGGTTTCATACAAAATGTTGATTTTTCGTAATTCCGTGCGTTTCCTTTGCAGGTTGCGCCTGAATCGACGGTTGTGGACCGAAGCGACCGATCGGAAGCGAAAAGACGACGAAAAACAAAGAAATAAAAATATATATTTTCAATTAAAATTACGTAACTATGGAAGTAATGAAATGTGATTTACAACAGAACACGGCCTCGAAACGGCTCGAAAAGGCTAAAGAATGCTTAGGAAAACACAATTACAACTAAAATAACAAACTTGACATGCTTTGGACACTGCAACACGAGGATATCAGTAAAATTTCTTAAAACAGGGCTTCACCATTACACCTCGGTTTCATACAAAATGTTGATTTTTCGTAATTCCGTGCGTTTCCTTTGCGGTTGCGCCTGAATCGACGGTTGTGGACCGGAAGCGACCGATCGGAAGCGAAAACACGACGAAAAACAAAGAAATAAAAATATATATTTTCAATTAAAATTACGTAACTATGGAAGTAATGAAATGTGATTTACAACAGAACACGGCCTCGAAACGGCTCGAAAAGGCTAAAGAATGCTTAGAAAACACAATTACAACTAAAATAACAAACTTGACATGCTTTGGACACTGCAACACGAGGATATCAGTAAATTTCCTTAAAACAGGGCTTCCACCATTACACCTCGGTTTCATACAAAATGTTGATTTTTCGTAATTCCGTGCGTTTCCTTTGCAGGTTGCGCCTGAATCGACGGTTGTGGACCGGAAGCGACCGGATCGGAAGCGAAAAGACGACGAAAAACAAAGAAATAAAAATATATATTTTCGAATTAAAATTACGTAACTATGGAGTAATGAAATGTGATTTACAACAGAACACGGCCTCGAAAAGGCTAAAGAATGCTTAGAAAACACAATTACAACTAAAATAACAAACTTGACATGCTGGACACTGCAACACGAGGATATCAGTAAATTTCAGCAAAACAGGGCTTCACCATTACACCTCAGTTTCATACAAAATGTTGATTTTTCGTAATTCCGTGCGTTTCCTTTGCAGGTTGCGCCTGAATCGACGGTTGTGGACCGAAGCGACCGATCGGAAGCGAAAACACGACGAAAAACAAAGGAAATAAAAATATATATTTTCAATTAAAATTACGTAACTATGGAGTAATGAAATGTGATTTACAACAGAACACGGCCTCGAAAAGGCTAAAGAATGTAGAAAACACAATTACAACTAAAATAACAAACTTGACATGCTTTGACACTGCAACACGGGGATATCAGTAAATTTCCTTAAAACAGGGCTTCACCATTACCTCGGTTTCATACAAAATGTTGATTTTTCGTAATTCCGCGTTTCCTTTGCAGGTTGCGCCTGAATCGACGGTTGTGGACCGGAAGCGACCGATCGGAAGCGAAAAGACGACGAAAAACAAAGAAATAAAAATATATATTTTCAATTAAAATTACGTAACTATGGAAGTAATGAAATGTGATTTACAACAGAACACGGCCTCGAAACGGCCTCGAAACGGCTCGAAAAGGCTAAAGAATGCTTAGAAAACACAATTACAACTAAAATAACAAACTTGACATGCTTTGACACTGCAACACGAGGATATCAGTAAATTTCCTTAAAACAGGGCTTCACCATTACACCTCGGTTTCATACAAAATGTTGATTTTTCGTAATTCCGTGCGTTTCCTTTGCAGGTTGCGCCTGAATCGACGGTTGTGGACCGGAAGCGACCGGATCGGAAGCGAAAAGACGACGAAAAACAAAGAAATAAAAATATATTTTCAATTAAAATTACGTAACCATGGAAGTAATGAAATGTGATTTACAACAGAACACGGCCTCGAAACGGCTCGAAAAGGCTAAAGAACGCTTAGAAAACACAATTACAACTAAAATAACAAACTTGACATGCTTTGACACTGCAACACGAGGATATCAGTAAAATTTCTTAAAACAGGGCTTCCACCATTACACCTCGGTTTCATACAAAATGTTGATTTTTCGTAATTCCGTGCGTTTCCTTTGCAGGTTGCGCCTGAATCGACGGTTGTGGACCGGAAGCGACCGATCGGAAGCGAAAAGACGACGAAAAACAAAGAAATAAAAATATATATTTTCAATTAAAATTACGTAACTATGGAAGTAATGAAATGTGATTTACAACAGAACACGGCCTCGAAACGGCTCGAAAAGGCTAAAGAATGCTTAGAAAACACAATTACAACTAAAATAACAAACTTGACATGCTTTGGACACCGCAACACGAGGATATCAGTAAATTTCAGCAAAACAGGGCTTCACCATTACACCTCGGTTTCATACAAAATGTTGATTTTTCGTAATTCCGTGCGTTTCCTTTGCAGGTTGCGCCTGAATCGACGGTTGTGGACCGGAAGCGACCGATCCGGAAGCGAAAAGACGACGAAAAACAAAGAAATAAAAATATATATTTTCAATTAAAATTACGTAACTATGGAAGTAATGAAATGTGATTTACAACAGAACACGGCCCGAAACGGCTCGAAAAGGCTAAAGAATGCTTAGGAAAACACAATTACAACTAAAATAACAAACTTGACATGCTTTGGACACTGCAACACGAGGATATCAGTAAATTTCCTTAAAACAGGGCTTCACCATTACACCTCGGTTTCATACAAAATGTTGATTTTTCGTAATTCCGCGTTTCCTTTGCAGGTTGCGCCTGAATCGACGGTTGTGGACCGAAGCGACCGATCGGAAGCGAAAACACGACGAAAAACAAAGAAATAAAAATATATTTTCAATTAAAATTACGTAACTATGGAAGCAATGAAATGTGATTTATTAACAGAACACGGCCTCGAAACGGCCTCGAAACGGCTCGAAAAGGCTAAAGAATGCTTAGAAAACACAATTACAACTAAAATAACAAACTTGACATGCTGGACACTGCAACACGAGGATATCAGTAAAATTTCTTAAAACAGGGCTTCACCATTACACCTCGGTTTCATACAAAATGTTGATTTTTTCTGTAATTCCGTGCGTTTCCTTTGCAGGTTGCGCCTGAATCGACGGTTGTGGACCGGAAGCGACCGATCGGAAGCGAAAACACGACGAAAAACAAAGAAATAAAAATATATATTTTCAATTAAAATTACGTAACTATGGAAGTAATGAAATGTGATTTATTAACAGAACACGGCCTCGAAACGGCCTCGAAACGGCTCGAAAAGGCTAAAGAATGCTTAGAAAACACAATTACAACTAAAATAACAAACTTGACATGCTTTGACACTGCAACACGAGGATATCAGTAAATTTCAGCAAAACAGGGCTTCACCATTACCTCGGTTTCATACAAAATGTTGATTTTTCGTAATTCCGTGCGTTTCCTTTGCAGGTTGCGCCTGAATCGACGGTTGTGGACCGAAGCGACCGATCGGAAGCGAAAACACGACGAAAAACAAAGAAATAAAAATATATATTTTCAATTAAAATTACGTAACTATGGAGTAATGAAATGTGATTTACAACAGAACCACGGCCTCGAAACGGCCTCGAAACGGCCTCGAAACGGCTCGAAAAGGCTAAAGAACGCTTAGAAAACACAATTACAACTAAAATAACAAACTTGACATGCTTTGACACTGCAACACGAGGATATCAGTAAATTTCCTTAAAACAGGGCTTCACCATTACCTCGGTTTCATACAAAATGTTGATTTTTCGTAATTCCGCGTTTCCTTTGCAGGTTGCGCCTGAATCGACGGTTGTGGACCGGAAACGACCGATCGGAAGCGAAAAGACGACGAAAACAAAGAAATAAAAATATATATTTTCAATTAAAATTACGTAACTATGGAAGTAATGAAATGATTTACAACAGAACACGGCCTCGAAACGGCCTGAAAAGGCTAAAGAATGCTTAGAAAACACAATTACAACCAAAATAACAAACTTGACATGCTGGACACTGCAACACGGGGATATCAGTAAATTTCAGCAAAACAGGGCTTCCACCATTACACCTCAGTTTCATACAAAATGTTGATTTTTTCAATTAAAATTACGTAACTATGGAAGTAATGAAATGTGATTTACAACAGAACACGGCCTCGAAACGGCTCGAAAAGGCTAAAGAATGCTTAGAAAACACAATTACAACTAAAATAACAAACTTGACATGCTTTGGACACTGCAACACGAGGATATCAGTAAATTTCCTTAAAACAGGGCTTCACCATTACACCTCGGTTTCATACAAAATGTTGATTTTTTCGTAATTCCGTGCGTTTCCTTTGCAGGTTGCGCCTGAATCGACGGTTGTGGACCGGAAGCGACCGATCGGAAGCGAAAACACGACGAAAAACAAAGAAATAAAAAATATATATTTTCAATTAAAATTACGTAACTATGGAAGTAATGAAATGTGATTTACAACAGAACACGGCCTCGAAACGGCTCGAAAAGGCTAAAGAATGCTTAGAAAACACAATTACAACTAAAATAACAAACTTGACATGCTTTGGACACTGCAACACGAGGATATCCAGTAAATTTCCTTAAAACAGGGCTTCACCATTACACCTCGGTTTCATACAAAATGTTGATTTTTCTGTAATTCCGTGCGTTTCCTTTGCAGGTTGCGCCTGAATCGACGGTTGTGGACCGGAAGCGACCGGATCGGAAGCGAAAACACGACGAAAAACAAAGAAATAAAAATATATATTTTCAATTAAAATTACGTAACTATGGAAGTAATGAAATGTGATTTACAACAGAACACGGCCTCGAAACGGCTCCGAAAAGGCTAAAGAATGCTTAGAAAACACAATTACAACTAAAATAACAAACTTGACATGCTGGACACTGCAACACGGGGATATCAGTAAATTTTAAAACAGGGCTTCACCATTACACCTCGGTTTCATACAAAATGTTGATTTTTCGTAATTCCGCGTTTCCTTTGCAGGTTGCGCCTGAATCGACGGTTGTGGACCGAAGCGACCGATCGGAAGCGAAAAGACGACGAAAACAAAGAAATAAAAATATATATTTTCGAATTAAAATTACGTAACTATGGAAGCAATGAAATGTGATTTACAACAGAACACGGCCTCGAAACGGCTCGAAAAGGCTAAAGAATGCTTAGAAAACACAATTACAACTAAAATAACAAACTTGACATGCTGGACACTGCAACACGAGGATATCAGTAAATTTTAAAACAGGGCTTCACCATTACCTCGGTTTCATACAAAATGTTGATTTTTCGTAATTCCGTGCGTTTCCTTTGCAGGTTGCGCCTGAATCGACGGTTGTGGACCGGAAACGACCGATCGGAAGCGAAAAGACGACGAAAACAAAGAAATAAAAATATATATTTTCAATTAAAATTACGTAACTATGGAAGCAATGAAATGTGATTTACAACAGAACACGGCCTCGAAACGGCTCGAAAAGGCTAAAGAATGCTTAGAAAACACAATTACAGCTAAAATAACAAACTTGACATGCTTTGACACTGCAACACGGGGATATCAGTAAATTTCCTTAAAACGGGGCTTCACCATTACACCTCGGTTTCATACAAAATGCTGATTTACAACAGAACACGGCCTCGAAACGGCTCGAAAAGGCTAAAGAATGCTTAGAAAACACAATTACAACTAAAATAACAAACTTGACATGCTTTGACACCGCAACACGAGGATATCAGTAAATTTCCTTAAAACAGGGCTTCACCATTACACCTCGGTTTCATACAAAATGTTGATTTTTCGTAATTCCGCGCGTTTCCTTTGCAGGTTGCGCCTGAATCGACGGTTGTGGACCGGAAGCGACCGGATCGGAAGCGAAAACACGACGAAAAACAAAGAAATAAAAATATATATTTTCAATTAAAATTACGTAACTATGGAAGTAATGAAATGTGATTTATTAACAGAACACGGCCTCGAAACGGCCTCGAAACGGCTCGAAAAGGCTAAAGAATGCTTAGAAAACACAATTACAACTAAAATAACAAACTTGACATGCTTTGGACACTGCAACACGAGGATATCAGTAAATTTCCTTAAAACAGGGCTTCACCATTACACCTCGGTTTCATACAAAATGTTGATTTTTCGTAATTCCGCGTTTCCTTTGCAGGTTGCGCCTGAATCGACGGTTGTGGACCGGAAGCGACCGGATCGGAAGCGAAAACACGACGAAAAACAAAGAAATAAAAATATATATTTTCAATTAAAATTACGTAACTATGGAAGCAATGAAATGTGATTTATTAACAGAACACGGCCTCGAAACGGCTCGAAAAGGCTAAAGAATGCTTAGAAAACACAATTACAACTAAAATAACAAACTTGACATGCTTTGGACACTGCAACACGAGGATATCAGTAAATTTCCTTAAAACAGGGCTTCACCATTACACCTCGGTTTCATACAAAATGTTGATTTTTCGTAATTCCGTGCGTTTCCTTTGCAGGTTGCGCCTGAATCGACGGTTGTGGACCGAAGCGACCGATCGGAAGCGAAAAGACGACGAAAAAACAAAGAAATAAAAATATATATTTTCACTAAAATTACGTAACTATGGAAGTAATGAAATGTGATTTACAACAGAACACGGCCTCGAAACGGCCTCGAAACGGCTCGAAAAGGCTAAAGAATGCTTAGAAAACACAATTACAACTAAAATAACAAACTTGACATGCTTTGACACTGCAACACGAGGATATCAGTAAATTTCCTTAAAACAGGGCTTCACCATTACACCTCGGTTTCATACAAAATGTTGATTTTTCGTAATTCCGTGCGTTTCCTTTGCAGGTTGCGCCTGAATCGACGGTTGTGGACCGGAAGCGACCGATCGGAAGCGAAAACACGACGAAAAACAAAGAAATAAAAATATATATTTTCACTAAAATTACGTAACTATGGAAGTAATGAAATGTGATTTACAACAGAACACGGCCTCGAAACGGCTCGAAAAGGCTAAAGAATGCTTAGAAAACACAATTACAACTAAAATAACAAACTTGACATGCTTTGACACCGCAACACGAGGATATCAGTAAATTTCCTTAAAACAGGGCTTCACCATTACACCTCGGTTTCATACAAAATGTTGATTTTTCGTAATTCCGTGCGTTTTCCTTGCAGGTTGCGCCTGAATCGACGGTTGTGGACCGGAAGCGACCGATCGGAAGCGAAAACACGACGAAAAACAAAGAAATAAAAATATATATTTTCAATTAAAATTACGTAACTATGGAAGTAATGAAATGTGATTTACAACAGAACCACGGCCTCGAAACGGCTCGAAAAGGCTAAAGAATGCTTAGAAAACACAATTACAACTAAAATAACAAACTTGACATGCTTTGGACACTGCAACACGAGGATATCAGTAAATTTCCTTAAAACAGGGCTTCACCATTACACCTCGGTTTCATACAAAATGTTGATTTTTCGTAATTCCGTGCGTTTTCCTTGCAGGTTGCGCCTGAATCGACGGTTGTGGACCGGAAGCGACCGATCGGAAGCGAAAACACGACGAAAAACAAAGAAATAAAAATATATATTTTCAATTAAAATTACGTAACTATGGAAGTAATGAAATGTGATTTACAACAGAACACGGCCTCGAAACGGCTCGAAAAGGCTAAAGAATGCTTAGAAAACACAATTACAACTAAAATAACAAACTTGACATGCTTTGACACTGCAACACGAGGATATCAGTAAAATTTCTTAAAACAGGGCTTCACCATTACACCTCGGTTTCATACAAAATGTTGATTTTTCGTAATTCCGTGCGTTTCCTTTGCAGGTTGCGCCTGAATCGACGGTTGTGGACCGGAAGCGACCGATCGGAAGCGAAAACACGACGAAAAACAAAGAAATAAAAATATATATTTTCAATTAAAATTACGTAACTATGGAAGTAATGAAATGATTTACAACAGAACACGGCCTCGAAACGGCTCGAAAAGGCTAAAGAATGCTTAGAAAACACAATTACAACTAAAATAACAAACTTGACATGCTTTGACACTGCAACACGAGGATATCAGTAAATTTCAGCAAAACAGGGCTTCACCATTACACCTCGGTTTCATACAAAATGTTGATTTTTCGTAATTCCGTGCGTTTCCTTTGCAGGTTGCGCCTGAATCGACGATTTGTGGACCGGAAGCGACCGATCGGAAGCGAAAAGACGACGAAAAACAAAGAAATAAAAATATATATTTTCAATTAAAATTACGTAACTATGGAAGTAATGAAATGTGATTTACAACAGAACACGGCCTCGAAACGGCTCGAAAAGGCTAAAGAATGCTTAGAAAACACAATTACAACTAAAATAACAAACTTGACATGCTTTGGACACTGCAACACGAGGATATCAGTAAATTTCCTTAAAACAGGGCTTCACCATTACACCTCGGTTTCATACAAAATGTTGATTTTTTCGGTAATTCCGTGCGTTTCCTTTGCAGGTTGCGCCTGAATCGACGGTTGTGGACCGGAAGCGACCGATCGGAAGCGAAAAGACGACGAAAACAAAGAAATAAAAAATATATATTTTCAATTAAAATTACGTAACTATGGAAGTAATGAAATGTGATTTACAACAGAACACGGCCTCGAAACGGCCTCGAAACGGCTCGAAAAGGCTAAAGAATGCTTAGAAAACACAATTACAACTAAAATAACAAACTTGACATGCTTTGACACTGCAACACGAGGATATCAGTAAATTTCAGCAAAACAGGGCTTCACCATTACACCTCGGTTTCATACAAAATGTTGATTTTTCGTAATTCCGTGCGTTTTCCTTGCAGGTTGCGCCTGAATCGACGGTTGTGGACCGGAAGCGACCGATCGGAAGCGAAAACACGACGAAAAACAAAGAAATAAAAATATATATTTTCAATTAAAATTACGTAACTATGGAAGCAATGAAATGTGATTTACAACAGAACACGGCCTCGAAACGGCTCGAAAAGGCTAAAGAACGCTTAGAAAACACAATTACAACTAAAATAACAAACTTGACGTACTTTGGACACTGCAACACGAGGATATCAGTAAATTTCCTTAAAACAGGGCTTCACCATTACCTCGGTTTCATACAAAATGTTGATTTTTCGTAATTCCGCGTTTCCTTTGCAGGTTGCGCCTGAATCGACGGTTGTGGACCGGAAACGACCGATCGGAAGCGAAAAGACGACGAAAAACAAAGAAATAAAAATATATATTTTCAATTAAAATTACGTAACCATGGAAGTAATGAAATGTGATTTACAACAGAACACGGCCTCGAAAAGGCTAAGAATGCTTAGAAAACACAATTACAACTAAAATAACAAACTTGACATGCTTTGACACTGCAACACGAGGATATCAGTAAATTTTAAAACAGGGCTTCACCATTACACCTCGGTTTCATACAAAATGTTGATTTTTCGTAATTCCGTGCGTTTCTTTGCAGGTTGCGCCTGAATCGACGGTTGTGGACCGGAAGCGACCGATCGGAAGCGAAAAGACGACGAAAAACAAAGAAATAAAAATATATATTTTCACTAAAATTACGTAACTATGGAAGTAATGAAATGTGATTTACAACAGAACACGGCCTCAGGAAACGGCTCGAAAAGGCTAAAGAATGCTTAGAAAACACAATTACAACTAAAATAACAAACTTGACATGCTTTGGACACTGCAACACGAGGATATCAGTAAATTTCCTTAAAACAGGGCTTCACCATTACACCTCGGTTTCATACAAAATGTTGATTTTTCGTAATTCCGTGCGTTTCCTTTGCAGGTTGCGCCTGAATCGACGGTTGTGGACCGGAAGCGACCGATCCGGAAGCGAAAAGACGACGAAAACAAAGAAATAAAAATATATATTTTCGAATTAAAATTACGTAACTATGGAAGTAATGAAATGTGATTTACAACAGAACACGGCCTCGAAACGGCTCGAAAAGGCTAAAGAATGCTTAGAAAACACAATTACAACTAAAATAACAAACTTGACGTACTTTGGACACTGCAACACGAGGATATCAGTAAATTTTAAAACAGGGCTTCACCATTACACCTCAGTTTCATACAAAATGTTGATTTTTCGTAATTCCGCGTTTCCTTTGCAGGTTGCGCCTGAATCGACGGTTGTGGACCGGAAACGACCGATCGGAAGCGAAAAGACGACGAAAACAAAGAAATAAAAATATATATTTTCAATTAAAATTACGTAACTATGGAAGTAATGAAATGATTTACAACAGAACACGGCCTCGAAACGGCTCGAAAAGGCTAAAGAATGTAGAAAACACAATTACAGCTAAAATAACAAACTTGACATGCTTTGACACTGCAACACGGGGATATCAGTAAATTTCCTTAAAACAGGGCTTCACCATTACCTCGGTTTCATACAAAATGTTGATTTTTCGTAATTCCGCGTTTCCTTTGCAGGTTGCGCCTGAATCGACGGTTGTGGACCGAAGCGACCGATCGGAAGCGAAAAGACGACGAAAACAAAGAAATAAAAATATATATTTTCGAATTAAAATTACGTAACTATGGAAGTAATGAAATGTGATTTACAACAGAACACGGCCTCGAAACGGCTCGAAAAGGCTAAAGAATGCTTAGAAAACACAATTACAACTAAAATAACAAACTTGACATGCTGGACACTGCAACACGAGGATATCAGTAAATTTCAGCAAAACAGGGCTTCACCATTACCTCGGTTTCATACAAAATGTTGATTTTTCGTAATTCCGCGTTTCCTTTGCAGGTTGCGCCTGAATCGACGGTTGTGGACCGGAAACGACCGATCGGAAGCGAAAACACAATTACAACTAAAATAACAAACTTGACATGCTTTGACACTGCAACACGAGGATATCAGTAAATTTCCTTAAAACAGGGCTTCACCATTACACCTCGGTTTCATACAAAATGTTGATTTTTCGTAATTCCGTGCGTTTCCTTTGCAGGTTGCGCCTGAATCGACGGTTGTGGACCGGAAGCGACCGATCGGAAGCGAAAACACGACGAAAAACAAAGAAATAAAAATATATATTTTCACTAAAATTACGTAACTATGGAGTAATGAAATGTGATTTACAACAGAACACGGCCTCAGGAAACGGCTCGAAAAGGCTAAAGAATGCTTAGAAAACACAATTACAACTAAAATAACAAACTTGACATGCTTTGGACACTGCAACACGAGGATATCAGTAAATTTTAAAACAGGGCTTCACCATTACACCTCGGTTTCATACAAAATGTTGATTTTTCGTAATTCCGTGCGTTTCCTTTGCAGGTTGCGCCTGAATCGACGGTTGTGGACCGGAAGCGACCGATCGGAAGCGAAAAGACGACGAAAAACAAAGAAATAAAAATATATATTTTCAATTAAAATTACGTAACTATGGAAGTAATGAAATGTGATTTATTAACAGAACACGGCCTCGAAACGGCCTCGAAACGGCTCGAAAAGGCTAAAGAATGCTTAGAAAACACAATTACAACTAAAATAACAAACTTGACATGCTTTGACACTGCAACACGAGGATATCAGTAAATTTCCTTAAAACAGGGCTTCACCATTACACCTCGGTTTCATACAAAATGTTGATTTTTCGTAATTCCGTGCGTTTCCTTTGCAGGTTGCGCCTGAATCGACGGTTGTGGACCGAAGCGACCGATCGGAAGCGAAAACACGACGAAAAACAAAGAAATAAAAATATATATTTTCAATTAAAATTACGTAACTATGGAAGCAATGAAATGTGATTTACAACAGAACACGGCCTCGAAACGGCTCGAAAAGGCTAAAGAATGCTTAGAAAACACAATTACAACTAAAATAACAAACTTGACATGCTTTGGACACTGCAACACGAGGATATCAGTAAATTTCCTTAAAACAGGGCTTCACCATTACACCTCGGTTTCATACAAAATGTTGATTTTTTCGTAATTCCGTGCGTTTCCTTTGCAGGTTGCGCCTGAATCGACGGTTGTGGACCGGAAGCGACCGATCGGAAGCGAAAACACGACGAAAAACAAAGAAATAAAAAATATATATTTTCAATTAAAATTACGTAACTATGGAAGTAATGAAATGATTTACAACAGAACACGGCCTCGAAACGGCCTCGAAACGGCTCGAAAAGGCTAAGAATGCTTAGAAAACACAATTACAACTAAAATAACAAACTTGACATGCTTTGGACACTGCAACACGAGGATATCAGTAAATTTCCTTAAAACAGGGCTTCACCATTACACCTCGGTTTCATACAAAATGTTGATTTTTCGTAATTCCGCGCGTTTCCTTTGCAGGTTGCGCCTGAATCGACGGTTGTGGACCGGAAGCGACCGATCGGAAGCGAAAACACGACGAAAAACAAAGAAATAAAAATATATATTTTCAATTAAAATTACGTAACTATGGGTAATGAAATGTGATTTACAACAGAACACGGCCTCGAAACGGCTCGAAAAGGCTAAAGAATGCTTAGAAAACACAATTACAACTAAAATAACAAACTTGACATGCTTTGGACACTGCAACACGAGGATATCAGTAAATTTCCTTAAAACAGGGCTTCACCATTACACCTCGGTTTCATACAAAATGTTGATTTTTCTGTAATTCCGTGCGTTTCTTTGCAGGTTGCGCCTGAATCGACGGTTGTGGACCGGAAGCGACCGATCGGAAGCGAAAACACGACGAAAAACAAAGAAATAAAAATATATATTTTCAATTAAAATTACGTAACTATGGAAGCAATGAAATGTGATTTATTAACAGAACACGGCCTCGAAACGGCCTCGAAACGGCTCGAAAAGGCTAAAGAATGCTTAGAAAACACAATTACAACCAAAATAACAAACTTGACATGCTTTGACACTGCAACACGAGGATATCAGTAAATTTTAAAACAGGGCTTCACCATTACACCTCGGTTTCATACAAAATGTTGATTTTTTCGTAATTCCGTGCGTTTCCTTTGCAGGTTGCGCCTGAATCGACGGTTGTGGACCGGAAGCGACCGATCGGAAGCGAAAACACGACGAAAAACAAAGAAATAAAAAATATATATTTTCAATTAAAATTACGTAACTATGGAAGTAATGAAATGTGATTTACAACAGAACACGGCCTCGAAACGGCCTCGAAACGGCTCGAAAAGGCTAAAGAATGCTTAGAAAACACAATTACAACTAAAATAACAAACTTGACATGCTTTGGACACTGCAACACGAGGATATCAGTAAATTTCCTTAAAACAGGGCTTCACCATTACACCTCGGTTTCATACAAAATGTTGATTTTTTCGTAATTCCGTGCGTTTCCTTTGCAGGTTGCGCCTGAATCGACGATTTGTGGACCGGAAGCGACCGGATCGGAAGCGAAAAGACGACGAAAAACAAAGAAATAAAAATATATATTTTCGAATTAAAATTACGTAACTATGGAAGTAATGAAATGATTTACAACAGAACACGGCCTCAGAAACGGCTCGAAAAGGCTAAAGAATGCTTAGGAAAACACAATTACAACTAAAATAACAAACTTGACATGCTGGACACTGCAACACGGGGATATCAGTAAATTTCCTTAAAACAGGGCTTCCACCATTACACCTCAGTTTCATACAAAATGTTGATTTTTCGTAATTCCGTGCGTTTCTTTGCAGGTTGCGCCTGAATCGACGATTTGTGGACCGGAAACGACCGATCGGAAGCGAAAACACGACGAAAAACAAAGGAAATAAAAATATATATTTTCGAATTAAAATTACGTAACTATGGAAGCAATGAAATGTGATTTTTCGTAATTCCGCGCGTTTCCTTTGCAGGTTGCGCCTGAATCGACGGTTAATGGACCGGAAGCGACCGATCCGGAAGCGAAAAGACGACGAAAAACAAAGAAATAAAAATATATATTTTCAATTAAAATTACGTAACTATGGAAGTAATGAAATGTGATTTACAACAGAACACGGCCTCGAAACGGCCTCGAAAAGGCTAAAGAATGCTTAGGAAAACACAATTACAACTAAAATAACAAACTTGACATGCTTTGGACACTGCAACACGAGGATATCAGTAAATTTCCTTAAAACAGGGCTTCACCATTACACCTCGGTTTCATACAAAATGTTGATTTTTCGTAATTCCGTGCGTTTCCTTTGCAGGTTGCGCCTGAATCGACGGTTGTGGACCGAAGCGACCGATCGGAAGCGAAAACACGACGAAAAACAAAGAAATAAAAATATATTTTCAATTAAAATTACGTAACTATGGAGTAATGAAATGTGATTTACAACAGAACACGGCCTCGAAACGGCCTCGAAACGGCTCGAAAAGGCTAAAGAACGCTTAGAAAACACAATTACAACTAAAATAACAAACTTGACATGCTTTGACACTGCAACACGAGGATATCAGTAAATTTCCTTAAAACAGGGCTTCACCATTACACCTCGGTTTCATACAAAATGTTGATTTTTTCGTAATTCCGCGTTTCCTTTGCAGGTTGCGCCTGAATCGACGGTTGTGGACCGGAAGCGACCGGATCGGAAGCGAAAACACGACGAAAAACAAAGAAATAAAAATATATATTTTCAATTAAAATTACGTAACTATGGAAGTAATGAAATGATTTACAACAGAACACGGCCTCGAAACGGCCTCGAAAAGGCTAAAGAATGCTTAGAAAACACAATTACAACTAAAATAACAAACTTGACATGCTTTGACACTGCAACACGAGGATATCAGTAAATTTCCTTAAAACAGGGCTTCACCATTACACCTCGGTTTCATACAAAATGTTGATTTTTCGTAATTCCGTGCGTTTCCTTTGCAGGTTGCGCCTGAATCGACGGTTGTGGACCGGAAGCGACCGGATCGGAAGCGAAAAGACGACGAAAAACAAAGAAATAAAAATATATATTTTCAATTAAAATTACGTAACTATGGAAGTAATGAAATGTGATTTACAACAGAACACGGCCTCGAAACGGCTCGAAAAGGCTAAAGAATGCTTAGAAAACACAATTACAACTAAAATAACAAACTTGACATGCTTTGGACACTGCAACACGAGGATATCAGTAAATTTCCTTAAAACAGGGCTTCACCATTACACCTCGGTTTCATACAAAATGTTGATTTTTCTGTAATTCCGTGCGTTTCCTTTGCAGGTTGCGCCTGAATCGACGGTTGTGGACCGGAAGCGACCGATCGGAAGCGAAAAGACGACGAAAAACAAAGAAATAAAAAATATATATTTTCAATTAAAATTACGTAACTATGGAAGTAATGAAATGTGATTTATTAACAGAACACGGCCTCGAAACGGCTCGAAAAGGCTAAAGAATGCTTAGGAAAACACAATTACAACTAAAATAACAAACTTGACATGCTTTGACACTGCAACACGAGGATATCAGTAAATTTCCTTAAAACAGGGCTTCACCATTACACCTCGGTTTCATACAAAATGTTGATTTTTCGTAATTCCGTGCGTTTCCTTTGCAGGTTGCGCCTGAATCGACGGTTGTGGACCGAAGCGACCGATCGGAAGCGAAAACACGACGAAAAACAAAGAAATAAAAATATATATTTTCAATTAAAATTACGTAACTATGGAAGTAATGAAATGTGATTTACAACAGAACACGGCCTCGAAACGGCTCGAAAAGGCTAAAGAATGCTTAGAAAACACAATTACAACTAAAATAACAAACTTGACATGCTTTGGACACTGCAACACGAGGATATCAGTAAATTTCCTTAAAACAGGGCTTCACCATTACACCTCGGTTTCATACAAAATGTTGATTTTTTCGTAATTCCGTGCGTTTCCTTTGCAGGTTGCGCCTGAATCGACGGTTGTGGACCGGAAGCGACCGATCGGAAGCGAAAACACGACGAAAAACAAAGAAATAAAAAATATATATTTTCAATTAAAATTACGTAACTATGGAAGTAATGAAATGTGATTTACAACAGAACACGGCCTCGAAACGGCCTCGAAACGGCTCGAAAAGGCTAAAGAATGCTTAGAAAACACAATTACAACTAAAATAACAAACTTGACATGCTTTGGACACTGCAACACGAGGATATCAGTAAATTTCAGCAAAACAGGGCTTCACCATTACACCTCGGTTTCATACAAAATGTTGATTTTTCGTAATTCCGTGCGTTTCCTTTGCAGGTTGCGCCTGAATCGACGGTTGTGGACCGGAAGCGACCGATCGGAAGCGAAAACACGACGAAAAACAAAGAAATAAAAATATATATTTTCAATTAAAATTACGTAACTATGGAAGTAATGAAATGTGATTTACAACAGAACACGGCCTCGAAACGGCTCCGAAAAGGCTAAAGAATGCTTAGAAAACACAATTACAACTAAAATAACAAACTTGACATGCTTTGACACTGCAACACGAGGATATCAGTAAATTTCCTTAAAACAGGGCTTCACCATTACACCTCGGTTTCATACAAAATGTTGATTTTTTCGTAATTCCGTGCGTTTCTTTGCAGGTTGCGCCTGAATCGACGGTTGTGGACCGGAAGCGACCGATCGGAAGCGAAAACACGACGAAAAACAAAGAAATAAAAATATATATTTTCAATTAAAATTACGTAACTATGGAAGTAATGAAATGTGATTTACAACAGAACACGGCCTCGAAACGGCCTCGAAACGGCTCGAAAAGGCTAAAGAATGCTTAGAAAACACAATTACAACTAAAATAACAAACTTGACATGCTTTGACACTGCAACACGAGGATATCAGTAAATTTCCTTAAAACAGGGCTTCACCATTACACCTCGGTTTCATACAAAATGTTGATTTTTCGTAATTCCGCGTTTCCTTTGCAGGTTGCGCCTGAATCGACGGTTGTGGACCGAAGCGACCGATCGGAAGCGAAAACACGACGAAAAACAAAGAAATAAAAATATATATTTTCAATTAAAATTACGTAACTATGGAAGCAATGAAATGTGATTTATTAACAGAACACGGCCTCGAAACGGCTCGAAAAGGCTAAAGAATGCTTAGAAAACACAATTACAACTAAAATAACAAACTTGACATGCTTTGACACTGCAACACGAGGATATCAGTAAATTTCCTTAAAACAGGGCTTCCACCATTACACCTCGGTTTCATACAAAATGTTGATTTTTCGTAATTCCGTGCGTTTCCTTTGCAGGTTGCGCCTGAATCGACGGTTGTGGACCGGAAGCGACCGATCGAAGCGAAAAGACGACGAAAAACAAAGAAATAAAAATATATATTTTCAATTAAAATTACGTAACTATGGAAGTAATGAAATGTGATTTACAACAGAACACGGCCTCGAAACGGCCTCGAAACGGCCTCGAAAAGGCTAAAGAATGCTTAGAAAACACAATTACAACTAAAATAACAAACTTGACATGCTTTGACACTGCAACACGAGGATATCAGTAAATTTCCTTAAAACAGGGCTTCACCATTACACCTCGGTTTCATACAAAATGTTGATTTTTCGTAATTCCGTGCGTTTCCTTTGCAGGTTGCGCCTGAATCGACGGTTGTGGACCGAAGCGACCGATCGGAAGCGAAAACACGACGAAAAACAAAGAAATAAAAATATATATTTTCAATTAAAATTACGTAACTATGGAAGTAATGAAATGTGATTTACAACAGAACACGGCCTCGAAACGGCCTCGAAAAGGCTAAAGAATGCTTAGAAAACACAATTACAACTAAAATAACAAACTTGACATGCTGGACACTGCAACACGGGGATATCAGTAAATTTCAGCAAAACAGGGCTTCACCATTACACCTCGGTTTCATACAAAATGTTGATTTTTCGTAATTCCGTGCGTTTCCTTTGCAGGTTGCGCCTGAATCGACGGTTGTGGACCGAAGCGACCGATCGGAAGCGAAAACACGACGAAAAACAAAGAAATAAAAATATATATTTTCGAATTAAAATTACGTAACTATGGAAGCAATGAAATGTGATTTATTAACAGAACACGGCCTCGAAACGGCCTCGAAACGGCCTCGAAACGGCCTCGAAACGGCCTCGAAACGGCTCGAAAAGGCTAAAGAACGCTTAGAAAACACAATTACAGCTAAAATAACAAACTTGACATGCTTTGACACTGCAACACGGGGATATCAGTAAATTTCCTTAAAACGGGGCTTCACCATTACACCTCGGTTTCATACAAAATGTTGATTTTTCGTAATTCCGCGTTTCCTTTGCAGGTTGCGCCTGAATCGACGGTTGTGGACCGGAAACGACCGATCGGAAGCGAAAAGACGACGAAAAACAAAGAAATAAAAATATATTTTCAATTAAAATTACGTAACTATGGAAGCAATGAAATGTGATTTACAACAGAACACGGCCTCGAAACGGCTCGAAAAGGCTAAAGAATGCTTAGAAAACACAATTACAACTAAAATAACAAACTTGACATGCTTTGACACTGCAACACGGGGATATCAGTAAATTTCCTTAAAACAGGGCTTCACCATTACCTCGGTTTCATACAAAATGTTGATTTTTCGTAATTCCGTGCGTTTCCTTTGCAGGTTGCGCCTGAATCGACGGTTGTGGACCGGAAGCGACCGATCGGAAGCGAAAACACGACGAAAAACAAAGAAATAAAAATATATATTTTCAATTAAAATTACGTAACTATGGAAGTAATGAAATGTGATTTACAACAGAACACGGCCTCGAAACGGCCTCGAAAAGGCTAAAGAATGCTTAGGAAAACACAATTACAACTAAAATAACAAACTTGACATGCTTTGACACTGCAACACGAGGATATCAGTAAATTTCCTTAAAACAGGGCTTCACCATTACACCTCGGTTTCATACAAAATGTTGATTTTTCGTAATTCCGTGCGTTTCCTTTGCAGGTTGCGCCTGAATCGACGGTTGTGGACCGGAAGCGACCGATCGGAAGCGAAAACACGACGAAAAACAAAGAAATAAAAATATATATTTTCACTAAAATTACGTAACTATGGAAGCAATGAAATGTGATTTACAACAGAACACGGCCTCGAAACGGCTCGAAAAGGCTAAAGAATGCTTAGGAAAACACAATTACAACTAAAATAACAAACTTGACATGCTGGACACTGCAACACGAGGATATCAGTAAATTTCCTTAAAACAGGGCTTCACCATTACACCTCGGTTTCATACAAAATGTTGATTTTTCGTAATTCCGTGCGTTTCCTTTGCAGGTTGCGCCTGAATCGACGGTTGTGGACCGAAGCGACCGATCGGAAGCGAAAACACGACGAAAAACAAAGAAATAAAAAATATATATTTTCAATTAAAATTACGTAACTATGGAAGCAATGAAATGTGATTTACAACAGAACACGGCCTCGAAACGGCTCGAAAAGGCTAAAGAATGCTTAGAAAACACAATTACAACCAAAATAACAAACTTGACATGCTTTGGACACTGCAACACGAGGATATCAGTAAATTTCAGCAAAACAGGGCTTCACCATTACACCTCGGTTTCATACAAAATGTTGATTTTTCGTAATTCCGTGCGTTTCTTTGCAGGTTGCGCCTGAATCGACGGTTGTGGACCGGAAGCGACCGATCGGAAGCGAAAAGACGACGAAAAACAAAGAAATAAAAATATATATTTTCAATTAAAATTACGTAACTATGGAAGTAATGAAATGTGATTTACAACAGAACACGGCCTCGAAACGGCCTCGAAACGGCCTCGAAAAGGCTAAAGAATGCTTAGAAAACACAATTACAACTAAAATAACAAACTTGACATGCTTTGACACTGCAACACGAGGATATCAGTAAATTTCCTTAAAACAGGGCTTCCACCATTACACCTCGGTTTCATACAAAATGTTGATTTTTTCGTAATTCCGTGCGTTTCCTTTGCAGGTTGCGCCTGAATCGACGGTTGTGGACCGAAGCGACCGATCGGAAGCGAAAAGACGACGAAAAACAAAGAAATAAAAATATATATTTTCGAATTAAAATTACGTAACTATGGAAGCAATGAAATGTGATTTACAACAGAACCACGGCCTCGAAAAGGCTAAAGAATGCTTAGAAAACACAATTACAACTAAAATAACAAACTTGACATGCTTTGACACTGCAACACGAGGATATCAGTAAATTTCCTTAAAACAGGGCTTCACCATTACACCTCAGTTTCATACAAAATGTTGATTTTTCGTAATTCCGTGCGTTTCCTTTGCAGGTTGCGCCTGAATCGACGGTTGTGGACCGAAGCGACCGATCGGAAGCGAAAAGACGACGAAAAACAAAGGAAATAAAAATATATATTTTCGAATTAAAATTACGTAACTATGGAGTAATGAAATGTGATTTACAACAGAACACGGCCTCGAAACGGCTCGAAAAGGCTAAAGAATGCTTAGAAAACACAATTACAACTAAAATAACAAACTTGACATGCTTTGGACACTGCAACACGAGGATATCAGTAAATTTCAGCAAAACAGGGCTTCACCATTACACCTCAGTTTCATACAAAATGTTGATTTTTTCAATTAAAATTACGTAACTATGGAAGTAATGAAATGTGATTTACAACAGAACACGGCCTCGAAACGGCCTCGAAACGGCTCGAAAAGGCTAAAGAATGCTTAGAAAACACAATTACAACTAAAATAACAAACTTGACATGCTTTGGACACTGCAACACGAGGATATCAGTAAATTTCCTTAAAACAGGGCTTCACCATTACACCTCGGTTTCATACAAAATGTTGATTTTTCGTAATTCCGCGTTTCCTTTGCAGGTTGCGCCTGAATCGACGGTTGTGGACCGGAAGCGACCGATCGGAAGCGAAAACACGACGAAAAACAAAGAAATAAAAATATATTTTCAATTAAAATTACGTAACTATGGAAGTAATGAAATGTGATTTATTAACAGAACACGGCCTCGAAACGGCCTCGAAAAGGCTAAAGAATGCTTAGGAAAACACAATTACAACCAAAATAACAAACTTGACATGCTTTGGACACTGCAACACGAGGATATCAGTAAATTTCAGCAAAACAGGGCTTCACCATTACACCTCGGTTTCATACAAAATGTTGATTTTTCGTAATTCCGTGCGTTTCCTTTGCAGGTTGCGCCTGAATCGACGGTTGTGGACCGAAGCGACCGATCGGAAGCGAAAACACGACGAAAAACAAAGAAATAAAAATATATATTTTCAATTAAAATTACGTAACTATGGAAGTAATGAAATGTGATTTACAACAGAACACGGCCTCGAAACGGCTCGAAAAGGCTAAAGAATGCTTAGAAAACACAATTACAACTAAAATAACAAACTTGACATGCTTTGGACACTGCAACACGAGGATATCAGTAAATTTCCTTAAAACAGGGCTTCACCATTACACCTCGGTTTCATACAAAATGTTGATTTTTTCGTAATTCCGTGCGTTTCCTTTGCAGGTTGCGCCTGAATCGACGGTTGTGGACCGGAAGCGACCGATCGGAAGCGAAAACACGACGAAAAACAAAGAAATAAAAAATATATATTTTCAATTAAAATTACGTAACTATGGAAGTAATGAAATGTGATTTACAACAGAACACGGCCTCGAAACGGCTCGAAAAGGCTAAAGAATGCTTAGAAAACACAATTACAACTAAAATAACAAACTTGACATGCTTTGACACTGCAACACGAGGATATCAGTAAATTTCCTTAAAACAGGGCTTCACCATTACACCTCGGTTTCATACAAAATGTTGATTTTTCGTAATTCCGTGCGTTTCCTTTGCAGGTTGCGCCTGAATCGACGGTTGTGGACCGAAGCGACCGATCGGAAGCGAAAACACGACGAAAAACAAAGAAATAAAAATATATATTTTCAATTAAAATTACGTAACTATGGAAGTAATGAAATGTGATTTATTAACAGAACACGGCCTCGAAACGGCTCGAAAAGGCTAAAGAATGCTTAGAAAACACAATTACAACTAAAATAACAAACTTGACATGCTTTGGACACTGCAACACGAGGATATCAGTAAATTTCCTTAAAACGGGGCTTCACCATTACACCTCGGTTTCATACAAAATGTTGATTTTTCGTAATTCCGTGCGTTTCCTTTGCAGGTTGCGCCTGAATCGACGGTTGTGGACCGGAAGCGACCGATCGGAAGCGAAAACACGACGAAAAACAAAGAAATAAAAATATATATTTTCAATTAAAATTACGTAACTATGGAAGTAATGAAATGTGATTTACAACAGAACACGGCCTCGAAACGGCTCGAAAAGGCTAAAGAATGCTTAGAAAACACAATTACAACTAAAATAACAAACTTGACATGCTTTGACACCGCAACACGAGGATATCAGTAAATTTCCTTAAAACAGGGCTTCACCATTACACCTCGGTTTCATACAAAATGTTGATTTTTCGTAATTCCGTGCGTTTCCTTTGCAGGTTGCGCCTGAATCGACGGTTGTGGACCGGAAGCGACCGATCGGAAGCGAAAACACGACGAAAAACAAAGAAATAAAAATATATATTTTCACTAAAATTACGTAACTATGGAAGTAATGAAATGTGATTTA
>JAGSMU010000079.1:135000-148711 GCA_029286865.1 Teinopalpus imperialis
TCCACGATCCGCACAATGTTTTCTCTGGTGATTGACTGGTCCATTCTGAGCTCGCAGTCATAACGATAGCGTGCGAACCTTGGACATTTCGTCAGTATATGTTCGATAGTTTCACTACTATCGTTATCGCAAGCGCAAAATGGATCTGGGGCAATCCCAAATCTATGTAGATAGGCTTTTATGCCTCCGTGTCCTGTAAGGTATTGAGATTTGACATTGGAGTGATTTTCGTTCCTGAGGACTCTGTGCGCTACTTGTATGTCATCGAAGAATAATTTAATAGCGCTAGCCGAGGTGTAGTCTTTGTAGCGTTTCTGCCAGGTGGTGATTGTGTTGCCTCTTATGCACCGCTTTGCGAATGATAGGGGAATCTTCCGTAGGTTGGGGATCTCTTGGACTTTTTTGCTGCTTCCTTCGCTAGTTCGTCCGCGCGCTCGTTGCCCGGTAGGCCGGTGTGCGCCTTTATCCAGGCTAACTGAATACGGTGTCCTTTGTTTTCCAGCTCTTGCATTAGCTTTCGCGTTTCAGCTGCCAGTGGGTGGAGAGGAGCCGGATGGCAGATACTTTGGAGGGCGGATTTGGAGTCGCTAAGCAGGGTGGTTTGAGTGCATGTTTTTATCTTCCCATTAATGAGTTCGAGTGCTCTTTTAATTGCTGCGAGTTCTGCTTGAAATACGCTGCAGAAACTTTCGAGTCTCATCGTAGTCTTAAAACTTTCTCTTCCTCCGGTCCAAATAGAGACCGCAGCTCCAACCTTTCCTTCTAGTTTGCTTCCGTCCGTGTAAATGAGGGTTTGGTTCTCTTGTAAACCTTTGAGGTCGTCCTCTGTACTTATTTCCAGAAATATACGTGTCTCTCGGTATGCCGGATGAGGAAGCTGTGAGGGGTCAAGTCTTGGTTCTAGTTCCCTGCCCGGAAAGCCAGGGAGTGGCTTTCCTCTTTTAATTTCGTATATTTTCAGCTGTTCCATGGCTCTGAGGTCCAGCGGCAAGATATCTGCCAGAACCGCCGATGCTATTGTTGATGTGGTCCGGTGTGCCTTAGCAATGCGGATTGCAAAGCTACGGGTAATATTGTCCAGCTTTCGGCGGTTTAGTCTCTTGTCTTTGGCTTCCGCCCAGACGTTAGCCGCGTATAGTATTGTTGGTTCAACAACTGTTCTATAAATAGTGCGAAGGATGGCACTGTTTAACCCCCCAGTGCGCGCTCGCCGCTCTTGAGACAGATTTATAGATGTTTACTGCCTTCCTATACCTATCGGAAATATGTTCACCAAAGTTTAAGTTAGAATCTATGGTAAGACCTAGAACTTTAAGACAACCAGTAAAAAGGAACCTCGGCTCCCTCGAATACCACCTTTGGTGTTCGGTATTTGAGTCGCTTGGTAACGAGAATTGCCTGTGTTTTATGAGCGGCGAAGCGCATTTTGTGGGCTTTGCCCCACTTGGAGATAGTATGGAGAGCCTCGGAGAGGATGGACTCCAGTTTGTCGGCGCTGGACGCCGCCGCGACAATTAAAATGTCGTCGGCGAAGGCCTGTACATGAGCCTCCAGGTTTTCTGATGCTTGCAGTAGAGGGTCCAATTGGGCGTTCCATAATATTGGCCCGCAGGTGGATCCCTGGATGCATCCTTTATTGGTGGTGCGGTGGGCTTTGGCTCCTGCGTACTGTAGCTCTATGGTTCTATCTGAGAGATAGCTGTGCACCAGCCCGAGGGTTGTGGAATCAATGTTCCTTTTGGCCAGTTCGTTCAGGATAGCCGGCCACCATGCGTTGTCGAACGCTCCCTCGATGTCTAGGGATACAACCACGATCAGTTTGCGACTTTTGAGACCCTCCTTGATCGTGGTCATGGCATCGTAGAGAGCGTCCTCCGTGCTTCTCTGTGGCCGGAAGCCGTACTGCCTCGGACTGAGAGCACAGCCACTCTCCAGAGTCCATGTTATTCGGTTTGTGAAGAGCTTCTCTAGTACTTTTCCCAAGACTGGCAACAAACCTATTGGTCTAAAAGATTTGGGCTCTGTATAGTCGTCCTTCCCTGGCTTTGGTATGACTTTTATGGTTGCTTTTTTCCATAGGGCTGGAAAGTAACCAAGCTTAAGGCAAGCGTTGTATATTGCCATCAACCAGTCAGCTTCCGCTCCGAAGACTTTTAGACATATGTCCGATGTTAGACCGTCTTTTCCTGGCGCCTTCCTCGGACTCATGCCATTCAGGATGCTTGCGACTTCTTCACATGTAAATTGCATCGTGTTGATGCCGGTCTGTTGGGAAATTGATTTTAGAAGTTCGTTAACTGTCGCTCTGGTGATTAGGTGTTCAGGTTCATCAGTTTCGCTCAGGTCATGTGGGAAGAAAGTTCTGGCCAGTAGGGAGGCCGAGTCTTCGGGGGATAGCATCTCTTTGGTTTGGGGATCTTTGAGTAGCTCATCTTGTCTTCTTTCCCCGCAGATCTTGAGTACTCGGTAAATTCGCTCCCACATATTTTCTCTGTTTTGGCTAGCGCAAAGTCCTTCCAGCTGTCCGTGATTGCCGTCTGAAGTTGTTGCTTGTAAGTTTCCTTGGCTTTGAGATACTCGGCAACCGCAAAGGGCCTTCTGCGCGGATTTGCTCTGCCGATCCTGTTACGGAGTCTCTTCACTTCTCTTTTTAGTGTGGCTAGTTGTTGGTTCCACCAGTGGGGTTTTGCGGGAATTTTCTCCTTGATCTTGGGGATTGCTGCGTCACAGGCCGTCAAGATCGCTTGTGTCGCTGTAAAAACAAGTTCCTCGAGTTCCTCTTCTTTTTTTATGTTATTTATTTGCTCCTTAGTGATGTTTCTGTGTGTGAGCTCACTGGACAGGGTTTTGGTGAATTTATCCCAGTCTGCTCGTTTGGTATTGTACACCCTTGTAGTCGGTTTTGGTCTATTGGGTGTGCTACGCTGTAATTCCAGGCGGAAGCTGATCGGCCTATGATCCGAAAGGCATCCAAGGTCTGGCTCCACCCGCCAGTCGCATATATAGGGTGTTAAATCTGCTGACGTCGTGGTGACGTCAACATTGCTTGAATATTCCTTCCCTCCTCTGATGATAAAGAAGGTCGGTGTTGTGCCTTTGTTTAGGACCATGAGACCCCTATCGGCTAGGAAGTCGACCATGGCTGTTCCCCTAGAATCCTCGGTGGGGCTCCCCCACCATGGGCTCTTGGCGTTGAAGTCGCCTGCTATCAATGTTTTCTTCGTTTGTAACTTGTCCATACAATGATTTAGCGTCCGAATGTCTTCCTCTATATCCTTGTTTCCCTCAAGATATACGCTAATCACTCCAATGTCAATATTGTCGAAGTGTAGCTTAACGGCTACTATGTTTTTGGAGATTATCGCCTGATTTCGCGTCACTTGGGCAGAATTGCGCAGAACGACGACTGCGGATTTGACTGGTCCAGGACCAGTTGAGTCTTGTATGACGTCGGCGGCGCATGACAAACGTCCTTTAGTACCTACATAGGGCTCTTGGAGGAGCAATATGGATACCTTGTTATTTACCGCCGCTGCGAACAGGTCTTTTGTGGCGGCGAATCCCCTACCCAGGTTTGCTTGGACGAACGTGGTTATTTCTTTTGTTGTACTGCTGTCGTCTTTCTCAACAATAGTCTACTCTGGACCGCGCTATCCGGTCCCACTTCTTCCAGTAGTCGCACACTTGAGTCCTGTGCCGACGTCCGACCCGTGCGCACCGTTCCGGAGACGCTCCGCAGTCCAAAAATCCTGTAAAATAATAAAAGTGTTTAAAACATATCGTGTCATACATCAAAAGATGCGGAAAAACGTGTAGAACAGTGTGGTCAAGTTAGTTTTGTGAATAGTGTGAATCCGAAGAAAATCTGGACGAAAAACACCAAAATTTCTCTACTTACCACGTGGCGAAAACACATATCAGCGAACGCCTCCTGATTAATCGCCTGTACCCCCCCATATTTTTGGTTCTTCCTGTAAGGGCCATTGAGGCGCTCCTTCCTGGCAAAAACCAGATTTTTCCTGCTAAAGGGAAAAAAGTTACAGAAGAAAAAGGAAATAAAGGGGCGTGGTCGATCCCGCATCCGGAGCAGTGCGGATGCTTTTGAACATCTGCGCTGAAAGACCATCCCATCAGCATCCTACAGACACCTCAACCATCTTCGTGACACAAAAATTCTGGATTTGGCATAGGTTTTTCCTCGGGTGAGTGCAAACTTGAACTTTAGGCCCCCCGGAAAAAAAATTTTAAGTGACAACACATACTTTTATAGTGTTAAAAATACAGACAATATAGTTAGTAAGTAGCATGCAAAATTTCAGGCAAATCGGCCAAGTAGTTTTTAAGTAATAAACGTTATAGTGGACTTAGTCGGAAATAACACGTGAATTACGTAAATATCTTTCCAAAATTGACTTTTTTATCTGTGGACTATTTTAAAAAAATTTAGTTTAAGTATCTAGTGACGGTCTAAAAAATGACCCTGAGCTTCTATTTTGAGGCATAGTGCTTGAGACTTTTCCTACAAAGGACTTAGAAAATTCGCAAAAATCAACTTTTTGAAAAACATTATATCCAGCCACATATAGCTTCTGGGATAAATCCTATAGCACAAGAGGGTGCAGATTCGACGGATCTACAGTTCTAGAGGCCTAAGAATCGCCGGAAACCTCCCACGCTTACACAAGTAGAAAAATTAACTTCTGAAAAAAAGCATCTACAACTTCGAACTTAAATAACAAGGTCTCCATACAAAGGGACATAGTGTTCTAACACCGTGAACTTATAGCCTATACTGTATAGTTAGCTCTTGCAAAACTTTAGATACCACAACCTAAGGATTGAAAAGCTGCAAAGGTCAAAGTGAAGTGCTTAAACGCGTCCGGAGACCACTGTTTTCAAACTAAACAAAGAAAACTTTTTTATTTTCTAAATTTCTAAAATTTTTTAAATGCAAAATTATTAAATAAGCAAAGGCCCAAGTCGTGAAACTAATACGGTGCAAATCGGACGCTCCTCCCCCCCACAATAGACAATATAAATTCACCTTGAAACACAATTACGTAACCCAAAAGGCAAAAATAAATAAATAAAAATAAAATTAAATACTTACCTAAACCACCACACTTAGCTCCCATCGCTTACTCTCCGGTCACGGGGCAAACCGGACGCTCCCACCCCCCACAATAGACAATACAAATTCACCTTGAAACACAATTACGTAACCCAAAGGGCAAAATAAATAATAAAATAAAAGAACTTACCTGAAACCGCCACACTCAGCTCCCACCGCCTACTCACCGGTCACCTGAAACAAAAGAAAACAGATAAAGAAATGTCGGAAAATAAAGGGATATCACGTACATCATCCCTGAAAGCGGCACCCCTCCCGAAGCAGAGGAAGGCCCCGTCATCTCTTCAGGATGGAGCGACACTCCGAAGGGCGGCAATCTTAAGAGGAGCACAAGAAAGCGCAACACCCTCGGAGTACTATTCGCCAGACGAGGGGTCCATCCCCCAGGCGGCCAAGCCCCAACCATCAGAGTCGGATGTTTCAATCACAGACAACAGGACAGAAGATGAATGGTCTGATGGAGACAGCGTCACTAGCGGAAGGATGAGCATCCTGCCCCTTCAGGGGAAACGGACCGGCGTCTCCATGGACCCTAGCAACTAAACGCGCCACCGAGCTCCTGTTGTCCGGAAAAGAAGCCCTGGAAAGGCAGGGAACATGAAGAGAATGCAAAGCTGAAGCTCAGGAAAGCCTACAATCACTCTACGAGATTGTTCTTTCTCTCTCTGACTCTAGGTCCAGACACAGAGTAGCACTCGAGCAGGAAAAACCAGAGCCGCAAAGAACTGGTCCGCTGTGAAAGAGGCCACACGCGTGCCATTCAAGACATGCAAGCCGAACTTACAAACAGACTCAAGGCAGCACAAGAAATCATGTCCAATACCTACAAAACTACCGAGGACATTAAAGCATGGCTAAACTTCGAACTCGACGATCCAATAAAAAACATCACCGCAATTCACAAAGACCTAAAAGAACTATCTTCTCGCTTCACATTAACCACCACAAGAGACGCGAAGCAGGCGATCCACAAATCATCTGAACTGGAAAAAAGTGAATTCGAGGCACTGAGCAACAAAACCGTAACGGTCATGGAACAACTACGAGGAATCCGAGTAGACCTAGAAAAATGGCACAACGCATACACTGAAACTGATAAAACCAGAGAAAGTGACAAGACCATCTACCCACCATGCAGCTACACGCCACATTACTCAGAATCCACTCTCAGCGAAATCCAAAGCGACATCAAAGAAATAAAAACCATACTAAACTCTCAGGAAATAAGATCTACTGAACCGCAGACACCCATACTTACAAGAACACAGCTACAACAGGACCTGCGAGATTCTCTGTCACCAGTGTTGAACAATCTGCGTGAATCTAGGAAGGATATCGAAGAACTAAAGGACCTCCAAAGCGTAGCACCGGGCCTACATCAGGGCGCTGCGGGGGTTGGTATCGAACTAGCGCTCACGGAGACCAGGCAACAGTTGACTGACCTTATAGCTCCACTTAAAACAGCGGTGGAAGCAGCCAACGGAGAAAGAAGCTCAGAAACTGAAGATAACCAGTGGCAACAAGTTACCCACAGACGCAGGGGGAAATGGAACACCGAGCGAATTACACGAGCCACCCCTGCAACGCCTAAGTTCAACCTAATGGTCGAGTCCATTGACCCTCGCCTCTCTGGCGACGAGATTCTGAACAAAATTAAAACACGAGTCAATGTCGTCGATAGAGGCATTGGTATCACAGGAATCCGAAAGGCGAGGGACCAACGGGTCATAGTGAGTTGCGAGACAGCGGTTAGGTTAGGTTAGGTTAGGTTAGGTTAGGTTAGGTTAGGTTAGGTTAGGTTAGGTTAGGTTAGGTTAGGTTAGGTTAGGTTAGGTTAGAGTTGGGATTAGGTTAGGTTAAGGTTAGGTTAGGTTGGGATTGGGTTAGGTTAGGTTAGGATTAGGTTAGGTTAGGTTAGGTTAGGTTCGGTTAGGTTAGGTTAGGATTAGGTTAGGTTAGGTTAGGTTAGGTTAGGTTAGGTTAGGTTAGGTTAGGTTAGGTTAGGTTAGGTTAGGTTAGGTTAGGTTAGGTTAGGTTTTTTTTTTTTTTAATTAGAATAACACCTTCCTCCAACATAATTGGAGCCTATGTCTTCGTGTTATCATGCATACCAGTTCTCGCGAGGCGATACTATTCATGCTGCTACTAGAACTATCTGTCATTCATTCTCACTTTTACTTCTTGTGGGTGGGTTACCCAACTTATTTCTTATTTATTTATTTATTTATTTATTATTTATTTTTTTTTTTTTTATTTTTTTTTTTTTCCCTTTCTTTTCAATCTTTTTTTTTTTTTTTTTTTTTTTCTATTACAGGTTATTTACAAACAGGTCAATGAACTTATTTATTTACTTCATCTTTACTCATATTGCTATCTACTGCAGAGTTTCTTATACAATTACTTTACATATGTTATACAATAATATACATAATATTATGTAAACATATATTACTATTCTATATTTTATTATTTTCTATAGCTATTTTACAAACTTTGGTGCAGTACTCGATGAAAGACTCACGACTCTTGCTGGAGATTATTGCGCCGTAATTTGTAAAATTACAATTGCAGTTTGCAATAACTGCTCTACATTGAGTCGCAGTGTAGCAAAACGAGGGCAAAACTTAATATATGGGGAACGGTTTCGGGAGTATCCGGATCGCAGGTGCACGACGAGTTGTCTTTACACTTAAATCTATTTAAGTATTCCGAGAACCCGCCGTGCCCCGTTAATACCTGAGTGCATAAGTTGTCAATGTGCATTTTCCTTATTGTCCCGTATGCCACCGTCGCATCGGGAAAGAACAATTTAGTTACGGAAGCCGTGTTGCCATCTAGGTAGCAACGGTTCCATACACCCAATGACTCCAAACGGAGCCTGCACTTTACGTTGGAGATTGGGCAGAGGTCGTAGTCATTTTTCCGTTTTGATCCCAAGGCGGCCGCTTTTGCTAGGTTAGGTTAGGTTAGGTTAGGTTAGGTTAGGTTAGGTTGGGATTGGGATTGGGATTGGGTTAGGTTAGGTTAGGTTGGGATTGGGTTAGGTTAGGTTAGGTTAGGTTAGGTTAGGTTGGGTTAGGTTGAGTTGGGATTAGGTTAGGTTAGAGTTAGGTTAGGATTTAGGTTAGGTTAGAGTTAGGTTAAGGTTAGGTTAGGATTAGGTTAGGTTAAGGTTAGGTTGGGTTAGGTTAGAGTTAGGTTAGGATTTAGGTTAGGTTAGGTTAGAGTTGGGATTAGGTTAGGTTAGAGTTGGGTTAGGTTAAGGTTAGGTTAGGTTAGGTTGGGTTAGGTTGGGTTAGGTTAGGTTAGGTTAGGTTAGGTTAGGTTAGGTTAGGTTAGGTTAGGTTAGGTTAAGGTTGGGTTAGGTTAGGTTGGAGTTAGGTTAGGTTAGGTTGGGTTAGGTTAGGTTGGGATTGGGATTAGGTTAGAGTTGGGATTAGGTTAGGTTAGGATTTAGGTTAGGTTTTTTTTTTTTTTTTTTTTTTTTTTTTTTTTTTTTAGACCCTCATTTCTGGGGCCCTTGCATGTATTTCCCCTGACATGATAACTCAGGGACTTTTGTTCTTTTCTAACATTATCCACTTACACTATTTTTAGTCGAGTCTTATCTCTGTATACATCGTATTCTATTCTTATATATATTTCTTCTTAGTCAATCTTAATATATATATAGTTCTAAATTTAGTTACTATGTAGTATATATAACTAAATATTCACACACATACTAACATCCTCATACATTCATTTTGTTTTATTTTGTCGTATAGCTTTCATCGCCACACGCTTGCAGAAATGCAGGAATTTCTGGCTAAAATCTCTGCTACTGATAAGGACTGGCAAGTTATTTATTGTTACTTTTAAACCTGTGTAGCTCTCAACATTGAGCCTCTCCCCTGCGTTGACAGGACACTCCGTTATGAGGTGCAAGATATCCTCCTTGATGGTGTCGTCACAGACACACGACAGGCTCTCTTTACACCTGAAGCGGTTCAAGTATTCGGAGAAACCGCCGTGGCCCGTGAACACCTGCACAGACAGAGCGTCCATCTCAGGTTTTAATTACGCTGAAGGCTTCTGACGCGTCCGGGAAGAAGGCTTTGGTGACGGAAGCCGTGTCACCCTCTCGATACCTCCTGTTCCATTCATCAACCGACTCCAAACGGATTTGTCGCTTGACGAACGAGACAGGGCATCGATCGTAGTCGGGGTCCTCTTGGTCTTAATTGCAGCCTCCTTTGCAAGTTCGTCCGCCCTCTCGTTCCCCTCCAAACCTGCGTGGGCTTTCACCCATGTTAGGGAGATGTTCTTCCACGTCCCGCAATGTACAGATGTTTTGTCGTGCTTTCACCGCGAGGGATGCAGGAATCCGGGTTAATAACCGTTTGGAGGCGGACCTGGAGTCGCAATAGACCCTGAAGTTCCGTGCAGAGTGCCGTAGTGCCCACTCGGTGGCTTCACTGATTGCCAGCAATTCTGCCTGGTAGACGGTGCAGTAATCACCCAGCTTGAGTTTTCGGGTACTCTTCTCGGCCGCGCCTATCCAAATGGATAGTGCCGCTCCGACTTTCCCCTCGATTTTACTACCGTCGGTGTAAATTCGGACGGTAGCCTCGTCTTGCGTAGGCAAATCCACCGTCCCCATGCAGGTGAAGTCCAGCTCCAGCCTTTCGGCAGGATGTGGCATCTCGGCGTAGGAGTCCTAGTCTCCATATCCCTGTCCCCTACCACTCGCCGCGATATGCCTCTCTTTGCTTGGTAAAGAGGCTGCTTCGATCCTTATATCCAGGGGAAGCAATCCGGCTAACAGCAGAAGACTGGGCTGGGAGACGGTCCTATACGATTTCACAATCTTCTGGACAAACCCTCTCTGCACGGAGTCCAGCTGCTTTCTGGCAGACCTTTTAGTGTCGCCGACGCCCATGCGCCCGCAGCGTACATGATCGTCGGCTCCACCACCGCCGTATAAATGGTTCTAACCACCTCGGGGTTCAATCCCCATTGGACCTTAGCGGCCCTCGACAGTTGGACGTACAGACTCTGCGCCTTCCGACACACATTTGCAATGTGCGCGTTGAACGTGAGTCCGTCGTCCACTGTGAGCCAGTATCTTGATGTTCTTGGAGAGCTCGATCCTCCACCGCCCATGGTCAGGAGTGGTGAGTCAAACTTCAGCTTCCTCGTCACTACCATAGCCTTAGTTTTGTGTGCTGCGAAGTTTAGCTTATTTTTGACCCCCACCCCGAACATAATCGAGTACCGGTTCGGCTCTCCGTTGCACTTCTAGTGCATTGTCCCCGAGATAATCAAAACCACGTCATCAGCAAAGGCCTGACGGTATACCCCCTCCGCCCCAATTCTTCCAGAAGAGGATTAAGCAGCAGGTTCCACAGCGTAGGACCCCAATGGATCCTTGCACCCCTTTGTCGTACGCTTGACCCATTTCGCACCGGCGAACCCGACGCGCACTGATCGACCGCTAAGATAGCTGTCAATTAGGCGCCTCAGGTCCACCGGGCATCCGGTCTCCGCCAGTCTGAGTCTGATCGCGGGCCACCACGCATTATCGAATGCTCCTCTATGTCCAGCGACACCAAAACAATGAGCTTTTTCTCACGAAGCCGATCATTTAGGGCATTACATCGCAGCACAGAGGAGTCTTCAGTACTACGTGCGGCATGAAGCCGTACTGGCTGTCACTGATCTGGGGCACTATGTGCCACCTGATTCTCTGGACAACCATCTTTTCGCAGATCTTACCCAGTACCGGCAAAGGGGCCACCTGTGGGTCATAATAGGACTTAGGGTCCCGCGGTATGTGTCTTTCCCGGCTTCCGTATGACTACTACCACAGCTTCCTTCCACCTTGCAGGAAGTAAGAAAGACTTAGGCACTTGTTCATAAGTGCGAGGAACAGATCAGGGTCAGTGTGATTGCCGTACAGCAGATGTCGGAGTAAGGCCGTCCATTCCAGGCGCCTTTTGGATTGAACGACGACGCGGCCCACAGCAGTTCGCTCTTGGTGAATGGTGGGTTGCATGAGTCATCACGCAGCCCTCATTTATTGTATCTGCAATTTCTCTTACTTGCTTGTGTTCCACGTCGTCGTTGGCGGGATTATCCTCTGGATAGAACGTATCCGCCAGCAATTTGGCCGACTCCTGCCCTCCCAGTACTACTCCATTTCGCACCAGAGGAACGTCCTCTTGTCTCACCGCTGTACGTCTAATCACCCGGTATATACCGTCCCACATCGACTCCTATCTTGCTGGCCGCAGAAGGCCTTCCAGCTGGCGGTTTGCGCTTTCTTTACTTCAAGGAAATAGTTTTCCTTGGCCTTAAAGTACTGCTCGACAACCCACTCTCGGCGGATCGGTGCAGCGCAAGAGATTCTGCGCTTTTTCCGCAGGACCTCTTTTTTGAGGTTAGTGAGTTCCACCGTCCACCAGGGCAATCCTATAAATTTCTTACTGCTGACTTTTTAAGTGTTTTTCACACGTTTCCTGTATGGTGCTTGTTAGTTTTGTTATTATTTGTTCCAAATCTTCTGTATTTTTAATTTCTTCTATTTTGGTTATATTTATTTCGTTGTTTTGCCAAAATTGGACGAGTTCCTTACGGAACTCGCTCCAGTTACTTTTGTGTATTTTCTTGTCGTGTTCTTTAATTCTATGGTTCTATTGTTGTGTATATTAATTTCAAATAGGATGGCCCTGTGGTCGGGTTGTCACTCCATCTTCCAGGCGCCAGCCATCGATCCTCCCTAGAAGGGTCGCCGAGCAAGCTGTCACGTCCACATAGCTGGTAAATCTTCTGCCGCCCTGATGGTGTCGAAAGTGGGCTCAGTTCCCCTGTTGAGTGGGTGGAGCTCAAGCTCGTCGAGCATTAAAGCCACCTCTGTTCCTCTCTTGTCCGTCTTTCGACTTCCCCACCAAGAGTTCCATGCGTTCACATCCCACCCAATATCACGTCTCTGGTGCCCATACCTACTACCGCGGCCGTGATGTCGTTAAGATAGGGGCGATAGGCTTATCACCCTCAAGGTATGCGGAGACTACCCCGACCTCCCAGACCCCAATCCTCCAACAGCTGCATTCTCAGTTGAAGTCGGAACACTGGTGATCTGGATAGCTCCATCGAACACTACAATGGCGGCTTTGATAACCCGCTCGGAGTTAGGGCTCCTCGCGCATTGTATTGTCCGTACTCCTCGATATTGTTTCATCTCCTATCCTCCCGATATAAGGCTCTTGCACCATTGCCAAGGTCAACTTGCGAGTGACCGCCTCGGTCATGAGCTCTGCTGTCGCAGTTTCGCTCCTCTGCATGTTGACTTGGATGACGCGATATTGGTGGCTGATCGCACTGTGTACAGTAGGGACGCCCTTAGCAGTAGGCTATGGTGGACCTCGCTAATTAATCTCCCATTTCCTTCTGACAGGGCAGTCCGAACTGAATGCATTGTGGTTTCTCCTGTCAGTCCTGCCTTCGAGCAGTTACAGCACGATGGTATCTCTCCAGAGAGCATTTCAGTGCACTCTGCTCTGAGGTGTGGACCTCCGCAGTGACTGCACATCTGTCGTCTCCGTGCATACCCGCTTGCTGTGTCCATACCCCAGGCATCGTGAGCACTGTATGAGCGGTGATTGATCCTCCACTCTTACTCTCTGGAGATCTACATGTACAATACCCACTTGAGTAAGACTGGTCCATATCGGCGGAGAAACCCTCAAGACTACGTGCGATGTGAGCGGATTCCTAGTCCTCTTCCTGTATTTGACTTCCATCCTGTCATTGTCTTTTCCTATATCTTTCAAGAGATGCCTGTTTTGCACCTTTAACGCTCTTATAATTTCCTCATCACTGTTGTATTGCATCACGTCAGGTTAGGTTAGGTTAGGTTAGGTTAGGTTAGGTTAGGTTAGGTTAGGTTAGGTTAGGTTAGGTTAGGTTAGGTTAGGTTAGGTTAGGTTAGGTTAGGTTAGGTTAGGTTAGGTTAGGTTAGGTTAGGTTAGGTTAGGTTAGGTTAGGTTAGGTTAGGTTAGGTTAGGTTAGGTTAGGTTAGGTTAGGTTAGGTTAGGTTAGGTTAGGTTAGGTTAGGTTAGGTTAGGTTAGGTTAAGGTTAGGTTAAGGTTAGGTTAGGTTAGGTTGGGTTAGGTTAGGTTAGGTTAAGGTTAGGTTAGGTTTTTTTTTTTTTAAACTTATGTTTTATCATCTTAGGCGTTTTTTTTTTTTTTTATATACTTATTAGATTATATGTTTTATATGTATTAATAGTTATTTTGTTTCGCTTATTTGGGGAGTATGTTTTCTGGCAGATCGCTATTTGATACGTTTCCTTCCAACTCTAACTTAAATTTAACCTAACCAGGAATTCTAACCTAACTCTAACTTTAACCTTAACTCCCAACTCCTAACTCCTAACCTAACCCAACTCTAACCTAACCTAACCAACCTAACCTAAATCCCACCCAGTAACCTAACTCCAACCTAACTTTAACTCCAAGTAACCTAACTCCAATCCCAACCTAACCTAACCTAAATCTAACCCAACTCAATCCCAACTCTAACAAATTTAACCTA
>JAGSMU010000787.1:0-12966 GCA_029286865.1 Teinopalpus imperialis
GTATTAAGTCTCTTAAGCATTCAAATTGGTTTTGTTATAGCATTTGTTCAGTGTAATCGTTGGACAGTCATCCTGCGCCACCGTATTTAGGCCTTTTCTGAATCTAGTTGTAATCAGTTATTTTAGTTTCATAATTACGTAATTTTATTCCATTTGTAAAATTTTCATGTCTTTGTTTTTCATTGATTTTGTAACCTAACCTAACCTAACCTAACCTAACCTAACCCTTACCACCTATATCTTTGTGTATTAGAGTCTTAAGCATTCCAAATTGGTTTTGTTGTAGCATTTGTTCAGTGTAATCGTTAGACAGTCATCCTGCGCCGCATTTAGGCCATTTCTGAATCTAGTTGTAATCAGTTATTTTAGTTTCATAATTACGTAATTTTATTCCATTTATAAAAGATTTTCATGTCTTCGTTTTTCGTGCTGATTTTGTAGCCTAACCTAACCTAACCTAACCCTAACCACCTATATCTTTGTGTATTAGGAGTCTTAAGCATTCCAAGTGGTTTTGTTGTAGCATTTGTTCAGTGTAATAGTTAGACAGTCATCACTGCGCCGCCAAGATATGTTTTCTAGTCTAGTTGTAATCCAGTTATTTTTAGTTTCATAATTGCATCAATTTTATTCCATTTGTAAAATTTTCATGTTTTCGTTTTTCGTGCTGATTTTGTAACCTAACCTAACCTAACCTAACCTAACCTAACCCTAACCACCTATATCTTTGTGTATTAGAGTCTTAAGCATTCCAAATTGGTTTTGTTGTAGCATTTGTTCAGTGTAATCGTTAGACAGTCATCCTGCGCCGCATTTAGGCCATTTCTGAATCTAGTTGTAATCAGTTATTTTTTGGTATCATAATTACGTAATTTTATTCTATTTGTAAAATTTTCATGTCTTCGTTTTTCGTGCTAATTTTGTAACCTAACCTAACCTAACCAACCTAACCTAACCTAACCACCTATATCTTTGTGTATTAGAGTCTTAAGCAGCATTCCAAATTGGTTTTTGTTGCTTGTAGCATTTGTTCAGTGTAATCGTTAGACCAGTCATCCTGCGCAACGCCGCATTTAAGGCCACAATTTCTAGTCTAGTTGTAATCAGTTATTTTTAGTGTCATAATTACGTAATTTTATTCTGTTGTAAAATTTTCATGTCTTCGTTTTTCGTGCTGATTTTGTAACCTAACCTAACCCTAACCACCTATATCTTAGTGTATTAGAGTCTTAAGCATTCCAAATTGGTTTTCGTTTGTAGCATTTGTTCAGTGTAATAGTTAGACAGTCATCCTGCGCCGCATTTAGGCCATTTCTGAATCTAGTTGTAATCAGTTATTTTAGTTTCATAATTACGTAATTTTATTCTTTTTGTAAAATTTTCATGTCTTCGTTTTTCGTGCTGATTTTGTAGCCTAACCTAACCTAACCTAACCTAACCTAACCTAACCTATCCTAATTACAACCTAACCACCTATATCTTTGTGTATTAGAGTCTTAATTTAAATTGGTTTTGTTCCAGCATTTGTTCAGTGTAATCGTTAGACAGTCATCCGCATTTAGATACCATTTCTAGTCTAGTTGTAATCAGTTATTTTTAGTTTCATAATTACGTAATTTTATTCTATTTGTAAAGAACCATGTCTTCGTTTTTCGTGCTGATTTTGTAACTAACCTAACTTCTTCCTAACCCTAACCACCTATATGTTTGTGTATTAAGAGTCTTAAGCATTCCCAATTGGTTTTGTTGTAGCATTTGTTCAGTGTAATCGTTAGACAGTCATCCTGCGCCGTATTTAGGCCATTTCTAGTCTTGTTGTAATCAGTTATTTTTAGTTTCATAATTATGTAATTTTATTCCATTTGTAAAATTTTCATGTCTTCGTTTTTCGTGCTGATTTTGTACTAATCTAACCTAACCCTAACCACCTATATCTTTGTGTATTAGAGTCTTAAGCATTCCAAATTGGTTTTGTTGTAGCATTTGTTCAGTGTAATCGTTAGACGATCATCCTGCGCCGCATTTAGGCCATTTCTAGATCTAGTTGTAATCAGTTATTTTTAGTTTAATGATTGCGTAATTTTGTTCCATTTGTAAAATTTTCATCTTCGTTTTCGTGCTGATTTTGTAACCTAACCTAGCCTAACCTAATCTAACCTAACCTAACCTAGCCCCAACCACCTATATCTTTGTGTATTAGAGTCTTAAGCATTCCAAATTGGTTTTGTTGTAGCATTTGTTCAGTGTAATCGTTAGACAGTCATCCTGCGCCGCATTTAGGCCATTTCTAGTCTAGTTGTAATCAGTTATTTTTAGTGTCATAATTACGTAATTTTATTCTATTTGTAAAAATTTTCATGTCTTCGTTTTTCGTGCTGATTTTGTAACCTAACCTAACCCTAACCACCTATATCTTAGTGTATTAGAGTCTTAAGCATTCCAAATTGGTTTTTCGTTGTAGCATTTGTTCAGTGTAATAGTTAGACAGTCATCCTGCGCCGCATTTAGGCCATGTCTAGTCTAGTTGTAATCAGTTATTTTTAGTTTCATAATTACGTAATTTTATTCCATTTGTAAAAATTTTCATGTCTTCGTTTTTCGTGCTGATTTTGTAACCTAACCTAACCTAACCTAACCTAACCTAACCCTAACCACCTATATCTTTGTGTATTAGAGTCTTAAGCATTCCAAATTGGTTTTTTGTTGTAGCATTTGTTCAGTGTAATCGTTAGACAGTTATCCTGCGCCGTATTTAGGCCATTTCTAGTCTAGTTGTAATCAGTTATTTTTAGTTTCATAATTACGTAATTTTACTCTTTTTGTAAAATTTACACCATGTCTTCGTTTTTCATTAACTTTGATTTTGTAACCTAACCTAAGCCTAACCTAACCACCTATATCTTTGTGTATTAGAGTCTTAAGCATTCCAAATTGGTTTTGTTTAGCATTTGTTCAGTGTAATCGTTAGACAGTCATCCTGCCGCATTTAGTACATTTCTGAATCTAGTTGTAATCAGTTATTTTTTAATTAATCATAATTACGTAATTTTATTCTATTTGTAAAATTTTCATGTCTTCGTTTTCGTGCTGATTTTGTAGCCTAACCTAACCTAACCTAACTAACCTAACCTAACCATATATCTTTGTGTATTAGAGTCTTAAGCATTCCAAATTGGTTTTGTTATAGCATTTGTTCAGTGTAATCGTTGGACAGTCATCCTGCGCCGTATTTAGGCCTTTTCGAATCTAGTTGTAATCAGTTATTTTTAGTTTCATAATTGCGTAATTTTATTCCATTTGTAAAAATTTTCATGTCTTTGTTTTCGTGCTGATTTTGTAACCTAACCTAACCTAACCTAAGCTAACCTAACCCTTACCACCTATATCTTTGTGTATTAGAGTCTTAAGCATTCAAATTGGTTTTGTTGTAGCATTTGTTCAGTGTAATCGTAAGACAGTCATCCTGCGCCGCATTTAGGCCATTTCTAGTCTAGTTGTAATCAGTTATTTTTAGTTTCATAATTACGTAATTTTATTCCATTTGTAAAAATTTCATGTCTTCGTTTTTCGTGCTGATTTTGTAACCTAACCTAACCTAACCTAACCTAACCACCTATATCTTTGTGTATTAGAGTCTTAAGCATTCAAATTGAACTTTATTTGTAGCATTTGTTCAGTGTAATAGTTAGACAGTCATCCTGCGCCGCCTTAAAGACCTGTTTGAATCTGAAGATTGTAATCAGTTATTTTTAGTTTCATAATTACGTAATTTTATTCCATTTGTAAAAATTTTCATGTTTTCGTTTTTCGTGCTGATTTTGTAACCCTGGCTTAACCTAACCTAACCTAACCTAACTAACCACCTATATCTTTGTGTATTAGAGTCTTAAGCATTCCAAATTGGTTTTTGTTGTAGCATTTGTTCAGTGTAATCGTTAGACAGTCATCCTGCGCCGCATTTAGGCCATTTCTAGTCTAGTTGTAATCCAGTTATTTTTAGTGTCATAATTACGTAATTTTATTCTATTTGTAAAATTTTCATGTCTTCGTTTTTCGTGCTAATTTTGTAACCTAACTTCTTCAACTTAACCTAACCTAACCCTAATACACCTATATCTTTGTGTATTAGAGTCTTAAGCATTCCAAATTGGTTTTGTTGTAGCATTTGTTCAGTGTAATCATTGAGCCAGTCATCCTGCGCCGCATTTAGGCCATTTCTAGTCTAGTTGTAATCAGTTATTTTTAGTGTGCTAATTACGTAATTTTTGTTACATATTTGTAAAATTTTCATGTCTTCGTTTTCGATGCTGATTTTGTAACCTAACCTAACCCTAACCACCTATATCTTAGTGTATTAGAGTCTTAAGCATTCCAAATTGGTTTTCGTTGTAACATTTGTTCGGTATGTGGGTGAATGATGCCGCCGCATTTAGGCCATTTCTAGTCTAGTTGTAATCAGTTATTTTTAGTTTCATAATTACGTAATTTTATTCTTTTTGTAAAATTTTCATGTCTTCGTTTTTCGTGCTGATTTTGTAACCTAACCTAACCTAACCTAACCTAACCTAACCTAACCTATCCTAACCTAACCTAACACTATATCTTTGTGTATTAGAGTCTTAAACATTCCAATTGGTTTTGTTGTAGCATTTGTTCAGTGTAATCGTTAGACAGTCATCCTGCGCCACTTGTTAGAATACATTTCTAGTGGTTGGCAATAGTTGTTTTTAGTTTCATAATTACGTAATTTTATTCTATTTGTAAAAGAATTTTCATGTCTTCGTTTTCGTGCTGATTTTGTAACCTAACCTAACCTAACCTAACCTAACCACCTATATGTTTGTGTATTAGAGTCTTAAGCATTCCCAATTGGTTTTGTTGTAGCATTTGTTCAGTGTAATCGTTAGACAGTCATCCTGCGCCGTATTTAGGCCATTTCTGAATCTTGTTGTAATCAGTTTGTTTTGGTTTCATAATTATGTAATTTTATTCCATTTTATTAGAAATTTTCATGTCTTCGTTTTCATTTTGATTTTGTGCCTAATCTAACTTCGCCCTAACCACACCTATATGCTTTGTGTATTAGAGTCTTAGAAAAGCATTCAAATTGGTTTTGTTTAGCATTTGTTCCAGTGTAATCGTTAGACAGTCATCCTGCACTTACATTTAGGCCATTTCTAGTCCAGTTGTAATCAGTTATTTTAAGTTTCATAATTACGTTATTTTATTCCATTTGAAAAATTTTCATGTCTTCGTTTTTCGTGCTGATTTTGTAACCTAACCTAACTTAACTCTAACCACCTATATCTTTGTGTATTAGAGTCTTAAGCATTCAAATTGGTTTTGTTGTAGCATTTATTCCAGATTAATAATCATGAGACAGTCATCCTGCGCCGTATTTAGGCCATTTCTAGTCTAGTTGTAATCGAAGTTTATTTTTAGTTTCATGATTACGTAATTTTATTCCATATGTAAAATTTTCATGTTGTTTTCGTTTTGGTGCTGATTTTGTGACTGGCTAGCCTAACCTAACCTAACCCTAACCACCTATCTTTGTGTATTAGATTTAAGTATTCAAATTGGTTTTGTTTAGCCAGCATTTGTTCAGTGTAATCGTTAGACAGTCATCCTGCCTGCGCCGCATTTAGGCTGAATTTCTGGTCAGTTGTAATCAGTTATTTTTAGTTTCATAATTACGTAATTTTATTCCATTTGTAAAATTTTCATGTCTTCGTTTTTCGTGCTGATTTTGTAACCTAACCTAACCTAACCTGGCCTAACCACCTATATCTTTGTGTATTAGAGTCTTAAGCATTCCAAATTGGTTTTGTTGTAGCATTTGTTCAGAAGTGTAATCGTTAGTCAGTCATCCTGCGCCGCATTTAAATGCATTTCTAGTCTAGTTGTAATCAGTTATTTTTAGTTTCATAATTACGTAATTTTATTCCATTTGTAAAAATTTTCATGTCTTCCTTTTTCGATGCTGATTTTGTAACCTAACCTAACCAAACCTTTTTTTTTTTTTTTTTTTTTTTTTTTTTTTGTAAGGAAATGCCTACGCCATACCCACCCCTGCGAGAACAGGAATTGGAATTATGTCGGTTGCACCGACTAAAACCCCATGGTGTTCCACCTTCGTTGCGTATGGCGGGGTTACAGGAACGCACCTCCTGACCCCACTGCGCTGGCCGTCAAGCCAGCCCCTCCTTCGGGGAGGACATCCCCCTCTCCACCCCTCTCACCAAAGGCGCGCGCCGGAACACGGACGCGCCTTCCGCATCTCAGCCTCCTCTGGCAGGTGGGAAACGGACTCCCCGAGTCCGCCTCCCAGAAGGCCATGGGGAACCAGGAAAATGCACGAAATTAACCCAGCCCCTGCGGCGGATCTGGTCTGCGGCTCCACCGCCGACCGATATTCGACCGCGGAAGGAGTTGGAGAGCGGCAACGAAACACCAACGCTCCCTCTTCCCCGCGGCCCCCACCGCAGCCGCGTCGTACGTGCGACCCGCTTGAGTCGCGGAGGATAGGGGAAGGCAACAACCGCAACACCGACAATCCTCCCTGCGACTCACCTCGGCTACTGAGGGCAGGAAAAGACAGCCTCGCTCCGCCACATCCGCCCCAGTAGTCCCACCGACACGCATCCGAGGTTGTCATAACGAGCCCACCCGGGCAACCCTCGAGGCCGGCCTCAGAGCGCCTTAGGCCGGCCATTTGGAGAGTTCACCAGCTTCACCGTGGGTGACCAAGCCACGGTTACTAAGCCCGCTGCGACAAAGCGAGAACCCTTCGGGGGAACCTAACCAAACCTAACCTAACCTAACTAACCTAACCCTAACCACCTATATCTTTGTGTATTAGAGGAGTCGCCCAGCATTCCAAATAATGGGTTTTTGTTGCCCAGCATTTGTTCCAGTGTAATCGTTAGACAGTCATCCTGCTTGTATTTAGGCCATTTCTAGTCTAGTTGCAATTGTAGTTTTTTTTTTTTTTTTTTTTTTTTTTTTACGTGAATGCCTGCATACCCACCCCTGCAGGAGCAGGGTGGGTTATGTCGGACTCGCACCGGCTAAAACCCCATGGTGTTCCACCTTCGTCGCGTATGGCGGGGTCACGGGAACACTTTCGCACACATCCACGACCCCGCCTGCGCCGGCTCGACTCAGGCGGCCCCTTCTCCGGGGAGGACATCTCCCTCTCCACCCCTCCTGGCAGGGCGCGCAGGGTTACGGACGCGCCCTCCCAGCTCCCGGCCTCCTGTAGGTGGGAAGCCGGACTCCCCGAGTCACGCCCCAGAGCCATGGGGGGCAGGAAAGCCCCCGGCGCCCCTGCGGCGGATCTGGTGTTAGGCTCCGCCGCCGACCAATGTTCGGCCGCGGAGGACAGGAAGAGCAGCAGGATCAACCCTCCCACTGAACCCGCGGCCCCACCACGGCCACATCAGCGGGTGCGGCCCTTGATCGCGGAGGATAGGGAGATACACCACCCTCCCTCCGCGACTCGTCTCAGATGCGGAGGGTGGGGGCGACGATGCGCGGTACCGGTGCCTGGTCTCGCACCGCCACCCCATTCCCCGACTCCCGCCTCGGCTGCGGATGGTGCGTAAGACGGCCTCACTCCCGTCCATCCGCACCCGCAGCCCCACCGGCTACACATCCAGGAGTGGGCCCCGGCTCAGCCCGCCCGGGCGGGCAACCTCCTCGGGTGGCCTTAGAGCCTTAGGCCCGGCTGTTTGGGTTCCAGCACAGCTTCACCGTGGTTAACTCCACCACGGTTACTAAGCCCCGCTACGACAAGCGGGAACCCTTCGGGGAACCTAACCTAACCTAGCCTAACCTAACCTAACCTAACCTGGCCTAACCTAACCTAAGCCTAGCCTAACCTAGCCTAACCTAACCTAACCTAACCGCCGTTGATGCAGTGCTCACTGTTAGCACTGGGATACGGACACAGCCAGAAGCCTCTGGGATGCTGTTGAAAAATGCAGTTACTGCGGAGGGCTCACAAGTGGGCAGAATGCGAGGGCGACTTGCTGGTAAAGCACCAGCATGTTGCAACTGCGGGCAAAATAGCTGGCGAACCACAGCGCGACCCAATCAGGGTGTCCTATCCAGGCGTAAGTGGGATGTCATGGCCCGCGCCACCACAGCGTATTGCTAAGGGCGTCTCTGGGGACGAAGCGCATCCAACGTAACCATCACGCACGGTCAGAGCCTTACAAAGTATTCCAGGCCAACCTCAGCAGAAGGTGTACAGCAGAGTGTGATGAAGCAGATAAGAGAAAAGTGGCCTTTACTGCTCCAGGAACCTTATGTGGGCAACTCAAAGTGTATGAAAAGCTACAGGGGTGGGGATCTTTCAGGCACGAGCCAGGGAGAAAGGGTTGTCAAGGCGGCTGTGCCGTCTATGACGACTCTTGGAGATAAGACAATTCCCGAAACTCACCACAAATAACATCGTGGTGGTGGGATCGAACTCGCGCCTGGGAAATCGCTGTGGTTTCATACTACTTTGAGCCAGAACAGCCAGAGCCATACCTGGAGCAGTTGAAGAATATACAAAGGAGTTACAGCCAAAATTGTTTTATTAGGAGGCGACGCAAATGCCAGGAAATACATGGTGGGGCGGCAATATTTTAGATCAGAGAGGAGGTGAAGAAATGTTTGGGACCATAAGACTGAAATGGGGTTGTATGTGCTCAATGAGGGAGATATCCCATTCGATACCATCAGGAGGCAACAAACGTTTCTCAACTTTATTGATGTCACAGCCTGTTCTCATGAGATGCTCAACTTGGTAGAGGACTGGACAGTGGACGAAACTATCACAAGTTCCGATACAACACACTGACCTTTAACATCGGGCTTATTAAAGCAAAGGTATGAGCACACAAGAACGACACGAATTTATGGCACCAAAGAATGGTGGATTCAATTTCACTTCAGAAGCTAGACCAACTGAAGGGGAGGAAAGTGCCATAAATAAGGAAAATCTGGGAAAAGTTAGAAATGTCGCAAAGAGTTTGGATTCTTTGACGGAGGGTATACTCGTATTATCAAAAGGTATGTGAGGATACCTACCGAAAAGAAATCAAATCAAAACTTCCTGCCGTGAGATGTCAGGGAGCTCTACTTGATGAAAGAGGTCCTCACCAAGAAGCGACAGATCCGCTGGCCCCGGTCCGGCGAGCGAAGTCGTAGAAGAGTACCTGCAAATAAAGAAAATTATGAGAAGGAGGTTAAAAAGCGCAAATCGAAAGCTGGAAAGGGTTCTGTAAGGAAACAGGATAAGGAGAATAGGAAGGAATCTATAGGGTGATGAGTAGGACCGCCAAACGACAAGAGGATTTGCCACTGGAAAAGATGGAAACTTTTGACCTAGGGGACTCTCAGCAAAAGTACTGACAGAGGCCTTCTACCCGGATGATTTAACGGAAGAAGATACACCCGACCATCGACGGATAAGAGTGGAAGCTGAGCTCGTCAACGTCCAGAGAACACGATGGGAGTTGCGACCCTCCGTTCACTATGCGGGAGCTTCGAACTGCGACGGAGTCGTTAACCCAAGAAGGCCCCGGGTGCTGATGGTTTCACTGCCGATATCTGCAGTCATGCCATATCTGGTGATCAGAGTTTTCTATCACTTGTCAGCGTGCCTAGAGCTGGAATTACTTTCCGTCTTTGGAAGAAGCGACTGTAGTAGCACTGCGTAAGCCTGGGAAGAGAAAACTACGCTAACCCCCAAAGCCTACCGGCCAATAGGATTGTTGCCAGTGATGGGAAAGATACTGGAGAAGCTGATTGTGGGTAGGCTGAGTGGCATAATATCCTCCCAGCGATTGATTCCACCAATACAGTTCATGCTAAAAAGCTGAGGGACTCCTCTATGCTCCTAGTGAACCACATACGCCAAAAGATCGAAGCGAAAAGATTGTCATAATGGTATCCCTGGACATAGAGGGAGCCTTTGACAACATGGTGACCTACGATCAGAGTCCGATTAGCACAGGTAAAGTGCGAATTAACATCAGGAGGATTCTTGACAGTTACTTACACAACAGAAAAGTCACTGTCAGATATGGAAGAGCTGAGTATATGAAAAATGCCACGAAAGGCTGTGTGCAGGGATCTATCGGCGGCCCCATTTTATGGAACCTGCTCCTTGACCCTCTAATACAGGGACTTGAACGTCGTAGCGGCTATTGCCAAGCGTTTGCGGATGACGTTGTCCTGGTATTCGATAGAACTCGGCGCAGGAAATAGAACGACAGGCCAATGCTGCCCTCGCTTATGTTCGGGATTGGGGCATCAGAATAAGCTGAACTTTGGTCAAATCAAGAGACCAAAGCCATGGTAATCACCCGAAAGCTGAAATATGATGTTCCAAGACTGAGGATGGGTGGGGTTGACATTGGCATGTCTGATAACATCAAAATCCTTGGCCTCACATCGATAGCAAACTCACCTTCAATAGACGCATGGTGGAGGTGAGTAAAGCTATCAATATATATAAGCAGCTTTCTCGAGCAGCCAGAATTAGCTGGGCCTCCACCCGGAAGTCATCCGACATAGCACACCGCGACCGTGGGCCGGTATTTTATTATGCCTCCAGTGTATGGGCACCGGCTATACGAGAAAATAGGGGTGCAAAAGCAGCTGAACAATGTCAGAGGGGTTTCGCACAAAAAGATTAATAAGGGCATATAAAACTGTCTCCTTAAATGCAGCCCTGGTACTGTCTGGACTGCTTCCTCGACATCCGAATTAGGAGGCGGCAACTCTCTATGAGGTCAAGAAGGGGATACACTGGGCAGAACTGGGGATAGAGAGTAGAACGAGTGGTTGCATATGACAAAACTCCCATCCGGCTGAACATATGGTTTGAGGTTCATGAAGCGATAAGCCAAGACCAAGTCGATTGCCAAAACAACCAAACAATCGAATATATACGGATGGCAGTAGGAAATTGACGGTGGGGTCGGAGCAGCGCTTTGTCCTATGGAACAACGAAGCTGAGATCAAAGCCATCAAGTTGAAACTGTCACTGCTGCACGGTATACCAGGCTGAACTTCTGGCCATATGTACAGCCACTAAGATCATCCTGACACGCCAGGAAACTAGTTTTGGCATATGCAGCGACTCGAGATCTGCACTGGAGACGGTCATAAATAACGCATCCACACCATCTTGCCGTACAATCGCGTACAAACATAAAGGCCGCCAAACTCAGAATAAGGATATATCCTTGTTTTTGGATCCAAGGCACATGCCGGATGGAAGGCAACGAAAACTGATAAATTGGCAAAGGGCAGCAAACAAATTAAAACAAAGCAACTATGACCTCTTCCCGGTTTCATTTGTCAAACGACAGATCCATTGAGGGAGGTCGCTTGAATGGAACCGAAGATACGAGACAAGCCAAACAGCCTCAACAACTAAGATCTTTCTGCTGCCGCACGCGGCTAATGCATATATGATTGTGAGAGAGATTGAACCCACCGGTGTGTACTGACGCAGGTGTTGACCCAGGGAGCACGGCGGGTTTTCCAGTATTTATAAATTCAAATGCAAGGGAGAGCCCTGCGTGCGCCTGTAGCGACGATAAGGTGGAAAGTGCTTGATCCACCTCATCACAGAATGTCCCCATGTACAGCAGAGAGAGAATGGATATGGAGATAGAATTAGAAATAAAAATAAGCAAAAATAATATACACGAAATTATTATTAGAAATAAGGAATCTGGGATAAGTTTTATTGGTTTTTGTAAAATATATAACCGAAAAGTAATAAATAAGAATAAATAAATAATAATAGTTAAGTTAGCACATACATACACTTATATATAATAATAATAATAAGGAAAAAAAAAAAAAAAAAAAAAAAATAAATAAAAAATAATAATAAATAAATAAATAGAAAGAATAGAAAATATAAGTTTATATATTTTAACTATAGTGATAATGAAAATGACATATAGATGTATAATAAGTACATAGGTATTAAGGAAAGATAGAAATTGTAATTTATAAAGCGTACCAATAAAGAAGAAATGTTTATTTTTTAAAGTTGATATGTAAATATTAAGTTTGACATATATAAAATGATAAAAGCACAAAGTCCTGACGATACATGTCAGGGGGGATTGTATGCGAGACCCCAAGTAGGGTCACTATAAAAACCTAACCTAGCCTAGCCTAGCCTGGCCTAGCCTAGCCTAGCCTGGCTAGCCCTAGCCCCTAGCCTAACCTAGCCTAACCTAACCTAACCTAACTAACCTAGCCTAGCCTAGCCTAACCTAGCCTAACCTAACCTAGCCTAGCCTAACCTAGCCTGGCCTAGCCTAGCCTAGCCTAGCCTAACCTAACCTAACCTAGCCTAACCTAACCTAACCTAACCTAACCCTGGCTCCTAACCCTAACCACCTATATCTTTGTGTATTAGAGTCTTAAGCATCACCTATCTTCAGGTGTACTGTATACTCGTTTGTCTCTAATATTATAAAAAAACTCCTGCGCTAATACATAGATTAGTTACAAAAAAGTTAAAATCTAAAGCCATTAATAGTTTTACATATATTTCAATGAATCTGCTCTAGAATTAAACATTCTCTTCCGTTTGCATCCTTATACTATGAGCTGAAGATCTGGAATCTAAAATATAGTATAACATCATCACATTATAATTGAAAAGAGGCAAGTGGACGTGCCACGGTTTCAAAGTTGAAATAAAACTGAAGCAAACTAGATATGGAGCTTTGATCAAAGCGGGGAAATGGAGAAACTTCACATTTGTAGTATTTTTTTGCAGCGCGGTGCAGTTACAATTTGACCTTCGCTTCAAGAGCTATTTCCGGTCCGGCACCCTATCTAACTACGGATGAAACGTGTAGGCTCTTTTCTTGAAGGTCTCTAAATCTTATGGGCTCGGAAATGCCGTTGCCGACAGCTCATCTCAGGTGTACTGTA
>JAGSMU010000788.1:0-12028 GCA_029286865.1 Teinopalpus imperialis
TACTCGTTTGTCTCTAATATTATAAAAAACTCCTGCGCTAATACATAGATTAGTTACAAAAAAGTTAAAATCTAAAGCCATTAATAGTTTTACATATATTTCAATGAATCTGCTCTAGAATTAAACATTCTCTTCCGTTTGCATCCTTATACTATGAGCTGAAGATCTGGAATCTAAAATATAGTATAACATCATCACATTATAATTGGAAAAGAGGCAAGTGGACGTGCCACGGTTTCAAAGTTGAAATAAAACTGAAGCAAACTAGATATGGAGCTTTGATCAAAGCGGGGAAATGGAGAAACTTCACATTTGTAGTATTTTTTTGCAGCGCGGTGCAGTTACAATTTGACCTTCGCTTCAAGAGCTATTTCCGGTCCGGCACCCTATCTAACTACGGATGAAACGTGTAGGCTCTTTTCTTGAAGGTCTCTAAATCTTATGGGCTCGGAAATGCCGTTGCCGACAGCTCATCTCACAAAGTAATTGTGTGTGGCAGAAATTTTCGTTTAAAAAGCGCATTGTATTGCCAACCATCGAGATGATGAGGATGAAGTTTGAATTCTGTCTTGATATTTAAACTCAGCGAATGGAATTAATCATGAAATATTCTTCCCTATTAGTCTTGCTCTATTAAGCACGCAAAGTTTTTAGAGGCCAATTTGGCCTTCCAAGTGACCGCAGAACTGAACGTCGTTCGATATGTCAAAGACAAGGATTCCGATACTATCTGAAGTAACAAGGCGAGTGTTCAAAATTAGGAGTTGTGATGAAGGGGTTTTTTTGGCTGTAAATACGAAACTTGTCTCTTGTTAAAAAAATAATGAACCGTTCTTTATTTAAAAAGCCTTAAACCACCGTACACCCAAAATTGCAGTAAATATGCCAATAGGTAGTAATCGTCAATACGATGTACGAAGTAGCAGAAGGCTAATAATGAGCACGTGAGGCGGTGCGTGCGAGCGCCAGCTCTATTAAATTATACAAATGTTCAAAAATCATGATTTCCGTGTCAGAAAAATCAACTTTACGGAAGTGGTTTTTTCTTTTTATGAATAACTTTTACTTTCGTCAATATATTCGAAGGGAACCCAGAAACTGCTCAGTGATTTCCGCTTAGGGCGCCAAACGCCTCTTGGGCACCCTCGAGTGCTCTTGGGCACCCTCGACCCTCTTGGGCACCCTCGAGTCAGACGCTCTCGCGAAACAGGGTAACGGTCTAAGCCGAGGCTCCCTCTCGGGAACCCTTGTGCTGGTTACCCATTAATAAAGGTTAACGGCTGTGCCCTAAGCCACCTTTCAATCTGGTAACAGTAGCCATCAGCCATAAAAAAAAATATTCATAGTATTATATCATATTCGTAATTCAGTCAAAGGAACGCCATCGTAAATCGGTCAACTGTTAAAATATTATGTAAAAATAGTACTTATTAAACATATTTTAACGCGAAGAATAAAGCATTTTCCTTTCTAAAAAGTTTTACTAATATTATAAATGTGGAAGCAAATTATTCACTTACTTCGTATTCATTTAATTACCCAATCGTCATGAAATTTTAGACAGAGTATATTTAATTCCAACATGTACATAAGGTACCTATATGCATCATCTTAAATCCAAAATGGTCAAATAAGTTAGTGTCAAATTAATTATTATTCATATTAATGAAATGGTATCATATGAAAGGATATCTAAAATAGACAAAAATACTAATTTAATATAAATTCATTACATACATAAGGTCGTACGAATCCACCATTAGACTCTCTCGCTAGATCTTCTAGCAACTCGGTGTCTTGGTTCTTATGCGAGTGAAGTTTAAGATATTTTGAAAGTTTTCTTATTTCCTTTATTGTTATGGCTTTTGGACTTTTTTTATGGCTGATGGCCACTGTTAGCCCGAGAGCTTTTACAGCTTTAAAAGGATGGCCGAGCGCTTAGGGCACTCAGTCGAGACCTTTATTAATGGGAACCAGCACAAGGGCACCTTGGAGAGGGAGCCTCGGCTTGGGCCTTTTACCCTGGGTACGAAAACAACTGACTCGAGGATGCCCGAGAGGGCAAAACCTCGGCTCAGCCAGTTACTTCTTACGGTTTAATGACTTTTGGTGATCGGTTATGTATTTTGGATTTATCATATAATTGTGGATTCAGATCCTTTATAATGCAATCATTTTGAATATATTAAAAGCTACATAGTTATCTCGTTAAAATGTGCAGTTTTCTGTAAAAGCAACTGTGCTAAGAGACGAGATTTTCACGCGGCGCGTTACGTCGACACGAATCCGCGGAGGAGCCCTGTAACTATTTTATGTTTGTATTCTTTCATTGAACTACACCCGTCGAGATTAATTTGTGCTACTATAGTCTGATTTTTGAGTATGTATGATGCTCTTAGGTTTTATTTGTTTATTTCTTAATTCCATTATGTTTATTAAATAATAACACTTCAATTCCATTCCCATCAATATAACAAACAAATATTAGGATTTACATATCACCATATATATTCACACCAACTTAATTGTCGAATGCAGATGTCGCCGACCCGATCGAGATCAATCTTAACGAGGGATACACTATACTTATACTAACAATATTGTGGTCCAAATCATGAGATCTTAATTTCAACTTTACAGTTAATTGACCACATGTGATAGATTCGCTAAGAAGAAGACGTTAAATAAATCGTGTTTTGATTACTATCACTCTGTATTTACGAGTATACTTCGGAAACCCCTTCAATAGATTCCTCAAACTTCAAAGCGTTAGTCAGTGTGTCCTTTATAATAACGCAAAACACTTGGGTAGTCCAGTGTCTCTATGTCTATCTAACATAAATGTTTTATCTCCCACACTATTTCATGTCATCATTAACAGCAATTACTCAGTCTGTCAATAGCCCATTGCTGAATATAGTTCTAGTAGATTGCCATGAGGCATGAACCTGAACCAACTGCAACCATCGATTTTCTGCAAACTTGTATAGGTCACCGTGTATAGTATATGTAATTGGTAGTTATCGAACACACAGATGTGAGGTTCAAAAGTTAAATAGTTTCCTAAGTTATGGGGTGTAAAATGGAAATCTTCTATTTTTTTGGCAATTGTGTGAGATTTGAATTCTTTGAGATTGAAAACTCTTTGAAGCATAATTTAAAAAATGTTTAATATACCTATATGTATTCACCATTTAATTGAAAATTATAATAAATAAATTATACCGAGATAAAAATCATGAATACGGATGAAAAAGTGTAGATTGAAAGAAACGTGATATTTAATAAGTTAGCTTGCTTAGTTTTTCGGGCTTTAGGCATTTTGTCGGATTATTGTAAGATTTTCTGTTAAGTATATTCATCATAATGAATAAGCTTATAAATTGGACGCAATCCGAACAATCCGTGTATTACACACGTAGGCTTCGAACTCGACAGATCACGTGATCGGGTTTAATCCTTAGGAACACGGGCGGGCACACACGAACACTGTAATCTAGGGATAAATCTGCAAATATTAGCCGGTGGGATACGTGAATTTGCTTCTGTTCAAGTACTTTTGTTATTTTAGTGTACGCAATAATGATTTATATTTAATAGTCTATGTTGTAGACATAATATAAGAGAGAATTGCGCTAAAACGTTATTTCACTGTATTTTAAGATTATAGTTTTTTAATATTACACAAAAATAATAGCATTATTATTTACGATTTATAAACTACTGACATTCACAAGACTCGTAGTTTTAAAAATAATAATTATCTTGCAACTATTTTCTTGAAATATTCTTACTATGTAAGCTTTTAAGCGTTGTAGGGCCATCATGCATCACGCATTTAGTTTATAGCTGCATAATGAATAGGTTCGATTTCGATAATATTTTTCACAAACTCAGGTTCACTTGTCGACCACTTTCATAGTACAATGTAATATAAACGCAATAAGATCAGAGGCCGGTTAAGATGCAGTGTTAATGACAGAGACTTATAACACACCTTGACCGGAAAACCATTCGAGGTACAGAAATTATTTCCTACAGTGGAAATATTAGTATTGGCTATACAGCAATCAGGATGATCACTAATGCCATCCCTAGTAATATAATAATAATAATAGTTTCATAGTACGCGAACATCCTAAGCTTGACCGCCGATATAAATATGTCAATAGTATCGGTACCGAACAGAGTGACAAAGTTACGGCCGATTGGCGTTCTTTGTTTTTTATTTCATTGAGAGTAACAAACGAGCACACAGTTCACCTGATGGCAAATTGTTCCTGCGGCCCGTGACATAATGCAGATGCGTTGTTACCCTAGACGACTGAGATAGAATGCATCGTCACCAGTAATAAAGGTCTCCGGATCACTCACCGTACGAAACACGGCATCATTATGCTGCTACTTTACGCTGGTATTCTGTGAGGGCATGGTCCTACCCCGGTCGAGCTGACCCATTCCTTCTGCAGATAGAAATAAACTGCAGTGTAGCTCTACCACTGTACACATCATACATGGAAATTTAATGGAACCATTCCATCAAAAATGTACGAAGAAAACAACGTATGATTAACTAATACAAATACAACCGTATACGGAATCATAATCAAATCCAAACATATTAATTTTCAACCCACATCTGTATTCCGAATCTAAACCGGCGAAGTTATGGGGTTGTCCACAGATAGTTTGGGTGGAGGTCATGAGTTGTGCAAATTGTCGCCACATTACCATACATTTACATATCACACGCTGTTCCCTTAAAATGTACGAGGGAATAGGTTGGACCGTGTTCACGGAGTTACATTACTTTGATAAGTATTCAGATATTCCGCTTGATTATTAGTTTTGTTTATGTTTTCACCTAAGGCGTGTTATGAATTTATTTTTACATGATACTTAAAAGAAGCACTGACAAAGTTAATTTGTTTCGTTATGTTGGTAGTTTTCTTTTAATATATTATGCATTTGGTCCAAATATCGTCTCTATTTCCAAACGATTCCTTAGAATCTATCACGTTTATTGTTAAAAATGGAATATATACAAGTGTATTATATATACTTAATAAAATAAAGATATATAGAAAGAGGGTTCTAAACTTACTGACTAGGGCTATCATCATCACGATTACTAGGCCGTCAGCGCATCTGCGACTCCTCTGGTGTTGAGGATGTTCAAGGGCGGCGGTGAACACTTACCATCAGCTGCTTGCTCGTTTGCCACTTATTCCTTAAAAAAAACACTAGACCACTGCAGAGCTTAAGCCTTAGGTTAAACCTCATCTTTAATTTTAGCCTTAGCTAAGGCTTAAGATACCTTAACTTACAGATACCTATAAATTCAACTTTTTTATCTTAATTATTTCCATCACTCATATGTTCAACGTAATGTAATATTTTTCAAAATGTGTTCGTTGAACGGGTTTGCGTGGTAGAGGTACACTACAGTTTTTTTCTAGCTGCAAAATGAATGGGTCAGCTCGGCCGGGGTAGGACTCGACCACGTCCTCACAGAATACAGCGTAAAATAGCAGCATAATGCTTCTGTGTTTCGTCTGGTGAGTGTAGGGAGACCTTTATTACTGGTGACGAGGCGTTCCATCTCAGTCCTCAAGGGTGACAACGTATCGGCATTATGATTCCTTGTCAAGGATGAATTTAGATGTCATGGACCGCAGGAATCACCATCAGGTGAACTGTGTGCTCGTTCGTTATTCTGAAGGTAATAAAAAAAATACGCGAACCCTTATTCATTAAAATATGTAATATGTATAATTTATAGTCTAAAGTATATAAAATTCTATAGCTATACAATACATAGCTTTAACTGGATAAAACTGGATATAATGTTAATTAATTTTACAGTGGTAGAGCAACACTGCAATTTGTTTCTAGCTGCAGAATGAATGGGTCTGCTCGACTGGGGTAGGACGACGTCCTCACAGAATACGGCGTAAAATAGCAGCATAATGCTGCTTTGCTTCATCTGGTGAGTGTAGGGATCCAGAGACCTTTGTTATTGGTGACGAGGCATTCCAACTCGGTCCCCAGTGAGATCATGGGCGGCAGGAATCTCTTACCATCAGGTGACCTGTTTGCTCGTTTGTTACACTCAATGTAATATAAAAAAAAGAAAATAGGATGAACAAAAACTAGTTATAAAACTAAAAATCCACGTTTAAGAAGATTAAAGATCATACTCCAAAGTACCCCTAATATATTCTGTTTCTAATACCCCACGGCGTGTAACCAATATTTAATGATACACTGATTAATATTGAATAGAAATTCTATACATTGTCAATATCTATTGCAAAAAAAAACCTATCAATAAACTAAAATACACCAAAGAAAATTGGCACGTAATGTAATCATATAAGGACAAAGTTAGTATGAATGTTATAGAACCGGGGTAGGCGATGTCTCGCCAATGATATAGATAAGTCGGAGCGTATATCCCGCCGGCGAGTAAACCGGGCTAATGGAATAGGGTTAAGGTATCTCTTTAGTGTCATATGAGGGACTAAAAGGGAAATTTGGGTTAGCGGCGAGTGAGCTCTGGATGGAAGGTAATACGGAGTGGAGTGTTAACGCTCTGTGCAAATGGGTGCAAACGGGGGTGCGTCCTGTAGGAGATGCTGGAACCTCTTCCAGTGTACTAAGGATGTACGATTCATGTATTCCTTCAAATTTTGATGCACGTCCATGTGCATCAAAACTGACTTTATTATGAAATCGCGGTTACATAGGTTTATATAAAGACGCATCTATTTTCAAAGCTTGGTGAGTCAATAATTAAGAAAAAGCTATGAATAATTTAACGGATATTATTACTTTTTAGTATATTTTTTATGTTTATTTTATTTATTTCAACAAAAGATAGGAAGTATGTGTTAGATATGTACGTATTAACTAATAGAATATTATTTCCCATGTAAATAATTTTGTACAGGTTATGAAGAGATTTTAACGGATCCTAAATTACCACTACTATTGTTTATTGAAAAAATGGCTACTTGCTTATAATTAAATCCCCACGATGTCCATATTCTATCTTTAAATTTAGAATATACTGTTATCATAAATTACGCTTAATACAACAAATCTGTCAAAGAAATCATTTGTTACAAAATAACTGGCAGTGACGTAAATAAATAACACGTACATTTCACTGGAAACAATATGATCTAGATGAAAATTCAGTGATCTCCTAAGAAAAGCCGTTTGTGGCACTAAGAATACGCTACAAGGAGCATAAAATGTTAGGTAACGATACTAAAAGATGTATTGAAACTAAAGCACTTTGTACGTTATCGTTCACTCGTTTGTCCTGTTTCCCAAAATGTTTAAATTTATTGTTGTTACAATTTATCACTGCGGGTTTTAAATTTTTGCTTTAGAATGTATTTTTTTGCAAACTATGGTTATTGAAAAATTCTCGCATTGTTTTCATCACATTTTTACCAAATTTCAAAACTTGAATATTATTTTTTTAGTTCTTCATAAGTTTTTTTACGATACATAATAAAATAAAATAATTAAAAAAGTATCTATTAATTATTCATTTTATCAATTTGCAGTTTCAAATAATGTTCCTCTCCTCCGATGATCGTCGCTCAACTCTTGAAAGACTTGCCGTCGTCTAACCTCGTGACAGTAGGATATCCATTGCGATGCAAACTTCTTAACTTTAACATGGTCATCAGAAATGGTGGAAACTGCCTATGATCGCTAGAAAGGTAATAAAAAGGTTTTTATGTATGCATGTAATAGATTTTTTTTCACCCATTAACCCACGTCTGAACAATCTTAATTTTTTGTAAACAAATTAAGAACCAATAACTTTAAAATGATGTAATGGCTTTTTCACACAAATCATTAATAACTGCGATGGAACGCAAGTCCACTGCAACCCAATAAAATTAAATAGAGAAAAGAAAAGAAATCATTTCTTTGATTGTTTACATGTGTAACGACCAATTCAAGGCGTTGTCAAGGCTTTTTAGGATGTAACTTTAACGGTTTCTGTGATTTTCGAATACGATTTCTGATCATTTTTTAAAACGAAACTATAGTTATATTGCTTATATACGAGAGTATTTGACATCTAATAGTGACAATTAGTAAAGAACAGACGATGACCTACGACATTTCATGTAAACGACCAGTGCGTGATCTTCCTCTATTTATCATATTGTCTTAACTGTTATAGCAAATAATTTATACACTTTTAATAAGAAAGAGAAAGAAAACAATTTCATTAAAGATGAAGATGTCCTCGCTATTTCGACCACGGTGATATCTTCTGGTAATTGCGAGATCAACAACTGCGCAGTATATTTTATAGTGCCGTAACCGTTTTTGCAAATACAGAGACACGCACGCCGTCCTCTACCTAGTCCGACGTGCATCCATCCAATGCATGTGAAATAAGATCAGAAGGTTCAGATGCAGGAAGTTGTGACGAGTCATTCCAACTCATCCTTATGATTTCTTATTTTGATAAGAAATCATAATATGGATGTCACGGGTTATAGAAATCATATCTGTGTCAGGTGAAATGTAGCTCACGTTTGTTACCCTTAATAAAATTAAAAAAAGATTGTAGTCCAAAAGGAAAGAAGTAAGCATAAACACACTGAACTTAAATCTGAAATGTGTGTCATATATTTATTATATTTCGAGATGGCTTTAGACACAACAACGCTTCTCGTGATTGTAGCAACTCGTCAAGAACACAATTTCCAAGTTTTTATTTGCAATTGTTGTCTCTTAGCAGTTTGACGTTTTGTAAATAAATTCGTTTTTTTTTTTCAAGGCTAAATTTCAATGAAAATATTCTTCATTGAAATTTAGATAATGGCTTCCTAAACTTTGCGGAATATCAACATCAAAATACAGGACAACCTGTTAATGAAGGATAAAATAACTGCTGCTAGTGCATTCTAAGTGCCGGATAAGAAAAAGTTGCACAATTATTGCATCGTAGCACATTCTACTGCTTATATTTAATACATTTCTAAATCTTGGGTTCTACATTCATTGCTATCACTTCGAATAGTCTAAGAAGGCGATGGTTCATAAAAAAATAACCCATAACTGCACTTTATAGTAATAAAATGGTTGAACTTTATTATATCTGCTTTGCGACGTAGATATATTTAGTAACTAGTCCTATAGGTTCGTCTAGGTACATCAAATAACAACACAAGCAAACTGAGTTTGAATCCGAGTACCAACATGAACATCATTAGCTTTAACAGGTCCCAATTCTAACTGGGATTGAGGCTGTATATCTTTACTTTTCCTCATTGCATATCTTCACATTTATACTAATAACTCTTTTTACATCTCTCCACATACATATTGATCATAATTATAAAGTTTTCAAACCCTCATCATTATGTGTTTAATCCATATGAGCCCGGAACTTCCCAATTTATCCGTCCCCGGCGGAACTTTCGTATTTCAAAATTACAGTAATTATTAATTACAATTTAAAGTGGTAAGTAAAAAACAAATATGAGCAATTCTCGTCTTGATAAATATTGAAGACTTATAAAGTGACTTGCATGTCGTAAAACTCCGTGAAATATTTAATCCATATGAGCCCGGAACTTCCCAATTTATCCGTCCCTAGTGAAACTTTTGTATTTCAAAATTACAGTAATTATTAATTACAATTTAAAGTGGTAAGTAAAAAACAAATATGAGCAATTCTCGTCTTGATAAATATTGAAGACTTGACTTGCATGTCGTAAAACTCCATGAAATTTGCCTTGAATGTTGAATGCGAAAGGCATTTTCACCAGGCAAGGTTCGAGAGTGCGTAGGGATATATGAGATACCCAAAGATTAAAAGAACTTGATTTTCTTAGCTTTACTCAAGATAGCTCTCATAGAAAAAGGTTCCGAATAATGCTATTCTATTGACATAGTGCAGAGCTGGGTATCCCAAAACTCATCGAAACATCTTTCTCGCACACATTATACGCTTCTTAGGTTTGGTAAAGGGAGACATCGTTTTCCAGCTTAGGTTTCCCCTCGTGCACCAATTACCTATCTCCTAGCTGCTGTGTTTGAGACCACGTGATGAACTTTAGATATTTAGATACTCAAGACACACTTCGATATTGCACGTAGCCTCGTTTCATAGTGGGTAGAGCACATAGCTACTTCATGGAGCGTGGGTTCGATTTCCAGTCGAGTAACAATTTTATGTCTCTCAAATTGTGGATTATTGGGTACGCGATAGGTACGCAGATGGATTACATCAGACTAGGGTAGAGAAGGACGAGTAAGTGGCTTTGAACGTACGTAAATTCCTACAGCAATATATATCCTCAGTGAACTGTGAACTCGTGTTACACTTACTTTCATAAAATATGTTAGAGAGCCTCGATTATTTTCGGCTGCCCTATAATTTCAACACACAGCGCGGGCGACCTGAATTCGATTCCATGTTCTAATAAAATTTACAGTTTTAAATGCTCATTGTTCACGTAAATTAAGGCCAAATAAAATTAAATATTTTGGTTCTCGCACTCGTTGGGACACGGGAATAATTATATAACCCACATCAACAAATTGTCAAAAAGGTAAATTTGCAGAATTGACACAGAGAGCACTAGATACGATTGCCCATTCATTGTTTTAATTTAAACTGTCGAACAATGATCTTCTTAAATGATTTATAACATGTAATTATATCAATATTAATGATAATTTATATTCGTCCCTAACGACCGTTCATTTGGGTGGCTCGAATATTTTACGAATATTAAGGGACGGATACATTTTCGTAGACCTCATAAATTATGCCATTTTTTCGGTCCTGATAATACGTTTCTTACCCAAGATAGTAAAGAGATTAATAATCTATATATACAAAATCCACCGCTGAAGCCTCCGCTCTAAGTGCGTTTCATAGGAGATCCCGGAGCCTCACTCAGTACCCAGTAGTTTAGAGGGTCCAAATCCCTGACAGGGTATCTTTTTGTAGATTTTTTTATTACATTGAGAGTACCAACAAGCATACAGGATCACCTGATGGTAAGTGATTCCTGCAGCCCATAACATCTACACACATTCATGACAAGGATTCATTATGTAAATGCGTTGTCACCCTTGAGGACTGAGATGAAATTCCTCGTCACCAGTAAATAAAATTTTCCGGATCGCTACACTTACCAGACGAAACACAAGAGCGTTATTCTGCTATTTCACTTTGGTATTCTGTGAGGGCATGGTCCTAACCCGGTCGAGCTGACCCATTTATTCAGCACCTAGAAACAAAGAGCAGCGTAACTCTACCAGTCACCCCATGGTGTAGTGTTATATGTGTATGATAGGTGTAGCAATAAACTAATTAATAGTAAAAAAAAACTTAAAATAACTAATACGCTCAAGGAATAATACGGATTATAAATTTATCTGACTTCAGAAAACTTAAATAAGTAATCTCGAACCCAATCTTTTAACACTGTTTTTAATACTGACCTTCCTGATTTCATCGGACAAGGAATTTCAGAGTAGAGTAACTCGGACGGCAAATGAATTTTACAAAAACACCGGTAAATTGAGCTGGAATACAGATCTTGTTATTAAATGAAGATCGAAGAATTATGTCATGAGATTAAGAGAGATATTGGTATTTATCTTAAGATGGTTATTTAAAGGAACTTAATTGCGAGCCAAAATGGCTTTGGTGGAGGCTAGGAGAGGAGGCTGGAGGCGGAGGCAGAGATCGCCTCATCGTCTCGTCAGCTCCGCGCCGGCAGGAAATCAACCCTGTCACGGAGTCGTCATCCAGCGACTTCGAGCCAGCATCAGACTGCAAAAAGAGGATAGAGGACAGCGTCGGCGTCACATCTCCTCCATGGCCAGCCCACAAGGTCGAAAAACTAAAAGGGCATCTGTTGAGCGCTGAAGGAGGCTGCAGAGAACGTAAGCTTGAGACCGCAAGACTCTGCAGCAACGCTGTACCTCTGAGAGACGAGAAAGCTGCAGGCGGACAGGCTTTGGTGGA
>JAGSMU010000789.1:0-11988 GCA_029286865.1 Teinopalpus imperialis
GGCTAGGAGAGGAGGCTGGAGGCGGAGGCAGAGATCGCCTCATCGTCTCGTCAGCTCCGCGCCGGCAGGAAATCAACCCTGTCACGGAGTCGTCATCCAGCGACTTCGAGCCAGCATCAGACTGCAAAAAGAGGATAGAGGACAGCGTCGGCGTCACATCTCCTCCATGGCCAGCCCACAAGGTCGAAAAACTAAAAGGGCATCTGTTGAGCGCTGAAGGAGGCTGCAGAGAACGTAAGCTTGAGACCGCAAGACTCTGCAGCAACGCTGTACCTCTGAGAGACGAGAAAGCTGCAGGCGGACAGCAGCGCTCGCCTCCAAAGGCGAAGTGTGCGGTTGAGAGAAAGGAAGTGGCCACCTGCGGATGCGGTCGACCGGCCAAACACACAAGCCGAGGGAGTAGGTAGAGAGGAGCGCGTTCGATCATTGAACAGGTGGGTCCAGCGATCCAGCGCCAGAGTTCGCTGCGCTGGAAGACCGCCTCCTACCAGAAAAGTCTCCCGCCCGCCATTGGCGGCGGATAGAGACCGGAAGCGGTGCAGTCCATCGTCCAGTCCATCGCCTTCTCAGGCATCGGACGCAGCAGGGCCGCCTGTCAAGGCGCCAGAGTGCAAGGCTGGCGCGGGTGGCTGGGGGCCTCGAAGCATAACAGGGAGGACGGGCGAGCCCGCGGAGGGGCCAAAGAAGAGACAGCTGGTCCCGGCCTCTGCCACCATCGCCACAGTCGTGGAGCAACCATGAGACGGCAGGTGGTGAAAGGGACTCAAAAGAAGTGGGAAGGCGGCAAGAGTCCCGGCGAACCCGCAACAGGAGCAGTCAGATCGCGGCTCCACGATCGTCCACGCTGTGGTGGTGACACTGGAGCCGGAGGCTGGCAGGCGTCACCTACATTGGGAGGTGATCACCGAGGCGAAGGCGAAAATAAACCTCGCCGCCTCAGGATAACCGAGATGCGTTTTCCATCTGCCACAGGGGCTCGAATGTTCGAATCCCCGGCGCGAACAGCAGGGACAAGGCAGACGCCCTCGCTCCAGAAGTTGAGGAGGTTCTCACCGCAGCGGGCAAGCGGTCCGGGTCTCAAGACCGGCAAAGACCGCCAGGAGATAAAGTGTCCGGTCTTGTGGCTCGGTCTCGGTGGAGGAAGTGGTGGCAGCTGTTTCGTTGGCTGGCGACTGTCCAGGAGACACCATTAAGTGTAGCGGGTCCCTGCGGTACTTTCCGCAGGCCTCCCGGGATAGTCTGGGATTCAGTCCCGTAGCTGCTGCCAAAAAGGTGGCCGCCAGGGGACATCTGATAGTCTCGTGGGTGAGTGGCCGAGGTGAAGCTCGTAGAGGCCCTCACCTCTGAGGTGTTTTCGCTGTTTTGGGCGGGACACGTGAGGGGCTCAGTGCGACGCACCGATCGACCGGGGAGAGATGTGCTGCCGCTGTGGCCTGGCCACAAGGCGGCACAGTGCTCCGCCACCCCGCGTTGCGCCGTGTGCGTCGCCGCAAAAACCGGCGGACCATGGGATGGGGAAGGCCTGCAAAGCGCCTTCCAGGTCGCTTCTAAAGGCCGGTCCGCCCGTTGCCACCTCGGCAACCGACCAGCCAGCCGATGGAGGAGGAAGCGTCAGCCCTGGGACCACTCCACAGCCGCCGCAGGGGAAAGGTGAGCGTAAGGCGTACTCAATTCCCCGCCCGACTCGAGCGATGGACTGGGGAGGTCTGTCGCTCAATAAAGTCCAGCGAGGTGAGAGCGCGCCTGGTGTTCCCGCGCGCTCTCAGCACAGAGATCAAACTGCCGGGGCCCGCAATAACGAGCCGCCACCAGCTGTGCGGAAGAATGCTCACAGCGTGCGCATGCACAGCACTGGGTGGGCGATGGAACACCGTGGGGTTTTAGTCGTTGCGAGTCCGACATAACCCGCTCTCGTCCCCGCGAGGGCGGGTATGCATGGCATTTCCCACGAAAAGGTTTAAGGTTAGGTTAGGTTAGGTTAGGTTCCGTGGCGGTCACCCACGGTGAAGCTAAGAAGGAACCGATGGCGGCCTAAGGCGCTCTGTAGCCGGCCCGGGTGGCCGCTCGGGTGGGCTCGTAATGAGTCACCTCAGGCGTGTCGGTGGACTGCTAGGTGGAAGTGGCGGAGCAGGGCCGCCTTCCCCATCCCAGTAGCCGAGGCGGGTCGCGGAGGGAGAGAATCCCGGTGTTGCGTTGCCGCTCTCCTATCCTCCGCGGTGACTCAAGCGGGTGCACCGCATGATGCGGCTGTGGTGGGGAGCCCAGGGGAAGAGGAGTGTCCGGTGTTTCGTTGCCGCTCTCCCTGTCCTCACTGACCGAGTACGTATCGATCGGCAATTGGAGCCGCAGACCAGATCCGCCGCAGGGGCTGGGTAGGCGCAGTGCTCACAGCCCCATGGCCTCTGGGGCTGGACTCGGGGAGTCCGTTTCCCACCACCTACAGGAGGCCGAGATGGAAGGCGTCCGTGTTCCGGCGCGCGCCTTGCAGAAGGTGGGGTGGAGAGGGATGTCCTCCCGAAGGAGGAGCCGGCTTGCCGGCCAGCGCAAGCAGGGGTCGCGGAGGTGTGCGAAAGCGTTCCCGTGGCCCCACCATACCTGACGAAAGGTGGGAACACCATGGGGTTTTAGTCGGTGCAGGTCCGGCCTGCCCACCGCGCGCTTTACAGGGGTGGGTATCGTAGGCATTTCCCCATGTAAAAGGTTAGGTTAGGTTAGGTTAGGTTAGGTTAGGTTAGGTTAAGGTTAGGTTAGGTTAGGTTAGGTTAGGTTGGGATTTAGGGATTGGAGTTAGGTTAGGTTAGGTTAGGTTAGGTCCCCGAAAGGGTTCCGCTTTGTGTGGCAGGGGGGCTTAGTAACCGTGGTGTGGAGTGCTCACGGTGAAGAGGAACCCAAATGGCCGGCTAAGGCGTTCCTGAGCCACCGGCCGGAAACCTCCGGGCGGGCTGGAGCTGGAGCCCGCCCTGGATGCGTGTCCGGTGGGCTGCGGGGTGCGGATGGACGGGTAGAGGCCGTCTTACGCACCATCCGCAGCCGGGCGAAGTCGGGGAATGGGGTGGCGGTGCGGGGACTGTTAGCAGCGGTACCGCGCATCGTCGCCCCACCCTCCGCATCGAGACGGAGTCGCGGAGGGAGGTAGTGTATCTCCTATCCTCTCCGCGACTCAAGAAGCCGAAGTCGCACCGCTGATGCGGCCGTGGTGGGGCCGCAGGTTCGGTGGAGTGCTGGTTGATCCTGCCGCTCTCCCTGTCCTCGCGGCCGAACATTGGTCGGCAGCGGAGCTAACACCAGATCCGCCACCCGGGGGCTGGGGCTTTCCTGGCCCCACTTGGCCTCTGGGGGGCAGACTCGAGGGAGTCCGCTTCCCACCTACAGAGGAGGCCGAGTTGGAGGCGCGTCCGTGTTCAGCGCGCCCTGCCAGGAAAGTGGAGAGGAGAATGTCCTCCCCGGAAGGGGCCGCCTGTGGTCGGCCGGCACCAGGCAGGGTCGCGGATGTGTGCAGCGGGTCCAGCCAGGCGCAGCCTGCGGCTGACGGAGGAACACCATGGGGTTTTGATCCCGGTGCGGTCCGACATAACCCACCCTTACCCCACGGGGGTGGGTATGCGTAGGCATTTCCCCGTAAAGGTTAGGTTAGGTTCCCCGAAGGGTTCTCGCTTTGTCGTAGCGGGGGGCTTAGCCAACCGTGGCAGTCACCACGGTGAAGCTAAAGAGGAACCCAAATGGCCGGCCTAAAAGGCGCTCTTTGGCCAAACCCGGGGAGGCCGCTCCGGGTGGGCTCGTGACGAGCCTCGCCTCTCGGAAGCGTGTCGGTGAACTGCTGGGGGCGGAGAGGTGGCGGAGCAGGCCGCCTTCCCGCCCTCAGTAGCCGAGGGGTGAGTCGCGGAGGAGAGGAGTGTCGGTGTTGCGTTGCCGCTCTCCTATCCTCCCGCGACTCGGCTTGAAGAACTCGCACCGCTGATGCGGCGATGGGGCCGCGGGTTCAGTGGAGTGTGGTTGATCCTGCCACTCTCCCTGTCCTCCCGCAGCCGAACATTGGTTGGCAGCGGAGCCTATCCGCAGATCCGCCGCAGGGGGCTGGGGCTCCCTGGCCCCACGCATGGCCTCTGGGGGGAGCGGACTCGGGGGGAGTCCGCTGCACCTACAAGGAGGAGGAGCCGAGTTGGAGGGAGGCGCGTCGCGTGTTCCGGCGCGCCCTGCCTGAAGGTGGAGAGGGGGGATGTCCTCCCCGGAGGGGCCGGCTTGCCGGCCAGCGCAGGCGCAGTCGCGGAGGCCGTGCGAAAGCGTTCCCGTAACCCATATACGCGACGAAGGTGGAACACCATGGGGTTTTAGTCGGTGCGAGGAGTCCGACACCAACCCACCCACTTGCCCCACGAAGTGGGTATGCGTAGGCATTTCCCCATGTAAAAAAGGTTAGGTTAGGTTAGGTTAGGTTAGGTTGGGGTGCCCGTCAGAAAACCTCCCTCGAGTGCCTGGTCGTTGAACTCGCTGATACTATTGTATCCGGGGAAAGGCCAACTTCGGGACAGTACACCCTGGGCACTGGTGATGATACGTTGTTGCCAGTGGCAGATGTTCTGACAGGGGGATAAGCTGCTCTGCGTGTCCCTCTGATAAGCGGGAGCACTGCAGGTGGCAGGGGATTGCATTTCCTCTTGATTTCCGTCGGAGGAAGAGCCAGCCAGGCTGATATTGCGCATTGGGTACTGGTGACGATACGTCGTCCTCAGTGCCCAATGCGCGAATAGCGTGCATTTCTCCTTGATCAAAGTATCCGGAGAAAGGCAGCAAAGGAAATGAAGAATATGCATTGGGAACTGGTGGCGATACGTCGTTGGCGGTGCCTAATGCTCATGAAGATGGAGGACGACTTCCAGTGTGCGTTTTACTGCCGCGGGCACTCAACCGTCGAAGCGTTGTGGGAGGTTGCATTTCTCCTTGATCAAAGTATCCGGGGAAAGAGGCAACAAAATGAGATGCTCATTGGGAACTGGTGACGACCACGTCGTCCTCAGTGACCAATGTGCGAGTGGAAGGTTGCATTTCTCCTTGATCAAAGTATCCGGGGAAAGGCAACAAAATGAAGGTGTTCATTGCAGAGACTGGTGACGATACGTCGTCCTCAGTGCCCAATGTGCGATGGAGGTTGCATTTCTCCTTGATTTGTATCCCGGGGAAGGCAACAAAGAAAGGAGTGTGCATTGGGAACTGGTGGCGATACGTCGCTCTCCAGTGCTAATGCGCGGAATGGAGGTTGCATTTCTCTCCTTGATCAAAGTATCGGGAAAGAGGCAACAAAATGAGGTGATACATTGGGAACTGGTGGCGATACGTCGTTCTCAGTGCCAATGCGCGATGGAGAGTTGCATTTCTCCTTGATCAAGTATCGGGGAAAGGCAACAAATGATCAGTGGTATTGGGAACTGGTGACGATATATCACGTTTCAGTGCCTAATGCTCATAGAGGGACAGGCTCGGTGTGCACTCACACTGCCGGGCATTCAACCGTCAAAACTGGGGAGTTACGTCGGCTTTCCCAGCGCGCCGTAACCCGGTGGCACTTTCTTCAGGACCCCAGCATTGACGATTATGGGGTACGTCGAGTGCAGCAGGCGGAGGGCTTGCCTTAACCGGCCGGCCCGCGAGGGAGTAAACCTCTATAAAAAATCGGGCCTTGAAGTCTTGAAAACCTGTGGGTACCAGGCGACCCCACGGCAAGTAGCCTTGTCTCTGGAATAGGCCACCCGGAGACCGACATTTTATTTCGTCCTAACTCGTAGGAATAATTATGGAATTACCAAAAACCAAAGAGAGAAGGAGACTCAGCGAAAGCGCTGAGTCTGTAATAGCAATCGACGGTCCCTCAACGTCCTAGGGACCAGGAGGCCAGGAGGGAAGATCGGTGTCTGGGACCAGTAGTCCCGGCACAGGACAGGCGTGGACGCTTTGCGCGTCAAGTACGCCTGTGAGTTTGGGCGGTGAGTGACGGCGGAAGATCCGATGCCTCGCTCAGGTCCGCAGCCTCGGAGGTATCCTGGGACAAGCAGGAAGAGGGAGAGCCAAGCCTGCGACTGTCGTGGCTGAGCGGAAATTTCAGGCAGTCGCAGTCTCAGGCACAGACGCGGAGTGGTCGCTGACGGGAGGATGGCATCTGGGGATCCGACGGTGGCCCCAAAGCCTGACGAGGGCTAAGGCTGGCCTTCCAAAGCCCGCAGATCTGGAGCGGGAGATGGAGGCCAAGTCTACGGACCTGGATGCCTTCATCCGGTCGTCGCTGATGGCGGTGGACAAGGTTGCCGACAAATCAGGCAACCTCAGGGCTCATTCGTACACAGCTTGCGAATGGCGACCCCGGTTGTGGAAGCAGCCACGTCAGAACTGGCACGAAGGGGTGGCCCAGCCCCCAACGTCGAGAGGCTCGAGCGGGAGAACGCTGAGCTTCGCTCGCAATTGGCCAGGCGCTCTCGGCAGAGGTGGGAAGGCTTTCGGAGGAGCTCGGCGCTCTCCGGATAAAGAGGAACCTCAGGCAGCCATGCCTCTCCTCCTCCAGCAGACTGGCGCTCCACGAGGGACTAAGAACGCAGAGGAAGGGGCTGATGGGCGCTTGGGGGCGCTCGTAGAGCAAGATTGGCGGCCTTCGAGACAAAGATCTTTCCGGAGAGGGCAACCCGGCCTCCCCGCAGGAGTGCGGCCCAGGCAACTTCCGCGAGAGTGTAGTGCAGTCGCTGCCATTAAATCCGCAGCCGGTGCAGGAGGCACCGTCGCACTCCGCGGAAGTCCAGAAGGGGAAGAAGCCCTCCCCACCCTCCAGTGGTGGGGTTGCCTCCAGTGGCGGCTACAGCGGCAGGCACTGTGAAGTGCCCGCAGCGTGTGGGCACAGGTATGCAAAAGGCAAAAAGCCCATGGCCCAGCAGCCAGCGGCGCCTGTTGCGCAAAAGGGCAAAACAAAGGGTCAAGGCCCAAACGCATCCCGTCCTCCGGCTGCCGTGACGGTTACGCTGCCGACTGGCTCTCCATTAATTATGCGAAAGTAATGGAGGTGGCCAAGTCGAATCAGGCTGGCGGATATCGGCGTCGAGCTGTTCGCCAAAACGGGCTGTGACCGGTGGTCTTCTGTTGGAGATCAAGCGGTCCCGAGTGTTCGCAACTCGAAGGCGGACGGTCTCGCAGCAAAAATGCGTGGTCTTTCCGAGATGGATGTCGAATTAGCCGCCCGGTTAAGTCGGACGACATTCGCGTGAAGGACCTCGACGTCGTCAGCCGAGCGAGTCGCGGCGGCTGTGGCTAAAGAGCTGGAGGATGTTCGGTGGACGACGTTAAGGTTGGAAGTCCACCGAACACCCATGCGTTCATGGGCACGTGCTGGGTACGGTGCCCGCAGCAGCGTGCAGTTGGTGACCGCCGGACGCGTAATGCCGTGGGCTGGGGATCTGCTCAGGTAGAGCTGTTGGAACCCAGGCCCATGCACTGCTTCCGGAGTGCCTGGAAAAGGACGTGGGCAGTAGGTGTCCTAATCCAGGTGAACCGGAGTACGCGCTGCTACGCTTGTGGAGACCGGGCACAGAACTAGGAGTGCAAACAGCTGCCTCCAAATGTCCTGTGCTCGGACCTGGGGCACGCCCTCTAACCATCGTCTGGGTAGAGGTGCGCCCACCACAGAAGAGGTAGGAAGGACAAGGAGAGTCCTCCTGCAGCAATGGCAGTCTCGGCACCAGCCGCAACCGAGCACTAGCTCGGGCATGGAAATGGCTTAGGGTTGTTCCACCCCTCAAGGTCCTCAGAGTAACTAAACCACTGCCGCAATGCTCAGCATTTGTTTATGCAGACCATTGCGGGTGGGGGTACTCTGGCGGTAGTGGCAGACCCTATGCCGTGCCGGACCACCCTCGCTGGTTCGGTGATGAGCTGAGTTCCGTGGCGATCTGCTGGGGGGTGGAGGTTGTCCCACCCTGTTCCCTATTGGGAAGGGGTCAGGGCTTCGTTGCAGTGCAATGGGGCACCCTGGCCGCCGGATTGGCTGCTACGTCTCCGCAGGGTCACTCGCCGACTACGAGCTGTACCTGGACGAGGTGGCACTCTGCGTTCGCAGGTGCCTCCCTCGTCCGTCGATGTCCTGGGAGACTTCAGCGCCCTTCCAGGGCGTGGGGAATCCCAGCGACGATCGAAGGGAGAGACGGTGATGGAATGGGCGGCTGGATGGACCCCTCCCGATTGGCAAATCAGGGTCCGTAAGCTGTGCGATGCGGTGGCAGGGGAGTCGGTCGTGGATCTTACATGGGCGACTCCCGCTGCAATGCGCTGTTGTCGGGCTGGCGGGTTGCAGAGGAGGTGGTCACGTTATCCGACCACCGCCATGGCCTGTCGATCTTGCAATCCGCCGCCCCGACGCTGACACCAGCCGCCGAAGGCAGTCACACGCGACGTTGGTGTCTCAAGAAGGCGGCTAGACCGAGATTTGCTCGGGGCCGCCGCCAACGTCACTGATATGGCTGAAAGCGCCGAAGAGGTTCCGTCCGATCCGGAAGTGGAAACGAACTGGTTCAGGACACGATGGCAATATTTGTGACGCGTCGATGCCCCGGACCGGTCGCCCAAGCGCAGGGCGGTGTACTGGTGGTCGGCGAGATCAGGCTGCGGGCGATCTGCTTGCGGAGCCGCCGCCAGTACCAGAGGCGAAGGAGGCGAAGGCGAGCTCGGGTGAGGAGATAGCCAGACTCTACGAGGTGTATCGAGCGGTGCAGAAGGCGTTGCAGGCAGGCGTCTGCAACGCCGGAGTCTCAGTCCTGGAGAGAGCTCCTGGAGGGACTCGACGAGGATCCGTGGGGGCGTCGCTGGGATGGTGCTAGAGCTCGTCTTGGACGCCCCGGTGACGAAACTCTCGATCCGGCCTCTTGGGAAGAGTGATTAGCTCGCTCTTTCCGGAGAAGTCGGTCAAAGTCCTCGGTCTACCCCCAATCTTCAGTGTCATTGGGTGTGACGAAATGGGGGTGACCGCACAGGAGCTTCGGACGACGTGTGCCGCTTGAGAGCAGGAACGCCGCGCCGGGACCCGACGGGGCTACGGCCGGGTCTGGGTGTTGAGTCTGGCTACCCTCGGGGAACGGGCTGAGGCGGCTGTTCACCAGCTGCCTCGCCAACTCCCTCATTACTAGAGGCCTGGAAGGGGCGGCTGGTCCTCTTGAAGAAGGCAGACAGAGTCGCAGATTCTCCCTCTGCGTACCGTCCCTGCCTGTTGGACGAAGGCTGGCAAGTTATTCCGAGAGAATTCTTGCCGCCCGTCTCCCAGCGGGCATCTGTCGCGTGTCGGTCCCGATCTCGCCGAAACCAGTTCGGTTTCCGACGGGGCGTTCCACCATCGACGCGGTGATGCGCGTCCGCTCCCTGTCAGGCAGGCTGTGTCCAGGGCGGTGTGGTGGCGTAAGTCTTGATATCGTCAACGCCTTTAATTCCACAGGACGCGATAAGGGGGGACTTGTACACCATGGTGTCCCCTACCTGCAATGATCGCGGACTACTTGCGCGACAGGAATTTACATCACTTGTACGTGGACCGAGACGGTACGAGGATCCGGAGGAGATCCAGTGTGGGGTTCACAGGGGTCGGTTTTGGGCCCGTTACTGTGGAAGGAATCTCGCCTACGACTCTGTTCTGCGAGTCCCGAGCTCCCCGCTGGCATTACATGTCGTCTGTTACGCTGACGACATTGGTGGTCATAGTGGGGACTCCTTCGGAAGGAGCCAAGAGCTCGCGCCGAGCTTGGGGCGGAAATCGTCGTCGCCAAAGTCCACGAGTTGGGACTGGAGGTAGCGCCTCACAAGACCGAGGCGCTATGGTTCCTGAAACTGCCGCGGAGCAGGGAACCACCCGACTCGTGCGTCCGAGTAGGTGGAGTCTGAAGTCAGAGTGGGGCGGTACATGAGAAGTACCTGGGCCTCACTCTGGACGATCACCTGGGGCTTCGAAGAGCACTTCGAGCGCCTGGTCCCCGGATCGAGAGGGTAGCGGGTGCTATGCACAGACTGCTGCCAATCTCGGGGACCGAGGAGGAAGTTCGCCGCCTATGCCGGGGTCGTACGATCCGTAGCCCTGTACGGGGCGCCGGTATGACCAGCGCAGGCGGGGTCGCGGAGGTGTGCGAAAGCGTTCCCGTGGCCCATAATACGCGACGAAGGTGGAACACCATGGGGTTTTAGTCGGTGCGAGTCCGGCATGGCCCGCACTTGCCCCGCGAAGTGGTGTCGTAGGCATTCCCATGGTTTAGGTTAGGTTGGGTTGGGGTCCCCGAAGGGTTCGCTTTGTCGTAGCGGGGGCTTAGTGGCAAATGGCTTGGTCACCACGGTGAAGCTAAGGGGAACTTAAGTGGCCGGCCTAAGGCGCTCTGGGAGCCGGCCCGAGGTGAGCACTTCCGGGTGGGCTCGTTATGAGCCAGCCTCGGATGCGTCGGTGAATACTGGGGGCGGATGTGGCGGAGCAGGGCCATCTTTCCGCCCTCAGTAGCCGGGGCGGAGTCCGCTGGAGGGGAGAGGAGTGTCGGTGTTTCGTTTGCCCGCTCTCCCCTATCCTCCGCGACTCAAACTAGTCACTTACCGCATGATGCTGCGGCTGTGGTGGGGCCGCAGGGGAAGAGGAGTGTCGGTGTTTTCGTTGCCGCTCTCCCTGTCCTCCCGCGGCCGAACATCGGTCGGCAGGTGGAGCCACCAGACCAGATCCCGCTGAAGGGGCTGGGTTGGCTTTAGCTTTCCTGGCCCCATGGCCTCTGGGGGCGGACTCGGGGAGTCGTTTCCCCACTACAGAGGCCGAGATGGAAGGCGCGTCCGTGTTCCGGCGCCTTGCAGAAGGGAGGTGGAGAGGGGATGTCCTCCCGGAAGGAGGGCCAGCTTGCCCATTAGCCTGAAACGGGGTCGCGGAGGTGTGCGAAAGCGTTCCCGTGGCTCCACCATACGCGACGGGTGGAACACCATGGGGTTTTAGTCGGTGCAGGTCCGACGCAACCCACCCACCCCTTTGCAAGTGTGGGTATGCGTAGGCATTTCCCCATGAAAGGTTGAGTTGGGGTCCCCGGGGTTCTCGCTTTGTCGTAGCGGGGGTTTAGTAACCGTGGCGGTCACCCACGGTGAAACTAGAGAGGAACCAAATGGCCGGCCTAAGGCTCTGAGGCCGGCCCGGGGTGGCGCTCCGGGTAGGCTCGTAACAGGCTCGCCTGCCGGAAGCGTGTCCCGGTGGGCGCTGCGGGGTGCGGATGGACGGAGTGAGGCCGTCTTGCGCACCATCCCGGCCGAGGTGGAAGTCGCGCCAGGATATAATATTACAACAAAAATTCAAACAATGCACATAATGGAGTCGCAATACCTCGATTAAACCATACCCGTAAGTCTAACATATTAAATACCAGATTTTAAAGACATTCAAACAGCTACAATCTGTATCAACTGGACATAGTATTTAACAATTCTCTGTATATACTGTCCACATGCAAGTGGGCGAATACGAATTAATAGACCTGTCCATTATTAATGATTCACAAAGCCCATATTTATGAGTGGTGATTTTAATGCTCATCATATTGCATTCGGTTGTCAGTCAACCAAAGGTAGGGGGTCAGGGTTATTTAATTTAATTGATCACTCTTAGATTTATGTATTTTAAATGATGGTAGACCTACAACTATAAATCGCCCTAGACAAACTCCTTCTGCCATTGATGTAAGCTTCATCAGTGGCAGCCTTGCACCACTATGTGAATGGTCTGTACAAGATGACAGATCCAACAATAACAGAGATTTCATTACATATAGATAAATATCATCTCAATTCCCGTAGATAGGTTCATATAAAAGCTGATCAAGCAACTGACCACCATCTCCTTGGTGGGAGATAGTATATGTGAACCAAGCGGTGTGCTCCATATAATGCACTAAAACTATATATAATAAAGAGCCTACTATTAGAAAATTATATTAATTACAAAAGAAAAGAATTACAACAAAA
>JAGSMU010000790.1:0-12997 GCA_029286865.1 Teinopalpus imperialis
ATTCAAACAATGCACATAATGGAGTCGCAATACCTCGATTAAACCATACCCGTAAGTCTAACATATTAAATACCAGATTTTATGAAGACATTCAAACAGCTACAATCTGTATCAACTGGACATAGTAGTTTAACAATTCTCTGTATATACTGTCCACATGCAAGTGGGCGAATACGAATTAATAGACCTGTCCATTATTAATGATCTGCCAAAGCCCATATTTATGAGTGGTGATTTTAATGCTCATCATATTGCATTCGGTTGTCAGTCAACCAAAGGTAGGGGTCAGGGTTATTTAATTTTAATTGATCACTTAGATTTATGTATTTTAAATGATGGTAGACCTACAACTATAAATCGCCCTAGACAAACTCCTTCTGCCATTGATGTAAGCTTCATCAGTGGCAGCCTTGCACCACTATGTGAATGGTCTGTACAAGATGACAGATCAACAATAACAGAGATTTCATTACATATAGATAAATATCATCTCAATTCCCGTAGATAGGTTCATATAAAAAGCTGATCAAGCAACTGACCACCATCTCCTTGGTGGGAGATAGTATATGTGAACCAAGCGGTGTGCTCCATATAATGCACTAAAACTATATAATAAAGAGCCTACTATTGAAAATTATATTAATTACAAAAGAAAAGATGCTCAGAAAAAGAGAACAATTTCAGAACAGAAAAAATTGGATGGAACAACTTGTGTAACACTTTTAATAGAAATACTCACATAAGTAAAATTTGGAATTTATTAAAATGTTCAAAGGCATAAATCATATACAGATGAGTTTATATCTCCACTCTTGGATAAATTATAAGATAATAACAATTTAATTGAAGTAGATCAATTGAACATTCTTTTGAAATTAACAATTATAACCCAAATTCTAAAGGGTCTTTACTGATCCATTTTCATGGTCTGAATTTTAACAAGTTTGCAGTCTAGGGACGAAATACAACTCCTGGCTTAGATGATTATCCTTACATTATAATTAAAAACTTAGATGTATCTGCCCAAAGTTGTTTTTAAAATCCTCAATTTGCTTCGGCGTAATAAATCTATTCCACAGTCATGGAAAACACAGTGTGTTGTCCCAATACTTGAGGCCGAAAAATCTGCTGAGTTTGCTAGTTCTTATAGACCACCTCTCACCTAATCTCTTGGTAAAATATTCGAAAATATGGTGAAAGTCCGTCTTGATTGGTATGTTGAATCCAAGTGTTTAATTCCAATATTAAGGCCAGCTATGGCTTCCACAGAGGGCGTAGTAGTGCAGACAGTTTCACCTCTTTAATCTCTGACCTGAAAATGCAATGCATAGAAAATTAAACACTGTTTGCGTATTCCTAGACATTCAAAGTGCTTTTGACAGTGTTGATCCTGGCATACTAGTTCAAATCATGTCTAGGTTAGGTGTGCCCACACCTCTATGTAAGTGGATTTATAACTTTTCAACAACAGGACAACCTATGCTAGGCATAACAATATTTTGTATGGACCCAAATGTGCCTCAAGAGGTACAATGTAGGGTGCCACATTATCTCCATTACTGTACAATATATACACAAGTGAGATTTGTAAATATGTAAATGATAGGAATATAAATATTTTGGCTAATTTGTTGATGACATTGTATTATACAGCAGTAATTACAACTTAGTGATTGCAATAGATAATATGAACAAATCCTTATTTCAACTATTACAATATTATAATGATCGTTTACATTTGAAAATTAACCCTCTGGGTGCTAGTGTTATGTTTTTTGGCAATGAAGCCTCAAATTCAAATATTATTTACAATAATGAAATTATAAATACAGTCAATTCAAAGAAATTTTTAGGAATAATACTGGACCAAAAACTAACTTTGATGAACATATTAAATATATATCCAAAAATGCTCACAGGACTAAATGTGCAGACCCTTTTATATATTTGTCAATATTGTATAAAAGTATTGTTAGAAGTCACTTAGATTATAGCTCACTCGCTTATATGAAAGATTTTGAGACAAATCTTACTTGCTGAAAGATACTGTCTCAAATTAATAGCATTTAATAAAGCATCATGTGCTAATAAACAAAATTGTACCTTATATAGATAGATCCCCAACAACAGCATAAGGTCTACTATGCGGTATTCTCCAACACTGTCCGATATATATCTGGAAATAGACAATAGTTTATATAAAATTAGAAAAACAATATCCACGGCCATGTTACTCTTTCTGTATTTCACATCCAATTAATGTAGTTCAACAGACAATTAAAAATAATTCAGAAATACTTAAATTTTTAGAGGAAAATACAAAGTACTATGTTATCTACACTGATGGGAGCATAGCAAGTGATGACGTACATGCTGCTCTATATGATCCACAAGCAAAATTTTCTTCAAGCTTTCAAGAGCGTTTTGTACATCCTTCTACACGAGCGGCCTGTGGCTGTTCTATACACGTCCAATACAACAATGTGTTCAGGTCGTTGTTGGGGCTGCCTTGGTTCTGTAGCGCGTCGGGGATGTTCGCCGAGGCACGAGTCAATTGTTTCTATACGACCATGCGGAAACGGTGCACATCCCTGTATTTTCGGGTCCGGGTCAGCCCGAACAGCATCCTGAGGGTATTAGCAGACCGTTATGACTGTCAGTCCTTAACCATTGTGCCAAGGTTCACTTACTGACTAATAAATAAATAAATAAATAATAATAATAACCTCATAGGTAAATAAATATAATGATATAAGTCGCAATTAATGCTTTAAGTTGACATTTTAACTATATTTGACATTTAATAATTTTATAATCTTAGTGGAGCAGACCTAATAATTGCTCGACTCGGCATTATTGCGAATAAAACCTGTTCACATTGTAATTCAAGTGATGGAACTGTGGAGCACATTATCTTCGATTGTAAAAAATTTTTGATCGACAGACTAGTGTTGGACAGTGAACTTAGTGATGTTGAAAATAAGTGTGATTTATTATCCCGCCCGCCACTATTAAAACAATTGTTACAAGACGAACTTACTTAACACACAAGCACATCTACAAATACATAAAGAATACAATTAAAACAATTTAATGGAATGTGCTCTTAGGCGGAATATTTCGTCTATGAATGTGCTGTGGAAAATAAGAGTTGACCTAAAGGTTGTAAATATGTAATGTCACAAAATCCCAAAAAAAAAATACGGATTCTGGCGGGAACCTTGAAAAAGAAAAAAACTCAACCAACACAGACTTTAAATTGTATGTGGAATCCACAAACGACGATAGATTGGGCAACAAGAGCCCTATTTACATAAAAGGTGTGACGGGTATTCAGAGGGTGAATGCTAATAAAATAGCGGTAGCAGTTATTTTCAAGCAATATAGTACGGCCAATAACTTTATTAATAACACCACTTTCCTCACAAAATATGACATGAAGGCGTTCATACCGGCAGCGCAAATTGAAAACCGGCATCATTAGATTTGTTCCAGCGAATATATCTAACAAAGAACTTTACACAAGACTTTCTTCAACATATGAAATAGTGGCAATAACGTTTTCAAAGAAAGTAGGACAAGAGCGAATTCAATTGCAGACTGTAAGCATCACTTTCTTATCTAATGTACTGCCTAATAATGTACAATATGATCTATTCTCTATAGGTGTTTTAAATTTAATCATTCAGCAAAGACTTGTAATGGTAAACAAAGATGTAGTATTTGTGGAGGTGAGCACTTGTATAAGGAATGTGATAAACCAACAGAAATCAGCTGTATAAATTGCAGTGGGCCTCATCTCGCGATATCTAGATTATGTCCTATTAAAACAAAGAAGATTATAGAAAAGAAAAACAACATATCTTATGCAAGTGTCGCCTTAACAAAACAAGTCGCCATCAATGGAACAGATTTCCTACACCCCACCACCAAACCGCAACCTGTAAATACTAATGTTATTGTAAATAAGTCTGTACGAGATGTAAATAAAGTTAAAATAGTCCATTCTAAAGGTTCCCAAAAACTCAAATAATTTCCAACAACGAAGTACTTATGGCCCTAGTGCAGACGTTGGTAGAATTAGCCAATAAAGATGACAGTACGTCCACTAATATTAAAACTATTAAAGATGCATTATTAAAAAACTTAACATAATGGATTGTGTAGGGCCTAGTCCTACTCAATCCAAGCTGTAATGCCAAATAAAAAACCTTTATTAATCCATTGTTTTAAGCAACAAAATATTGATATATTTGCTTTCTTGGTTTAAAGATAATAATTTTAAAATACCAGGATATAATATTTACAACAAAAATTCAAACAATGCACATAATGGAGTCCACAATACTGATTAAACCATACCCGTAAGTATAACATATTAAATACCAGATTTTATGAAGACATTCAAACAGTTGCTGTGTCGTATCAACTGGACATAGTAGTTTAACAATTCTCTGTATATACTGTCCACCTGCAAGTGGGCGAATACGAATTAATAGACTCTGTTCCATTATTAATGATCTGCCAAAGCCCATATTTATGAGTGGTGATTTTAATGCTCATCATATTGCATTCGGTTGTCAGTCAACCAAAGGTAGAGGTCAGGGTTTAATTTAATTGATCACTTAGATTTATGTATTTTAAATGATGGTACACCTACAACTATAAATCGCCCTAGACAAACTCCTTCTGCCATTGATGTAAGCTTCATCAGTGGCAGCCTTGCACCACTATGTGAATGGTCTGTACATGATGACAGATCCAACAATAACAGAGATTTCATTACATATAGATAAATATCATCTCAATTCCCTGTAGATAGGTTCATATATAAAAAGCTGACTGGGCAACAGACCACCATCTCCTTGGTGGAATAGTATATGTGAACAAAGTGTTATTGCTCCATATAATGCACTAAAACTATATAATAAAGAGCCTACTATTGAAAATTATATTAATTACAAAGAAAAGATGCTCAGAAAAGAGAACAATTTCAGAACAGAAAAAAATTGGATGGAACAACTTGTGTAACACTTTTAATAGAAATACTCACATAAGTAAAATTTGGAATTTATTAAAATGTTCAAAGGCATAAATCATATACAGATGAGTTTATATCTCACTCTTGGATAAATTATCAGATAATAACAATTTAATTGAAGTAGATCAATTGAACATTCTTTTTGAAATTAACAATAATAACCCAAATTCTAAATGGGTCTTTACTGGATCCATTTTCATGGTCTGAATTTTTAACAAGTTTGCAGTCTAGACGAAATACAACTCCTGGCTTAGATGATTATCCTTACATTATAATTAAAAACTTAGATGTATCTGCCCAAAAGTTGTTTTTTAAAATCCTCAATTTGCTTTGGCGTAATAAATCTATTCCACAGTCATGGAAACACAGTGTGTTGTCCCAATACTTAAGCCAGAAAAAGTCTGAGTTTGCTAGTTCTTATAGACCAATTTCCTTGTCATCCTGTCTTGGTAAAATATTCGAAAATATGGTGAAAGTCCGTCTTGATTGGTATGTTGAATCCAAGTGTTTAATTCCACATATACAATATGAAAAACACTTGGGGCGTCGTGGTGCAGACAGTTTCACCTCTTTAATCTCTGACCTGAAAAATGCAAACATAGAAAATTAAACACTGTTCGCGTATTCCTAGACATTCAAAGTGCTTTTGACAGTGTTGATCCTGGCATACTAGTTCAAATCATGTCTAGGTTAGGTGTGCCCGGGCACTTATGTTAGTGGATTTATAACTTTTCAAACAACAGGACAACCTATGCTGAGCATAACAATATTTTATATGGACCCAAATGTGCCTCAAGAGGTACAAATGCAGAGGTGCCACATTATCTCCATTACTGTACAATATATACACAAGTGAGATTAGTAAATATGTAAATGTCATCAGCAAATTGTAAAATATAAATATTTTACAATTTGCTTTGATATTCATTAACTGTCTCAACAGTAATTACAACTTAGAGATTGCAATAGATAATATGAACAAATCCTTATTTCAACTATTACAATATTATAATGTTTTTTGGCAATGAAGCCTCAAATTCAAATATTATTTTAATAATGAAATTATAAATAGTCAATTCAAACAAATTTTTAGGAATAATACTGGACCAAAAACTAACTTTTGATGAACATATTAAATATATATCCAAAAATGCTCACACAGGACTAAATGTTATTAGATCACTTTGTGGTGTAACATAGGGTGCAGACCCTTTTATATATTTGTCAATATTCTATAAAAGTATTGTTAGAAGTCACTTAGATTATAGCTCACTCGCTTATATGAAAGATTTTGAGACAAATCTTACTTGCTGGAAAGATACTGTCTCAAATTAATAGCATTTAATAACACTCAAGTAATAAAACAAAAATTGGTACCTTATATAGATAGATCACCAACAACAGCACAAGGTCTACTATGCAGTAATTCTCCAACACTGTCCGATATATATCTGGAAATAGACAATAGTTTATATAAAATTAGAAAACAGTATCCACGGCCATGTTACTCTTTCTGTATTTCACATCCAATTAATGTAGTTCAACAGACAGACAGAAATAATTCAGAAATGCTTAAATTTTGGAGGAAAATACAAAGTACTATGTTATCTACAGTGATGAGACATGGCAAGTGATTGATGTACATGCTGCTCTATATGATCCACAAGCAAAATGTTCTTCAAGCTTTCAAGAGTTAAGCCGGTACATCCTACACGAGCGGCCTGTATTGCTCCCATACACGTCCAATACAACAATTTGTTCAGGTCGTTGTTGGGGCTGCCTCGGTTCTGTAGCGCGTCAGGATGTTCGCCGAGGAACGAGTCAATTGTTTCTATACGACCATGCGGAAACGGTGCACATCCTTGTATTTCGCCGGTCAGCCCGAACACAGCATCCTGAGGGTATTAGCAGACTGAAACAGACTGTCAGTCCTAACCATTGTGCCAAGGTTCACTTACTGACTAATAAATAAATAAATAATTAATAATAATAACCTCATAGGTAAATAAATATGATATAAGTCGCAATTAATGCTTTTAAGTTGACATTTGAACTATATTTGACATTTATCAATTTTATAATCTTAGTGGAGCAGACCTAATTGTTTATTGTTATTTTCTCTGTTTATGCTATGTTTTTGTTCATGTGGTTGTGTATTAATTGTTATTTATTTAAATGTATTAATGGATCACTGTTATCCGATAATAACAATTTAATTGAAGTAGATCAATTGAACATTCTTTTTGAAATTAACAATAATAACCCAAATTCTAAATAGGTCTTTACTGGATCCATTTTCATGGTCTGAATTTTAATTTTTCTGAAGTTTGCAGTCTAGACGAAATACAACTCCTGGCTTAGATGATTATCCTTACATTATAATTAAAAACTTAGATGTATCTGCCCAAAAGTTGTTTTTTAAAATCCTCAATTTGCTTTGGCGTAATAAATCTATTCCACAGTCATGGAAAACACAGTGTGTTGTCCCAATACTTAAGCCCGAAAATTCTGCTGAGTTTGCTAGTTCTTATAGACCAATTTCCTTGTCATCCTGTCTTGGTAAAATATTCAGAAATATGGTGAAAGTCCGTCTTGATTGGTATGTTGAATCAAGTGTTTAATTCCACATATACAATATGGCTTCCGCAGAATGAGATAGTGCAGACAGTTTCACCTCTTTAATCTCTGACCTGAAAAATGCAAAACATAGAAAATTTTATATTTATTTATATTTAAGCTAGCTAGTTTCGAGTCATAGGCCGTAGTCACCACCATAAGATGAACTTTGTTCTGTTGCCGCTCCTAAAATTATTAGAGAAACAAGTTGACTTGTTTTACCTTTTATATTTTTTCAGAGGACATTTAGTAAACATTAGGACTTACTAGCTAGCATTAATGTTCGGAATGAGACTAATTCTAAGCGACTCTCTATCAGTATGGGTACCAACAAGTTCTGTGATAATGCTGATAGTGCTGTTATTTATTATCTACCTACCTCAGTTGGTGTGTATTACCGCGTTTTTATTTGTATTTTTCTACCATCGATCTGAAACCAGAATCATCCAACCCATGTTCGCCAATGCTCTCGTATTATAACTTTCCTTTTCTTATGCTTCTTATTACATATAGTAGTAGAAATGAATGCAAGGTATAATTATAGAAATATTACTGTTGATTTTTGACAGCCGACACTTTATCTAGATGATGATGTGAGCAGCAGTGTTAAGCTAGATCGGATCACGTCCTCACAATACTGCGATTTCGTTCAGAGACTGTCCGAATGAAGAGGGCATCAATAAGGTAGCGAGGAGCAGCAAGAAACACTAGTTTAGTTCAAGCTGCAGAATGAATGGGTCAGCTCAACCGGGGTAGGGCCACGCCTCATAGAACCAGCATGAAATAGCAGCATAATGCTGCTATGTTTTCAGTCTGGTGATTGTAGGGAACCAGTGATAAGATTATGTGACTGCATTATGATTTCTTGTCAAAGATGAATGTAGATGTCATGGGCTGTAGGTCACTTACTATCAGGTGTCCTGCAATGTGCTCGTTTATTACTCTCCAATGTAATAAAAAATAAATAAAAGACGCGTTGAGACACAGCTACCACGGCTCTATCGCATGTCGGATTAAGGTATCGTTAAATAAGGCGGCCAAGCATATGCTTATGCAATTATACGATATCGTGCGTAATCGCTAACATCTGGTAATAACCGGAAAGAGGTCAATTTAGTCGAAATTGATTAAGAGGACACAATAATGTTATTCCTGAAAACTATCTCTCTTCCATACCCATAAATTTAGGCATGCAACACTCAAGTAATAAACAAAATCGTACCTTATATAGATAGATCCCAACAACAGCACAAGGTCTACTATGCGGTATTCTCCAACACTGTCCGATATATATCTGGAAATAGACAATAGTTTATATAAAATTAGAAAACAGTATCCACGGCCATGTTACTCTTTCTGTATTTCACATCCAATTAATGTAGTTCAACAGACAATTAACAATAATTCAGAAATTAATTGTAAATAAGTCTGTACGAGATATAAATAAAGTTAAAATAGTCCATTGCAAAAGAAACAGCAAAACTCAAATAATTTCCAGCCAACGATGTACTTATGGCCTAGTGCAGACGTTGGTAGATTAATAATAAAGATGACAGTGCAACCCACTAATATTAAAACTATTAAAGATGCATTATTAAAAAACTGTCCTACACAATCCAAGCTGTACACAGTATAATATTCAAAGTGCAAATAGTAAAACCTTTATTAATCCATTGTTTTAAGCAACAAAATATTGATATATTTGCTTTCTTGGTTTAAAGATAATAATTTTAAAATATGGGATATAATATTTTAACAAAAAATTCAAACAATGCACATATTAGATCATAATACTGATTAAACCATACCGTAAGTCTAACATATTAAATACCAGATTTATGAAGACATTCAAACAGTTGCTGTGTCTGTATCAACTGTGGACATGTGGTTTAACAATTCTCTGTATATACTGTCCACCTGCAAGTGGGCGAATACGAATTAATAGACTCGTTCATTATTAATGATCTGCCAAAGCCCATATTTATGAGTGGTGATTTTAATGCTCACATCATATTGCATTCGGTTGTCAATCAACCAAGGTAGGGTCGAGAGTTATTTAATTTTAATTGATCACTTAGATTTATGTGATGATGGTGAATACAGCTACTCATCGCCCTAGACAAACTCCTTCTGCCATTGATGTAAGCTTCATCAGTGGCAGCCTTGCACCACTATGTGAATGGTCTGTACATGATGACAGATCCAACAATAACAGAGATTTCATTACATATAGATAAATATCATCTCAATTCCCCTGTAGATAGGTTCATATATAAAAAGCTGACTACAACAGACCACCATCTCCTTGGTGGAATAGTATATAAAACAAACTGTTATTGCTCCATATAATGCACTAAAACTATATAATAAAGAGCCTTCTATTGAAAATTATATTAATTACAAAAAGAAAAAGATGCTCAGAAAAAGAGAACAATTTCAGAACAGAAAAAATTGATGGAAACAACTTGTGTAACACTCTCTTTAATAGAAATACTCACATAAGTAAAAATTGGAATTTATTAAAATGTCTAAAGGCATAAATCATATACAGATGAGTTTATATTCCACTCTTGGATAAATGATCAGATAATAACAATTTAATTGAAGTAGATCAATTGAACATTCTTTTTGAAATTAACACAATAACTCCAAATTTTAAATGGGTCTTACTGGATCCATTATCATGGTCTGAATTTTTAACAAGTTTGCAGTCCAGACGAAATACAACCTCATTTAGATGATTATCCTTACATTATAATTAAAACTTAGATGTATCTGCCCAAAAGTTGTTTTTAAAAATCCTCAATTTGCTTTGGCGTAATAAATCTTATTCCACAGTCATGTAGAAAACCCGAAAAATTCAAGCAAGCTTGCTAGTCTATAGACCAATTTCCTTGTCATCCTGTCTTGGTAAAATATTCTCCGAAAATGTAGAAAGTCCGTCTTGGATTGGTATGTTGGACCAAAGTGTTTCATTCCACATATACTATATATGGTTTCCGCAGAGGCGTAGTAGTGCAGACAGTTTCACTTTAATCTCTGACCTGAAAAATGCAATGGCAGGAAAAATTAAACACTGTTTGCGTATTCCTAGACATTCAAAGTGCTTTTGACAGTGTTGATCCTGGCATACTAGTTCAAATCATGTCTAGGTTAGGTGCTCCGGGCACTTATGTAAGTGGATTTATAACTTTCGAACAACAGGACAACCTATGCTAGGCATAACAATATTTTATATGGACCAAATGTGCCTCTCAAGAGGTACAATGTAGGTGCTACATTATTATCTCCATTGTACAATATATAATAATAAAGGAGATTTGTAAATATGTAAATGATAGGAATATAACATTTTACAATTTGCTGATGACATTGTATTATACAGCAGTAATTACAACTTAGTGATTGCAATAGATAATATGAACAAATCCTTATTTCAACTATTACAATATAATAATGATTGTTTACATTTGAAAATTAACCCCTCTAAAAGTAGTAAGTTATGTTTTTGGCAATGAAGCCCAAATTCAAATATTATTTACAATAATGAAATTATAAATACAGTCAATTCAAAGAAATTTTAGTAATAATACTGACCAAAACTAACTTTGATGAACATATTAAATATATATCCAAAATGCTCACACAGTGACTGTAAATGTGCAGACCCCTTTATATTTGTCAATATTGTATAAAAGCATTGTTAGAAGTCAATTAGATTATAGCTCACTCACGAAAGGAAAGATTTTGAGACAATCATAATTTTGCTGAAAGATACTGTCTCCTAAATTAATGTGCATTTAATAACACTCAAGTAATAAACAAAATTGTACCTTATATAGATAGATCCCCAACAACAGCATAAGGTCTACTATGCGGTATTTCCTCCAACACTGTCCGATATATATCTGAAATAGACAATAGTTTATATAAAATTAGAAAACAATATCCACGGCCATGTTGTTCTTCTGTATTTCACATCCAATTAATGTAGTTCAACAGACAATTAAAAATAATTCAGAAATGTTTAAATTTTTTAGAGGAAAATACAAAGTACTATGTTATCTACACTGATGTAGAGTAGCAAGGATTATGTACATGCTGCTCTATATGATCCACAAGCAAAATTTTCTTCAAGCTTTCAAGAGCGTTTTGTACATCCTTTCTACACGAGCGGCCTGTGGTTGTTCCTATACATCGTCCAATACAACAATGTGTTCAGGTCGTTGTTAGCTGCCCTCGGTTCTTCTGTAGCGTCGGGATGTTGCCGAGGTACAGAGTCAATTGTTTCTATACGACTATGGTGTCTTGGTGCACATCCTCAGTATTTTCGGGTCCGATCAAATTCGAACAGCATCCTGAGGTATTAGCAGACTGTTATGACTGTCAGTCCTTAACCATTGTGCCAAGGTTCACTTTTAATGGACTAATAAATAAATAAATAATTAATAATAACAACCTCTAAGAAATAAATATAATGATATAAGTCGCAATTAATGCTTTAAGTTGACATTTGAACTATATATTTGACATTTAATAATTTTATAATCTTATTGGAGCAGACCTAATTGTTTATATTGTTATTTTCTTTGTTTATGCTATGTTTTGTCTATGTAAGTGGTTGCATTAATTGTTATTTATTTAAATGTATTAATGGATCACTGTTATCCGATAATAATAAATGAATTGAGAATTGAATTGAATTATTCTGCATGAACTGCTCTATATGTTCGGCAGAGGCATATGCAGGTATCAGGCACTACTGCGTATTCGCGAATCAATAATTTCTGATTCCTCGAGTTTGATGACAGTTTTTAACTACCCTCACAGTTAAATTCAAGTCTAATTATATCCTTACTATCAAACAAATAATTCACCAATATCACATTAAAAATATCCACCCTATTTCTATGGTGCCTTCCCACTGTGCTGTATCACTGGCAATGAAATGGCTGATAAAACTATACTAGCTAGAAGTTTATGCTGTCGACGTTAGAAATACAAATGAATGTTCCTCGATTTGCCTTTCACTCCGGATATGGAAATCAAAGGAAATGCAACCCCTGCCCTCTGCTGTGCCTCCGCTTATCAGAGGGACGCATGACAGCTATCCTGTCAGGGCATTCGCCACTGGCAACAACGTGTCATCACCAGTGCCCAGGGTGCACCGTCCGGCGTTGCCTTTCCCCGGATACAATAGTATCAAGGGAAATTCAACGATAACCAGGCACTCGAGGAGGTTTTCTGACGTGGCACCCCTACCAACCCTAACCTAACCTAACCTAACCTAACCTAAGCACAACCCTAACCTAACCTAACCTAACCTAACACTCCGGATAT
>JAGSMU010000791.1:0-12990 GCA_029286865.1 Teinopalpus imperialis
GGAAATCAAAGGAAATGCAACCCCTGCCCTCTGCTGTGCCTCCGCTTATCAGAGGGACGCATGACAGCTATCCTGTCAGGGCATTCGCCACTGGCAACAACGTGTCATCACCAGTGCCCAGGGTGCACCGTCCGGCGTTGCCTTTCCCCGGATACAATAGTATCAAGGGAAATTCAACGATAACCAGGCACTCGAGGAGGTTTTCTGACGTGGCACCCCTACCAACCCTAACCTAACCTAACCTAACCTAACCTAAGCACAACCTAACCTAACCTAACCTAACCTAACCTAACCTAACCTAACTTCTAACCTAACCTAACCTTTTTTTTTTTTTTTTTTTTTTTTTTTTTCGTGGGAAATATACGCATACCCACCCGCCCTCGCGGGGACGAGCGGGTTATGTCGGACTTTCATACCGACTAAAAACCCACGGTGTTCCATCTGCCCACTTGGTGCTGTGCATACGGGGCGCGTGTTGTCTTCCGCGTGCACAGCTGTGGCGGCTTGCAAATGCAGGCCCCGGCCATTTTTAACCTGTTTTATGAGCGCGCGGGAACACAGGGCGCGCTCTCATACTGACTCATGTTGAACTACGGACCTCCCGGGCCCATGGCTCGAGTCGAATTCGGGGGAAGTAGGTATGCTTGCGCTTACGCTTTTCCCCGGCGGCGGCTGCGGACTAGTCCGTGGTCACAGGACGGTTCCTCCTCCATCGCTACAACCGTCCCTTGCGGCTGACTGGCCGGGTGCCTGGGTGGGCAGCGGGCGGACCAACCTTTTCCCACTCTTGGGCGCGGCCTTGCAGGCCTTGCCCCATCTTAATGGTCATGGTTTGCTGGCTGCGACACACACAGCGCAACGCGGGTTGGCGGGTACTGTGTGCCGCCTTGTGGCCAGATTCACCACAGCGGAAGCACGAAGCTCCCCACGATCGACTGCGGCGACGCACTGAGCCCTCATGTCCAGCTTCTAAGCAGCGGAAACACCTCACAGGTGGGGCTCCACCAGCTTGACCGGCTGCCACCCACGAGACCATGAGGTCGCCGCCGGCGGCTCACCTTTTGGCGGCAGCCACAGGGCTATGACAGGCCATTCCGAGTCCTGCAGGTATCGCAGAATGTCGCTGCACTTAACGGCCTCTTCAGTGCAGCCACCAGCCTTCGTCACGGCCGCTACCGTCCTCCGCTGTAGCAGGAGTCGTCCAGGCCGGTCACCTTGACCTCCGCCGTCTTCGCCGGTCTGGATGCCCGCACTCGCTTGCCCGCTGCTGCAAGCACCTCGCTTAATCTTTTAGCGAGGGCGTCCGCCTGTCGCCGCTGTCTGCGCCGAGGTTTCAAACATTCGAGCTCCCGTTGCGCAGACGCGGAATCCCCTCTCGGTTATACCGAGGGAGGCGGATGATCTTCGCCTTTGCCTCGGCCAACCAACGTCGGTATAGGTGACGCCTGCTGCCACTGCCTCCAGGGTCCACCACCACGGCGGACGATCGCGGGTGGCGATCGTGACTGCCCTCTTTGCGGGTTTTGCGGGACTCTTTGCCACCGCCTTCCCAGTCTTCTTTTGAGTCCTTCTTCACCACCGTAGTCCGGTTGCTCCGTTGACTTCGGTACCGGTGGTCGGGACTCAGCTTCCCTCGTTTGGCTCTCTTTCACGGGCTCGCTCCACGCTCCTTTGGGGCGTTTCGGGATACGGGACCCCCAGCGGCAGCTGGTGCGGCGCTAACTGCCTTGACGGGCGCTTTGCAGCTACGGAGTGCCTGGGAAGGCGGGGGACCGGACAAAGAACGGGTTCCGCTACCAGTCTCTATCTGCCGCCAGTGGTGGGCGGAGGCGCTTTCCGGCAACGGGCGGTCCTCTGAATGCCGCGAATCTGGCGTTGATCATTGACCCCACCTGGTCAATGATCGAACGCACGAGCTCACTCCTTACCAGCTCCCTCAGCTTGTTGGCTCGGCCGGTTTACCTGCATACGCAAGTAGGCCACCTCCTTCCGCAGCTGCGACGCTTCGTCTAGGAGGCGGTGTTTGCAGCCTGCAGGTTCGCGTTTCATCAGAGGTACAGCGTCTCTGCAGGGCCGGTAACCTCTGTCACGGTCATCACGCTGCCTCCTTAAGCGCACGAACAAGTTGCCCTTTAAGTTCTTGGACAGTGGCAACCAAGTTGATGACGCCGACGCTGTCCTCGATCCTCTTCTCCAGGTCCGCCGCTGCCTCGAAGTCGCCATCGTTTTGATGACGACTCAGACAGGGATTGACATAGGTGCGGAGCTGTCGAGGTTGCCGCAACAATCTTCGCCTCCACTTTTCCACCCTCAGTTCCGCTTCTCGTGCTGACACCAACGCCATTTTGCCTGGAGCAGGGCCTACGTATTGCTCTGTTGTTGGGGGTCGCCCTCGGCCTCTCTTGGCGATGTTCTTGCCATTACCCAGGCTGTTTCACCGTCATGGCCCGTAAGCAGACCAGAGCCGCTATGATGCGTCCACAGAAGGACGTTTTCCTCCCGCCACTTCGTCTACCGTCTTCAAACGACTCTGCGCTCAGCATAGAGTCACTGTCGTCATCGCTGTCTCGTTCAGTTTCAGTCCGTTGTGCATAATTAAGTTTTTCCATTTTGATTCCCACGATAAAGGTCGGTATAAACGGTCGATCCCGGGTGACATTCGGAGACAAGGCTGCATACTGTGGGGTCGCCTGGTACCCACAGGTTTTAAGACTTCGCTGTCTGGTTTTATAAGTGATCCTTCTCGCGGGCCGGCCAATTAGGCAAACCCTCCGCTCCACTGCACCTCAACGTACCCCATGATCGTCAGCTGGGGTCTTTGAAAGAATACAGCGGGTTACGGCGAGCTGGTGGAGCCGACGTAACTCCCCAGTTTTGGACGGTTGTGCCCGGAGGCAGTGTGAGTGCACACCAGGCCCGTCCTCCACTGAGCATTAGGCACTGGAAACGATATCGTCGCATTTCCTAATACCCACCATCATTTGTTGCCTTTCCCCGGATACTTTGATCAAGGAGAAGTAAACCTCCCCACGCATTGGACACTGAGAACGACGTATCGTCACCGGTGCCCAATGCGCCTCGATCGGTTGCCTTTCACTCAGTTGCCCGGAAATCAAGAGGAAATGCAACCCCCAATACTCCGCTGTGCCCTCCACGCTTATCAGCAGAGGGACGCAGGCGGCTATCCCCCCTGTCAGAACATTCGCCACTGGCAACAACGTATCATCACCAGTGCCAGGGTGCACCGTCCCGGCGTTGCCTTTCCCCACCCGGATACAATGGTATCAAAGGGAGATTCAACGACCAGGCACTCGAGGAGGTTTTCTGACGTGGCACTAGCCTAACTTCAACCTTTTTTTTTTTAGCGTGGGAAATGCCTGCATACCCGCCCTCGCGGGGGCAGGGCGGGTTATGTCAGACTCGCACCGACTTCACCCACGGTGGTGCCACCAACGCTCGCGGTCGCGGGATCTCCGTTAGGAACGCAACCGCAACCCCCTGCGCTTCGCTGGGATAGCGTCCCGGGGGCGTGCGTGAATCACCCAGAACCCTCACGGAACTATCCACGACGACACGGTACCCGTCGTGCCGTCGTCCTCCTCGGGTCATCATACTGGACGGTCGGAGCCCCACTCCGATCGTCAGCGACCCGTAGGGCTTCGTTTATGGTGGGGATCGCGATAGGAGGGCCGTGACGGGCGCGAGAGAGCGCCGCGTCAGCCGTCTCGAGCAGGATCGGTCCTCTCTCTGTCCCGCTCGGCAGCTTCCTTCGGACCATTACGGTCTCGCAGAAGGAGGCTACGGCCTCCACGCCGATTCCCGCGCAGCATCGCCGACACGACTGCTGGCAGGGACAGGTTCCGTCCGATGTGACCGACCAAGACCCGCCGCTCGGCTTCCCCGCCGAACTGAAGCGGCGAGCGTGTGCGATGCGAGGTCTTGGTCGTTACGCCACGGTGGAAGCAATTCGCGTCGCCTCGCGACCGATCCTACACAGGTAATCACCGAAACAGCCGTGCCCGGTGATCACCTGCATAAGTCTGTAGGTGAGTCTTCCTCCTCGTCGCTGCATCCAGGCGGGCTTCGAAGACCGGCAGGAATGCTCCGACGACGCGTTTGCTACGCGCATACTGCTCTCGCGGAGCCTTGCGCTCCACGTCGCGAATGCGATACGTCGTTCATGCCGTTTTACCGCCTCGAGCGCCTCTTCTGGCTCGCCACCACCGCTCTGGCGTAGGACGCGAATCCGGTGATACACCCTCGCGTCCATGTCCGCCAGTAACCTAACCCTGGCAACCTAACCTAGCTAACCTAACCTAACCTAACCTTTTTTTTTTGTGGGAAATGCCTACGCATACCCACCCCTGCGGGAGACGGGATGGGTTATGTCCGGACTCGCACCGACTAAAACCCCATGGTGTTCCACCTTCGTCGCGTATGGCGGGGCCACGGGAACGCTTTCGCACACCTCGCAACCCCACCTGCGCTGGCGGCAAACCGACGCTTCTCGGGGAGGACATCTCCTCTCCACCCTCTCGGAGCAAGGCGCGCCGGAACACGGACGCGCCTTCCATCGACACCTCCTCTGTAGGTGGAAACGGACTCCCCAGGTCCGCCCCAGAGAGCCATGGGGAACCAGAGAAGCACTAAGCCAGCCAGCCCCCTGCGGATCTGTTCTCTGCGGCTCCACCACCGACCGATGTTCGGCCGCGGAGGACAGGGGAGAGCGGCAACGAAACACCGACACTCCTCTTCCCCGCGGCCCCACCACAGCCGCATCATGCGGTCACGACCCCCGCTGAGTCGCGGAGGGAAGGGAGATACACTACCACTCCTCCGCGACTCCGCCTCGGCTGCGGATGGTGCTTAAGGCAGCCTCACTCCGTCCATCCGCACCCCGCAGCCCACCGGCACGCATCCAGGGCGGGCCAGCTCCAGCCCGCCCGGAGCGGCCTCACTCGGGCCGGCCTTGCAGGCGCCTTAGGCCGGCCATTTGGGTCCGCCTCTTGGCTTCACCGTGGTTAACTCCGCACCACGTTGCTAAGCCCCGCTACGACAAAGCGGGAACCCTTCGGGGGGAACCTAGCTAACCTAACCTAACTAACCTAACCTAACCTAACCTAACCTAACCTAACCTAACCTTTTTTTTTTTTTTTTTTTTTTTTTTTTTTTTTTTTCATTGGGAAATGCCTGCATACCGCCCTCGCGGGGACGAGGCGGGTGTCGGACTCGCACCGACTAAAACCCACGAGTGTTCCATCTGCCCACTTAGTGCTGTGCATGCGGGGGCGCGTGAGCATTCTTCCGCGTGCACAGCTGTGGCGGCTTGCAAAATGCAGGCCCCGGCCATTTTAACCTGTTTTTATGAGGCGCGCGGGAACACAGGGCGCGCTCTCACCACCTCACCGACTCATGTTGAACTACCGGACCTCCCGGGCCCATAGCTCGAGAGTCGAATTCGGGGAAGTAGGGTATGCTTGCGCTTACGCTTTTCCCCGGCGGCGGCTGCGGACTAGTCCGTGGTCACGGACATTTCCTCCTCCATCGCTACAACCGTCACTTGCGGCTGACTGGCCCGGGTGCCTGGGTGGCAGCAGGCTGGACCAACCTTTTCCACTCTTGGGCGCGGCCTTGCAGGCCTTGCCCCATCTTGTGGTCCGCCGGTTTGCTGGCTGCGACACACACAGCACCAACGCGGGTTGGCCGGAGCGCAATGCCTGCTTGGCCAGATTCACCACAGCGGAAGCAGCTCCCCACGATCGACTGCGGCGACGCACTACAGACCTCACATGTCAGCTTCTGGCAGCGGAAACACCTCACAGGTGAGGGCTCCACCAGCTTGACCACGGCTGCCACCCACGAGACCATGAGTCGCCCGCCGGCGTACCTTTTGGCGGCAGCCACAGGGCGCAGGCCAGAGCCATTCCGAGTCCTGCAGGGTATCGCGAATGTCGCTGCACTTAACGGCCTCTTCAGTGCAGCCACCAGCCTCGTCACGGCCGCTACCACGTCCTCCGCTGTAGCAGAGTCGTCCAGACCGGTCACCTTGACTCCGCCGTCTTCGCCGGTCTGGATACCCGCACTCGCTTGCCCGCTGCTGCAAGCACCTCGCTTAATCTTTTAGCGAGGGCGTCCCGCTGCTGTCGCCGCTGTCTGCGCCGGGGATTTCAAACATTCGAGCTCCGTTGCGCAGACGCGGAATCTATCTCGGTTGCATACCGAGGGGAGGCGGGATTGATCTTCGCCTTTGCCTCGGTAATAACGTCGGTATAGAGTGACGCCTGCTGCCACTGCCCCTCCGGCTCCGGTCACCACCACGGCGGACGATCGCGGGTGGCGTCGTGACTGCCTCTTTGCGGGTTTTGCGGGACTCTTTACCACCGCCTTCCCAGTCTTCTTTTTGGTCCCTTCTTCACCGCAGTCACGGTTGCTCCGTTGACTTCGGTACCGGTAGTCGGGACTCAGCTTCCCTCGTTGGCTCTCTTTCACGGGCTCGCTCCGCTTTCCTTTAGGGGCGTTTCGGGGCCACGGAACCCCCAGCGGCGGCATGGTGCGGCGCTAACTGCCTTGACAGGCAGCTTTGCAGCTGCAGGTGCCTGGGAAGGCGGACCGGACAAAGAACGGGTTCACTTCCGCAGTCCTCTATCTCTGCCGCCAGTGGTGGGCGGAGGCGCTTTTCCGAGCAGCAGGCGGTCCTCTAGTGCCGAATCTGGCGTTGATCGGTGACCCCACCTGGTCAATGATCGAACACACAACTCCTCCTTACCAGCTCCTCAGCTTGTTGGCTCGGCCGGTTTACCTGCATACGCAAGTAGGCACCTCCTTCCGCAGCTTCGACGCTTCGTCCTAGGAGGCGAGTGTTTGCAGCCTGCAGGTTCCCGCCCGTTTCATCAGAGGTGCAGCGTCTCTGCAGAGTCGAGTAACCTCTGTCACGGTCTCCGCTGCCTCCTTAAGCGCACATTAAAGTTGCCCTTTAAGTTCTTGGACTTAGTGGCAGCCAAGTTGATGACGCCGACCTTTGTCCTCGATCCTCTTCTCCAGGTCCGCCGCTGCCTCGAAGTCGCCATCGTTTGATGACGACTCAGACAGGGTGGCTTGCCGGTGCGGAGCTGTCGAGTTACCAACAATCTTCGCCTCCGCCTCCACCCTCCAGTTCCGCTTCTCGTGCTGACACCAACGCCATTTTTTTTGCCTGGGCAAGGCCTGCGTACTCCTGTTGTTGGGGTCGCCCTCGGCCTCTCTTGGCAGATGTTCTTGCCATTTACCCAGGCTGTTTCCACCGTCATGGCCCGTAAGCAGACCAGAGCATATGATGCGTCCACAGAAGGACGTTTCCTCCCGCCACTTCGTCTACCGTCTTCAAACGACTCTACGCTCAGCATAGAGTCACTGTCGTCATCGCTGTCTCGTTCAGTTTCAGTCCGTTGTGCATAATTAAGTTTTTCCATTTTGATTCCACGATAAAGGTCGATATAAACGGTCGGTGACGCGCCGCCTATTCCGGAACAAGGCTGCATACTGTGGGGGTCATGGTGCCCCCACAGGTTTTTAAGACTTCGCTGTCTGGTTTTATAGAGTGATCCTTCTCGCGGGCCGGCCAATAAAGGCAAGCCCTCGCTCCACTGCACCTCAACGTACCCCATGATCGTCAGCGCTGGGGTCTTTGAAAATTACAACGGGTTACGGCGAGCTGGTGGAGCCGACGCTCCCCAGTTTTGGACGGTTGTGCCCGGAGGCGGTGTGAGTGCACACCGAGGCCCGTCCTCCACTATGAGCATTAGGCACTGGAAACATTATATCGTCACCAGTTCCTAATACCCACCATCATTTGTTGCCTTTCCCCGGATACTTTGATCAGGAATGCAGCCTCCCCGCACGTGGACGCACAGAGAACGACGTATCGTCACCGAGGTGCCAATGCGCGCCATCAATCGGTTGCCTTTCCTCCGGATACGGAAATCAAGAGGAAATGCAACCCCAGCTTCCGCCGCTGTGCCCTCCATCAGAGGGACACGCCAGGCGGCTATCCCCTGTCAGAACATTCGCCACTGGCAACAACGTGGCATCACCAGTGCCCAGGGTGCACCGTCCCGGCGTTGCCTTTCCCCGAGTACAATGGTATCAAGGGAGATTCAACGACCAGGCATCGAGGAGGTTTTCTGACGTGGCACCTAGCCTAACCTAACCTAACCTTTTTTTTTTTTTTTTCGTGGGGAAATGCCGCATACCCGCCCCGCGAGGGCGGAGTTATGTCGGACGCCGACTAAAACCCCACGGTGTTCCATCAACTCCACCTAATGCTGTGCATGCGGGTACGCTGTGAGCATTCTTCCGCGTGCACAGCTGGTGGCGGCCTTGTACAGCCCCGCAGTTAATGACCCTGTGTTGAAGGCGCACGGGAACGCAGGCTATCTCACCTCGCTGACTCAAAGAGCGACAGACCTCCCCGAGTCCATCACTCAAGTCGTAAGGGGAATCAGGTATGCCTACGCTCTCCCTCATCCCCTGCGGCGGCTGTGCGGAGTGGTCCGGGGTCGTGGGACACTTCCTCCTCCATCGGCTGGCTGGTCGGCTGCCGAGGTGGCAACAGCGGACCGGCCTTTTCACTGCGACAGCAGAAGGCGCTTTTGCAGGCCTTCCCATATGGTCACGCCGGTTTCTTAGCGGCGACGCACGCAACAACGCGGGGCAGCGGAGCACTGTGCCGCCTTGTGCAGGTTGACCACAGCGGCAGCTGCTCCCCGGTCGACCGGTGCGTCGCACTGAGCCTCACGTGTCCCGCCTCAAAACGGCGGAAACATCTCAGAATTGAGGGCTCTACGAGCTTTGCGCAGGCACCACCACGAGATCATAAGGCGTCCCCGGCGGCCACCTTTTGGCGGCAGCCACGGGGCCTGGACTGAGCATCCCAAGGCCTGCGGGATGGACCTCGCTGCACTTCACACTCTCAGCAGGACAGCCGCCAGCCAACGATACAGCTGCCACCACTTCCTCCACAGAGACTGGAGTCATCAAGACCTGACGCGCTTTAATTTCAGCGATCTTTGCGGTCTTGAGACCCGGACCGCTTTGCGCCCGCTGCGGTGAGAACTTCCCTCCAATTTCTGGGCTAGGGCGTCCGCTTTAGCTTCGCTTTCGGCGCGGGGATCTCGAACATGCGAGCCCCGTGGCGCAGATGCGAAGCGCATCTCAGTTGTTATTCCGAGGGCGGCAAGATTAATTTTAGCCTTCGCCCCTCGGTAATAACACGACGTACGTGACGCCGCTGCCACAGCCTCCGGCTCCAGTGTCACCACCACAGCGGACGATCGCGGAGTCGCGATCTTGATACCTCTTCGTTGCGGGTTCGCCGGGACTCTTTGCCGCCTTCCACCTTCTTTTTGGGTCCTTCACCACCGTCGTCCATGGTTGCTCCACAGACTGTGGCGATGGTGGCGAAGGTCGGGACTCAGCTGTCTCTTCTTTAGCCCCTCCGCGGGCTCGCTCCGTCCTTCAGCGGTATGCTTCGAGGCCCCAGAAGTACCCGCGCCAGCCTTAACTCTGGGCGCCTTGACAGGCAACCCTGCTGCGTCCGATGCCTGAGAAGGCGATGGACTGGACGATGGACCGGGCACCGCTTCCGGTCTCTTATCCGCCGCCAATGGTGGGCGGAGACGCTTTCCTGTTAGGAGGCGGTCTTCCAGCGCAGCGAACCCTGGCGTTGATCATTGACCCCACCTGGTCAATGATCGAACGCGCAACTCCTCTCTACCTACTCCCTCGGCTGTGTGTTTGGCCGGTCGACCTGCATCCGCAGGTGGGCCACTTCCTTTCTCAACTGCGACACTTCACCTTGGAGGCGAGCGTTGTCCGCCTGCAGCTTTCTCGTCTCCTCAGAGGTACAGCGTTGCTGCAGAGTCTTTGCGGTCGCTTACGTTCTCTGCAGCCTCCTTCAGCGCCTTCACCCAGATGCCCTTTAGGTTTTCGACCTTGGCCACCGGAGATGACGCCGACGCTGTCCTCTATCCTCTTTTGCAGCTCCGATGCCGGCTCCGAGATCGCCATCGTTGGATGACGACTCAGACAGGGGTTGATTTCCTGCCGGCGCGGAGCTGACGAGACGATGAGCGATCTCTGCCTCCGCCTCCAGCCTCTCCTCCTCTCTCCTAGCCTCCACCAAAGCCATTTGGCCTGGGCAAGCCCACATACTCACCTGTAGTTGGAGGCCGCCCTCGACCTCTTGGCAGATATTGCCCTGGCTGCTTCCTCGGCATGGCCCGCTACCGGGCCGCCACTGACTGCCTGCGTCCTTAGAAGGACGTTTTTCTTCCCCATAAATCTTCTCTCATCGGTGACTCTACGCTGAGCGGGGTAAAGCTCGTATCGTCATCGCTGTCCATTTCCTTCATGCATGTGTTTTTAAATTTTTTTTTCCATACTTCTACCCACGAGTTAGGACGAAATAAAATGTCGGTCCCCGAGTGACGCCTATTCCGGGGACAAGGCTAAGCGTGCTGTGGGGGGTCGCCTGGTGCCCACAGGTTTTAAGACTTCGCTGTCTGATTTTTTATGAGGTTTACTCCTCGCGGGCCCGGCCAGTTAAGGCAAGCCCTCCGCTCCACTGCACTTCGACGTACCCCATTATCGTCAACACTGGGGTCTTTGACGAAATTACAGCGGGTTACGGCGCGCTGGGAGAGCCGACGTAACTCCCCGACGGTTGAATGCCCGGCGGCGGTGTGAGGTGCACCGGACCCGTCCCTCCACTATGAGCATTAGGCACTGGAAGCGATATATCGTCACCAGTTCCTAATACCCACCATCATTTGTTGCCTTTCCCCGGATACAGAAATCAGGGAAATGCAACCTCCCTAACGCTCGACGGTTGAGTGCCCGGCGGCGTAAAAAATGCACACCAGGCCGTCCCCACACTGTGTGAGCATTGGAAAGCGCCTGCCAACGACGTATCGCCACCAGTTCCCAATGCACACCCTCATTTTGTTGCCTTTCCCCGGATACTTTGATCAAGAATGCAACCTCGCATTCTGGGCACTGAACGACGTATCGTCACCAGTGCCCAATGCGCACCATCGTTGAGTTGCCTTTCCTCCAGATATGGAAATCAAGAGAGGAAATGCAACCCCTGCCTCTCCGCTGTGCCCTCCGCTTATCAGAGGGACACGCAGGGCAGCTATCCCCTGTCAGGAACATTCGCCACTGGCAGCAACGTATCATCACCAGTTGCCCAGGGTGCACCGTCCCGGCGTTGCCTTTCCGGATACAATAGTATCAAAGGGAAATTCAACGACGGAGCACTCGAGGAGGTTTTCTGACGTGGCACCCCAACCTAACCTAACCTAACCTTTTTTTTTTTTTTCGTGGGGAAATGCCTACGCATACCCGCCCCGCGAAGGGCGGAGTTATGTCGGAACTCGCACCGACTAAAACCCCACGGTCTTCTTCGCTCCACCCAAGTACTGTGCATGCGGGTGCGCTGTGAGCATTCTTCCGCGTGCACAGCGGGTGGCGGCCAGTTGTGTGGCCCCGGTGAACTTTGCCCTGTGTTGAGAGCGCGGGAACACCGGAGCGCTCTCACCTCGCTGACTCGCGAGCGACAGACTTCCCCGAGTCCATCCTCGGAGTCGTAAGGGGAATCGGGGTATGCCTATGCTCTCCCTCATCCCCTGCGGCGGCTGTGGAGTGGTCCCGGGTCTCAGGACCGCTTCCTCCTCCATCGGCTGGCTGGTCGGTTGCCGAGGTGGCAACGGGCGGACCGGCCTTTTCCTCACTGGAAGGCGCGTTGCGACTTTTCCCATCCGCAATGGTCCGCCGGTTTCTTAGCGGCGACGCACGCGGCACAACGCGGAGTAGCGAACTGCGCCGCCTTGTGGCCAGGTTGACCACAGCGACAGCACAACTCCCCGGTCGATCGGTGCGTCGCACTGAGCCCTCACGTGTCCCGCCTCAAAGCAGCGGAAACACCTCAGGAGTGAGGGGCTCTACGAGCTCACCTCGGCCACCACCGCGGGAATATCCAGACGTCCCCGGCGGCCACCTTTTTGGCAGCAGCCACGGGACACCAGTGAGCCATCCGAGGCCTGCGGGATACCTGGGACCTCGCTACACTTAATGGTGTCCCTGGGACGGTCGCCAGCCAACGAAACAGCCGCCACCGCTTCCTCCACCGAGACCGATCATCAAGACCGGACACTTTATCTCGGCGGTCTTTGCCGGTCTTGAGACCCGGACCGCTTTGCCGCAAAAAATGAAAAGAACTCCACACTGGCACCGCGGAAGCAACACAATTTGCTGTTGAAATTACTCTTGTTATGTTTATGTCGGTATGATATATACTAGAAGACAATGCCGTGATTGAAATCGACCAGGAGGACAACATTATCACTGTAATGTTACATTATGTAGTACCATTAACTTGTAAGCAGCAAAGTATATGTGTATTAAAACAACTGGTGCCAGAAAGTTCGTCCCCATGTGACCCATCACTGTAATATATTCACACGCAGGTCGCAGTTAAAAGTTGAGTTCGCAGTTCTGGCGGATGATGTTTGCATAAAAGATTATACACGTATCACACGAGAGATATATGAATGACGTATCTATATGCAAACTGTAAATTAGAAAAAGCTGAAAATGTCGCATATATTATAAGAATACCTTTTTGTTTTTTTTACGTAGCAGAGCTATTCCATATAGTTTTGCCTAAACTGATTTTTCATAGAATAACAATATATTGATTGCTGCAGATACAAAAATTGAACACTGAATTATTGATAAATAACGTCTAATCACAGATTCTCAATTTTTTCTGAACCTTCACAAGAAAAAACCCGTCTTCCGGAGTACCAAATACTTAGCACAACCGAGGTAGGACCACGCCCTCACAGAATATCGTAAATATAAAAATGCGTAAAAAGCAGCATAAAGCTGCTTTGTATCGTCTGGTGAGTGTAGGGATCCAAATTTTTATTACTGGTGATGAGAACTCCACAC
>JAGSMU010000792.1:0-12043 GCA_029286865.1 Teinopalpus imperialis
TGGCACCGCGGAAGCAGCACAATTTGCTGTTGAAATTACTCTTGTTATGTTTATGTCGGTATGATATATACTAGAAGACAATGCCGTGATTGAAATCGACCAGGAGGACAACATTATCACTGTAATGTTACATTATGTAGTACCATTAACTTGTAAGCAGCAAAGTATATGTGTATTAAAACAACTGGTGCCAGAAAGTTCGTCCCCATGTGACCCATCACTGTAATATATTCACACGCAGGTCGCAGTTAAAAGTTGAGTTCGCAGTTCTGGCGGATGATGTTTGCATAAAAGATTATACACGTATCACACGAGAGATATATGAATGACGTATCTATATGCAAACTGTAAATTAGAAAAAGCTGAAAATGTCGCATATATTATAAGAATACCTTTTTGTTTTTTTTACGTAGCAGAGCTATTCCATATAGTTTTGCCTAAACTGATTTTTCATAGAATAACAATATATTGATTGCTGCAGATACAAAAATTGAACACTGAATTATTGATAAATAACGTCTAATCACAGATTCTCAATTTTTTCTGAACCTTCACAAGAAAAAACCCGTCTTCCGGAGTACCAAATACTTAGCACAACCGAGGTAGGACCACGCCCTCACAGAATATCGTAAATATAAAAATGCGTAAAAAGCAGCATAAAGCTGCTTTGTATCGTCTGGTGAGTGTAGGGATCCAAATTTTTATTACTGGTGATGAAGCATTCCATGTCACAGTCCTCAAGGGTGACAACGCATCTGCATTATGATTCCATGTCAAGGATAAATGTTACTAAAACTAAAACTCTACTCTACTAAAACTAAACTTGTTTGTTACTATTAATGTAATAAAATTGCTGATGAATTAAAATTATTTCTTAAAATAGAGTAGAATGCAGATCATTGCATACTGCAGCAAGATATAACCAGGATCTTGGAGTGGAGCTTTAAAAATCAATTGTATTTTAATGTGAACAAATGTGCTGTGATGTCGTGTAGTTTGTGAACCCCTAGTCGTCATCAATACCATATGGACGGAACACCGCTGCGTTGTGTGTCCGAGGTTTAGCATTAGGGTGTACGATTCACTTCAAATTTAAATTTTATAAAAAAGCATCCATCAGCAGCATACCGCAATCTAGGAATAGTCCTAAGGTTAGCGAACAAATTAACAAACATCGGCGCGTTGCAATCATTATACGAGGCTCTCGTGAAAAGTAGTTTAGAGTGCAGTGCTGTTCTTTGGTTACCATACGAAGCCAAATATAATTTAATGATAGAACGTATACAAAACAATATTTTAAACAATATAATATAATACATCCTGGTTACCCATCGTTGTATTCAACATTATTTGCACTAGGTATGACAGGCTAGAAGAAAGCAGGGAAGTGGCTCTTGCCACTTATTTATTCAAAGTGCTTCGTGGTGAGATACACAAGCCAAGCGTACTGCAGACGATGCAGTTGTATGTCCCGGACCATTACGTAGGCCGCTTTCTGTCCTGCGCACGCGCAATAATCTGCTGCAGTACGCACAACTGATGCACGCGCTTGGTGCGCTCAATGCTATCTCACAACTCGCTGATATATTTTAATGTTCAAAGAAGGAATTTACAAGGGCACCGTATGAGATTATGACAAGTTATATTTAAGTTGCAATAATAAATTTAACATCACTATTGTATTAGGCAAACCTGTAAAGATAGATGTATGTGTTTGAAGAAATAAATATATAAAAATAAAATGACTTATTTATTTAAACTATATGGATCTAATTAGTCAGTAACATATAATAATGTATATCTTTTCTAGTAAAATGTTTATATAAAAGTAAGCTTTATAACTTAATATACGGCACTAACACTAGCATCTCAGCTGCATCCGTAAAACTTATCCGGCATAAGGCTATAAGCAAGTCAGACTTAGGTGGGATCGATTCTGCACCCGTACGAAGTTTAGTTATGCTTTGCGTACTCGATGTACTCATAGTAATTCTGAATATTTCATCGCTATACATCGTGAATATATTACGAGTACTGTTGTAATATTTTATATATATATAATATAATAACATGAAAATTCTACGTTACAACGTGTGTTTTTGTAAAGTTGTGATTTATAAATGGTATAAAAATTTTTCAATTCAAATAGGAACACAAAATCGTGACCTGGTTTTAAACATAAAACGACTGAAGATAATTTTGTCCTCGATTTAGACAACGGCGATTTTTTTTAATTATGTTAGAGGATGACAAACGAATATTTGATCACATTTTAGTAAGTAATTCCCTCGACCAAGCCATTCGATAAGGAATTCTAAGGCTGCTGTCTTGTCCTTCTTAAGTACTTTTTAATATTAGCGGTGGCAAACGTGCAAACAGTTTACCTGATGATGTGTCAAGTGATTCAGATTACTTATAGATTAATATACGTCCTCAAAAATTTTTCATAATGCTCATGCATCACCCCTGATTTACCAGCTTCTTCCATTTGACAGCATTCAACGGAGAGCGGCTCGAATCGTTGATGACCAGGTACTTTCCGATCGGCTTAATTCACTGCAATTTTTACCGATTTTACCATGGGCATATTCTGAGGGCTTGTTCGGATTATCTCTCGAGCCACTGAGTTTAAACATCATGACAGAATTCAAAATTTCATCGTCATCATCACGATGATTGACAATGTGTGCTTTAAGCGAAATTTCCTGCCACGCAGAAATACTCTGTGGGATCAGCTGTCGCCGGTAGTGTTTACGAACCGATACGATTTAGGGCCGACAACTTATTTGCGACCTGTGTTCCTCCGGTGTTGCGAATGTTCATGGGCGGCGGTGATCTCTTACCATCAGATGAGCTGGTTTTTTGTCACATATTTTATAAAAAAAAACTTAGATGGAATGCCACGTTACATACCTGTAATTAGATCTCTACAGTAACCATATGAAACACCACATATAATTATACAGCTACTATTTCATGCTAATATCCTGTGAGAGTGTGGACGAAGCAGCCCTTACGTGGTGCGGACTACTAGACACTGGCTACTGCGTGGCTCTATTACCGATAAGACTTCACTTATCAACCAAAACAATACAAAGTATCGTAAGTTATTATATAATGTTAGTTTTCTATGAAAGAGTAGCCTATTCCGGATTTAGTCCTCCTATCCGAGCTACAGGGCTACTATTATCAAGTATTTTTTTTTTAAACTTAGTTCCAGTTTCTAGTTGTTATCATATGTAATAATACGACTCATAGATCGAAACATAAAGTCATATATAAACGCCTTTCATAGTCGGAAGTAAGGCGATGATAATACTTTACATTAAAATATATTTGTACACAGCAACATGTATAACAGTCTGAAAGTCGTTCGTTAATTGAGATTGGTTTGTCCATCGCCCGGGATGATTTATGATGCACTTGTCGTCGGAAGTTGAACAGAGGGCACCTGTGTTCATCCAACGTTAAGATTTCGTTTCTTGTACAATGAAATATTCAGCTAAAACTTGAAACAAACATTTGCTTTTCTATTTTTTTCTATTTTTATTCTGAATTTAATTCTGAAGCGTTACGACTTTGGTACCTTCAAGAAAGGAGCCTACACCAATTTTTTCAAAAAATGGACAACGCACTTGCATCTGGTGTGACGGATGTTCGTGGACGGCTGTGGTCACTTACCATTGACCGTGAACCGATATTACATTTGCCCTCTCTACTATAAAAAATGTGTAGTTTTTATAAACAAGTGATGGACTACAGTTCAAATGATGTTAAGTGGCGATGACATAGGTTTCTTATAAAAAAGATATACTTAGTCATTGTGATTTATGGAAGTACGGACGACAAAACAATCAATTCATCACATAGTCACTGTAACCTATGAACACGATGTATCTGTTCCCTCGTATATGTACGTTGATTGTCATTAATGAATATTATATAAAATTTCGTGATTCGTTTTCGTATCTTTTGGTTATTTTCAGATGACAATAACTGAACAGTATGTTTTTATAGTGCCAAAAGCATTTGTGAAAACTCTCACTTAAATACAGAACAACACCGCACTTATTCCCTTTCCTGTTCCTATGTAATGTATAGACAAAGAGATTGGAGGAAGGTTCATAAGTTAAGTCAAGTGTCTATATATGAAAGCAACTATATATGAAAAATCTACATACATGATGATTTTGTGAGCATTTGGATCCGAGGCGACCTGAATAGTTTTTTTTTCCATTGGGACCACAATGGTCATCATGGATAACGGCTAAACAAAGCCGCCATAATATTTTGTGAAGTGAGAAGAAACGAGAGATATTTATCTTCTATCGACTAAACACTTTAGGCGTGTTTTAAAATACGAAACAAAAGAGAACGGAATCTATCCAAAGACTAAGCATTAGAAAGTTAACAGTTTTTTCCCCTTCTAAATTTATTGTGGTGCAAATAGCTGGCTATGGAATTACTTTTCAATGATCCTGGACAATTTAGATATCGCTCTCTTGTTACTTACTATTTCTTCTACGCAGATTATAGTCTTAAGTATTTGTGTACACAGACGCACTAATTGTCCTCTATCCTAATCCGATGTATGCAATAAGATTGGAGCAAGATCCAAATGCATCCAAGACTACCGGATATGCATACATCACATACCAAACATCCAAATTTTCTGATACACAATATTATTTCCTCGGCTCGAAATCAAACCGAAAACCTGCGGTGCAATATCCAGGTATCCTTACCGGAGCTCGACGCGGTTGCCACTTTTCAACGTTAAAATTGTGAAGGCTAGACCACAAAATAACACATACACGGCAACGAAAAAAAGATTATTTTAAAATTAGATTCCATCTTGTTCGCTATAGGAAACAATGCATTCCAATGTCATATAAGGGCATTGATTCTAAAATTCAAAACGTCGCGACGTATTATTTCCGTAGGAAATACTTTTTTGTGGCTACCAATGTCAAAGAGCGTGGGTTAAGACCTCGGTTTGACCTATAAAATGCTATGAACCGTGCAAAAAATAACACATTTGGTAACGGAACACGCACTAAAGCATAGCAGAGATGAATTCGATAGTTGTTGCCCTCATTATCTTCGGTCTGAGCCCAGCCCTAGCCGAAGGTTGTAATTATTTTTTTTTTGGCCGTAATGAACGGTTCTATTTTCAATAGTGCTGTGCTATCGATTTAATCGAAACATCGGTACCGTTATGTTGTTAAGCACTAATGTTGTGTTTGCATTTTTTTTTACGTTATAAAGAGTCGGAATAGTTCACATGATGTTAAGTGATTCTTGTAGCGCATGATACCAGTATTCATCTTCGATAAGGATTCATAATGCAGCAGTCCTCGGGGGATCACTGAGGACTAAGATGGAGTCGCTTGTCACTGGCAATAAGACCTAGATTTTTTCACGCACAAGATGAAATACACAGGCGTGTTAGCTACTATTTTAGTGACTTGCATTATAGTGAATACCCCATCCCCGTTCGAGCATGCCCTTCGTGCTACAGTTAGTTTGTAGCTGTGCTATAAATTTAGATCGCACAAATGTATCTTGAGTTAAGATCATCCAAGGCATTTATATCTCATATTTTTTAAATAATCTTGTTTTAAGTAATCTTGTTATAAAATTTACGACAAATGTAGTGATTGATATTTAACATATATGATACAATTACTTGGTATCTAGATCTCAAATACAAATTAATATAAGCACAAATTTCTATAATAAATATTTATTTATTATAAAATTATACTTTTATTAATTTCCCGTAAAGGTAACTGTGACCAATAACATCTTGTTAAAGTACGAAGTCACCTCCGAGGAGAAAGATGGAATGAGAAATACCATCTTTCTCCTTTATTTATAGTTACGTTCCTCGATTCTATTACTCATCACATGTTTATTACAAAGCAGAAGTACAACTGCTATATAGCAACAACATGTTACATCCCAACACGAAATGACTCATTCGTGTTATACTCACTTTATAGCTGCGAGGTGGACCTACGTTAGCTTTTCTTAATGTGAAAATACAAATACATTTTCAAATTCTGATAACAAACAAAAAGATATTTGATGTTTCCCGCTATAGGCAGACTTGCAATATCCTTTGAATTGAATAACCAGTAAAGTGAAGTTACAATATCACATACAATAGCATGGAATGGATGCAATTTACGAATTGCATCTTAAAAGTTATAGTTGAATAAGAAAAAAAGTACTTATATATTTTCTCATGGGACATATTGAGAATGCTGGAGCCTGGCGGCATGAGGCGGGTGAATAGTCAGGTGAAAAAACCGGCATCATTAGATTTGTTCCAGCGAATATATCTAACAAAGAACTTTACACAAGACTTTCTTCAACATATGAAATAGTGGCAATAAGAAGGTTTTCAAAGAAAGTAGGACAAGAGCGAATTCAATTGCAGACTGTAAGCATCACTTTCTTATCTAATGTAGCAGACCTCGAGCCTTCGAATACCGCTTACTGGCGTGTGGCGCAGGGTCTCAAAGCAGACACCATCTCACCAATGCCCTCTAATTTTACCGGATAACGCTACTCTTGCATTCGATGACACGAAGAAAGCCGAATATCTCGCAGACAGTCTAGAGAGCCAATGCTCCCCGTCGAACTCCCCCGCGGACCAAGACCACCTCCGAAAGGTGAACGCCGACGTGGCGCTTAGGGCGTCGTTACCACCAGCGGGCGAACCGTTAGAACCCGTGACCACCGACGAGGTCACTAACATTATAAAAAACCTCAAAAAAGGTCAGCTCCCGGTCCCGACGGGATTAACAATAACATAATTAAAGCGCTTCCCGCTAATATCATCTGCCTCCTTGTGGCAATATTCAACACGCTCCTCTCCAGCTGCTCCTTCCCGGATGCCTGGAAGGAAGCGGACGTCATCGGGATACCCAAACCGCACAAACCGCGGAACCTCCCCACCAGCTATCACCCAATCAGTCTCCTGAACTCCGTGGGCAAGGTATACGAAAGAAGGATTATTCTTAGGCGACTTAAAGAACACGTCTAGCTAATAGATTACTTCCCGACGAACAGTTCGGGTTTAGGAATACGCACTCCTGCGTTCAACAGGCCTTCCGCTTAACGGAACACATTCTCGCAGGGCTAACCTGAAAAACCCCATCGGTACTGGTGCACTATTCTTCGATGTCGCAAAGGCATTCGACAAAGTCTGGCATAACGGTTTAATTTATAAACTTCACTCCATCAACATACCAGACAGGCTCGTGCACATCATACGAACCTACTTGTCGAATCGCACTTTTCGATATCGAGTCGACGGCACGCGCTCCTCAAGCCGGCCGCTCTAGCAGGTGTCCCTCAGGGCTCCGTTCTTTCCCCCTCTTATTCTCACTTTACATAAGTGATGTCCCGAAAGATCCGCAGGTCAGTCTTGCGCTTTTCGCAGACGATACCGCCTATACTATTCAAACTTACACAGGGCCGTATCACCATCCGACTCCAAACCGCAGCCAACCGCCTCGCCGAGTGGTTTCGGTTATGGCGAATCGAAATTAACCCGGATAAAAGTGCAGCAGTCTTCTTCTGGAGGCTCATCCGATCCATTCTGCACTGCATCAGTACCTAACCGTAAAAGCTAGGACGTATCACGATCTTCGACCGTCCCATTCCTGGGTAGAAACGGTCAAATACCTAGGGTCACCTTTGACCGTAAACTCAGCTTCCGTCCGCATATTAAAAATGCGAGGAATAGGGCGGCGTTGTCATGAGCCGGCTTCACCCGCTCATCTGCGCTAAAAGCAAAATGTCCTTAAGACATAAACTCCTTCTATATAAGACCTGCATAAGGCCTATTATGACCTACGCCAGCGTCGTCTTCGCCCACGTAGCCGAAATCAAAATTAAACAACTCCAAACGGTTCAAAACCGTTTCACTAGAATCGCAACCGGAGCAGAATCGTACCAACGCAATCGATCTGCACAGTGACTTACACCTCGTCACCATACCGGAATACCTCAAATCTCTCTCGCAGCGCTTCTTCGAGAAAGCGCTTTCGCACTCTAACCCGCTAGTGGTAAACGCCGCAACCTACGATCCGGATCCGAATCCGGTAACTACGAACCGTAGACCCCGTCACGTACTCGACGACCCACTTCATGGGGAACCCTACGCCAGTCCGTCCTCAACGGACCCCGGACCCACAATACCAACACCTCGTCGCGTCGCCCTCGCCTCCGAGCGCGACGCAATCTTCGCGACACCGCGTACACTCGTTACACCCGCGTGTCAGGGCGGTTCTCACCGCCCACAGCTTCCGATTGATATGATTACAGGTGGCGTCGGTCAGAGGCTAGGTTCGCATACCGAAACCTCGGACGGTCATTAGTCATCACCATCCATTCTCCACTCGGGAGAATCACAATATAGCTAGGGAACTGGCAACTTGGGTGGCATCATCAGATAGGTGTGAGATCAAAGAGTAGAGCGACACGCTCAGTTTATGAGCGCTTTGTGTAAGTAAGAGAACCACAGTAGGCAACACGGTATAAACCAGCTCACGGACCCCTCAGATCCGTGAGCCCTGTGTCCGATGAAGCTGTAAGAGCCGCATAAGCTAACAGCATAAACATCAACAGAATATAGATTTTATTTTCTAACGTGGTTTTGAAGAAATTAAATGACATTAACGCTCAAGCTCGGCCTGTAATTCACAACGTGTTCCTGTTTTTAAAAGAATTGACCCCAAACCTGTAAAATATTTATTAAAAACAGAAGTCATGTCCTATGATGAAAACAGACATTTATTTAGATATTTCATCAAAAATATAATTAATTTAAATAGACTAAGCATTTGACAACAAAATCACATTTCATGTGAGAGCTAAGTTGAAGTTTATGATGGTAAGATAATTATAAATGTCTGTTTTTCATGTATAGCCAAGATATTTTTATATCTCACGCTTGTATTAAATAGCAGCTGAGCACTGCTGTGTTTTGTGTGCAGACTAACAGTCTATTAAGGGTAAGGATCTCTTAATGCTCAGAGGTGATAAAACATCTGCATTCTGATTATTTGTCTAGGATTGATGAAAATGTCAAGGGATACAAATATTATTTAAATAGGTTTACCTTGTCTTATTTCCAACAATGATAGTTCAGACGTAGTATAAAATATCTCTAATTAACAATTACAATACTGCACTTTGTCGTCTAATGCTTTACGATATTATAAAGAAACAGTTACATTGAAATTATTTATAGTTTTAAACTTGAAGATAGAAGATTTAACAATTCGGTGTTCACTCTATAACCACTTATTTGTTAACTCTTCTGAGATTTAAATTGACATTTCAGAAACCCTTTATAAGAAGAGAGTCTTTCAACCTATAGCCGGTATGAGACATGTCAGCTCAAATGAAATAGCTTATTAGCAGTTAGCAGTCAGTTTTCTGCCAAGAAATAATCCTAAGGAATAATAAAAAATACTTAAAAAGTAACGTAAATGTAGTAACTATCCATCTCTTTCTTCTAGTTTGCATTTTCAGTTGGCGCCTGAGTCGGTGCTCCGTGACGAAAAACACGAGGCTTGCTACCACGACGATCTATGCTTGTAGTGGACGTGGATTGGTCAAAATTTGTTCAGGGCGGAGTTTGTGTGGACACATAAAACATTAAAATGGTGTTTCTGTGTGGGTTAATTGCATTGTACTTCTGTGTTCATATACAATACAATTTGGTATGTTTTACAATTTCCTTTTATATTATTACACATTATTTTTAAATTTTTATCGTTCTTCACACAACTCAAAAATCTTATTGTAATATTTTCGCATTTCGGCAATATTTAATAGTAAAGCAAATAAAATTTGCATCGTTCTATTTGACACTTACTTAAGTCGTTCGTAGTAATTATGTTAAAATAAGTTGAATATTTTCATTGATCCTATAAATTATGGAATCTAAAGCTCTGCAAATTTGTAATAATTAACGATTAAACTATACCTAATTTATTGTTTAACTATCACTAATACAATTTTGTATAGTTACATACATAGTAAAGTTTTGTACTATGACTACTAATTATATATCTTAGTTACTATTTAACGACTCTATTGAAAATTTAATAAAATTTCTGTTAACATTGTACAATTAAGCACGCTACGTGTTATAAAAAGTAATGCTGCGAAGATTCAACGCCGGATTTTACGCGGGTTGTAAATCAGACTGTTCTTCATTTCGTCAGACAAGTCCGTTTATTTCTTTTCCGACGAAAGAAGTTAAAGTCATCTTAGATGATTGCAATTTCTGACGTTTTAATGCCAAAACGTAAACGAATGTTGATTGATAGACCGACTACAAATGTATTTTTAAATTTAAATTACTATCCGTTTTACTCTACGGAGTCTTGCTGTATATATGCTTCAATAGTTAAAAATACCTAAATTATTTTGCTCAAATTGTCACCAATGGCTTATTAATTGCTTTTAAAGGTACAATTAAATGTTTAATTTAGTGTATAAGTTGTATATATTGAATTACAGACTGATAGACTAATATTGTTAGTAAAAATCGTAATTGAGTTAAACTTTCTGCAATTTAAGGTGCAACTCACTACATATACATCGTGAAAGGCACGCCGCAGCTTTGGATCGGTTCGACTGGAGTAGGACCACGTTCTCACGTAATACTAGCGTAAAATAATAGCATAACGCCACTGTGTTTTGTAAGGTGAGTGTAAAAACCGAAGATCCAGTTACTGGTTACGAGATATTCCTTAATAATCCTTAGCGACAACGCCGCATGTACATGTTGAATATTTAATGAAAGTGTTGCGTGTCGTCTCGGTCTACACGTCTACGAACAAATTCGAAATTAGAGAAACTCCATGCTTATAAAATTCCACAAATAAATTTTAAAAAAAGCTTCAAATAACCAAAACCAACAAAATAACAAGCCAGTTCAAGAAAATATTAAATATATTAGGTGGACAACTAGGGTCTAGTGCCGTTTCATAATACGTTCACATGACGCTGTCTTGCAATACTTTACTTTAGCTAACTTATATGGCAGCCGTTATAATCACGTGAATTATCACTAGCGTTGAAAAATGTTATCACAGTTATATGTTAATTTACTATGGAACTGGCAAGTAATTCGATATATGATGTTTTCATGTTTAATATCGATAGGGATAAAAGTTTCTATCAATACGAATGGATGCGTTTAAACATTACAGTTTAAATTTGTAAAAAAAAAAAGGTCACTTAAACGTTTTATTATTTGTTTTAAAATCATCTCTGCCTCTGTCGCTGATGGTCGAAAGTACTTTTTTCATCGGTATATTAATTTTTAATATAACCATATTTTTTGAAGATACCGTCACCAGCATAAGTTTTAATATAAACTCTTAATAAAATAATAAATTCTTTAAAGATTTTAAACGACATATATGCAATTTTATTTTTTGATTCCACATTTACATGGTGGCAAAGAAAATACATAACATATTATAGACATTTAAAATGTTGCGCATTAAATTATTATTATTATTATTAAATCCATACCAGAACCATTTTTCTCCCATAGGGGAGAAAGAAGTCATAGTAACTCAAGCAGGCAGTGAATTTTTTCTTACTTTTACTTTATTTCTAAATTATAATATATTTTTATATGTATTCAGAATTTCACGTAATATACAATAATTAAATTATAATATATTTTTATATGTATTCAAATTTCACGTAATATACAATAATTAAATTATAATATATTTTTATATGTATTCAAATTTCACGTAATATACAATAATTAAATTATAATATATTTTTATATGTATTCAAATTTCACGTAATATACAATAATTAAATTATAATATATTTTTATATGTATTCAAATTTCACGTAATATACAATAATTAAATTATAATATATTTTTATATGTATTCAAATTTCACGTAATATACAATAATTAAATTATAATATATTTTTATATGTATTCAAATTTCACGTAATATACAATAATTAAATTATAATAATA
>JAGSMU010000793.1:0-11951 GCA_029286865.1 Teinopalpus imperialis
TTAAAATTACGTAAGTATGAAAACTAAGGTGAGTGATTAAAACTAGAATTGGCCTGAATACGGCACGAGAACGGTGTCTAATGATTAGACTACACAAATACTACAAGAAAAACAAATTGGAGATGCTATGGACTTAATAGCGAGGATATAGGTGAATTCTATAAAACAGGGCTTTACCACTATACCTCGGTTTCAAAGAAAAGTCGATTTTCGCTAATTCTGTGCGTTTTTCTTACAGGTTTTGCCTGATTCGATGGTTGCGGGCCGGGACTGACCGGCCGAGAGCAAAAACAGCACAGAAAAGGAAGAAACAAAAAATTTTAGAATGCGATTAAAATTACGTAAGTATGAAAACTAAAGGTGAGTGATTAAAACTAGAATTGGCCTGAATACGGCACGAGAACGGTGTCTAATGATTAGACTACACAAATACTACAAGAAAAAACAAATTGGAGATGCTATGGACTTAATAACGCGAGGATATAGGTGAATTCCTATAAAACAGGGCTTTACCACTATACCTCGGTTTCAAAGAAAAGTCGATTTTCGCTAATTCTGTGCGTTTTTCTTACAGGTTTTGCCTGATTCGATGGTTGCGGGCCGGGACTGACCGGCCGAGAGCAAAAACAGCACAGAAAAGGAAGAAACAAAAAATTTTAGAATGCGATTAAAATTACGTAAGTATGAAAACTAAAGGTGAGTGATTAAAACTAGAATTGGCCTGAATACGGCACGAGAACGGTGTCTAATGATTAGACTACACAAATACTACAGAAAAACAAATTGGAGATGCTATGGACTTAATAACGCGAGGATATAGGTGAATTCCTATAAAACAGGGCTTTACCACTATACCTCGGTTTCAAAGAAAAGTCGATTTTCGCTAATTCTGTGCGTTTTTCTTACAGGTTTTGCCTGATTCGATGGTTGCGGGCCGGGACTGACCGGCCGAGCAAAAACAGCACAGAAAAGGAAGAAACAAAAATTTTAGAATGCGATTAAAATTACGTAAGTATGAAAACTAAAGGTGAGTGATTAAAACTAGAATTGGCCTGAATACGGCATCGAGAACGGTGTCTAATGATTAGACTACACAAATACTACAAGAAAAACAAATTGGAGATGCTATGGACTTAATAACGCGAGGATATAGGTGAATTCCTATAAAACAGGGCTTTACCACTATACCTCGGTTTCAAAGAAAAGTCGATTTTCGCTAATTCTGTGCGTTTTTCTTACAGGTTTTGCCTGATTCGATGGTTGCGGGCCGGGACTGACCGGCCGAGCAAAAACAGCACAGAAAAGGAAGAAACAAAAATTTTAGAATGCGATTAAAATTACGTAAGTATGAAAACTAAAGGTGAGTGATTAAAACTAGAATTGGCCTGAATACGGCACGAGAACGGTGTCTAATAGTTAGACTACACAAATACTACAAGAAAAACAAATTGGAGATGCTATGGACTTAATAACGCGAGGATATAGGTGAATTCTATAAAACAGGGCTTTACCACTATACCTCGGTTTCAAAGAAAAGTCGATTTTCGCTAATTCTGTGCGTTTTTCTTACAGGTTTTGCCTGATTCGATGGTTGCGGGCCGGACCGACCGGCCGAGCAAAAACAGCACAGAAAAGGAAGAAACAAAAATTTTAGGAATGCGATTAAAATTACGTAAGTATGAAAACTAAAGGTGGTGATTAAAACTAGAATTGGCCTGAATACGGCACGAGAACGGTGTCTAATGATTAGACTACACAAATACTACAAGAAAAACAAATTGGAGATGCTATGGACTTAATAACGCGAGGATATAGGTGAATTCCTATAAAACAGGGCTTTACCACTATACCTCGGTTTCAAAGAAAAAGTCGATTTTCGCTAATTCTGTGCGTTTTTCTTACAGGTTTTGCCTGATTCGATGGTTGCAGGCCGGGACTGACCGGCCGAGCAAAAACAGCACAGAAAAGGAAGAAACAAAAATTTTAGAATGCGATTAAAATTACGTAAGTATGAAAACTAAAGGTGAGTGATTAAAACTAGAATTGGCCTGAATACGGCACGAGAACGGTGTCTAATAGTTAGACTACACAAATACTACAAGAAAAACAAATTGGAGATGCTATGGACTTAATAACGCGAGGATATAGGTGAATTCCTATAAAACGGGGCTTTACCACTATACCTCGGTTTCAAAGAAAAAGTCGATTTTTCGCTAATTCTGTGCGTTTTTCTTACAGGTTTTGCCTGATTCGATGGTTGCAGGCCGGGACTGACCGGCCGAGCAAAAACAACACAGAAAAGGAAGAAACAAAAATTTTAGAATGCGATTAAAATTACGTAAGTATGAAAACTAAAGGTGAGTGATTAAAACTAGAATTGGCCTGAATACGGCACGAGAACGGTGTCTAATAGTTAGACTACACAAATACTACAAGAAAAACAAATTGGAGATGCTATGGACTTAATAACGCGAGGATATAGGTGAATTCCTATAAAACAGGGCTTTACCACTATACCTCGGTTTCAAAGAAAAAGTCGATTTTCGCTAATTCTGTGCGTTTTTCTTACAGGTTTTGCCTGATTCGATGGTTGCGGGCCGGGACTGACCGGCCGAGAGCAAAACAGCACAGAAAAGGAAGAAACAAAAATTTTAGAATGCGATTAAAATTACGTAAGTATGAAAACTAAAGGTGAGTGATTAAAACTAGAATTGGCCTGAATACGGCACGAGAACGGTGTCTAATGATTAGACTACACAAATACTACAAGAAAAACAAATTGGAGATGCTATGGACTTAATAACGCGAGGATATAGGTGAATTCTATAAAACAGGGCTTTACCACTATACCTCGGTTTCAAAGAAAAAGTCGATTTTTCGCTAATTCTGTGCGTTTTTCTTACAGGTTTTGCCTGATTCGATGGTTGCGGGCGGGACTGACCGGCCGAGAGCAAAACAGCACAGAAAAGGAAGAAACAAAAATTTTAGGAATGCGATTAAAATTACGTAGTATGAAAACTAAAGGTGAGTGATTAAAACTAGAATTGGCCTGAATACGGCACGAGAACGGTGTCTAATGATTAGACTACACAAATACTACAAGAAAAACAAATTGGAGATGCTATGGACTTAACGCGAGGATATAGGTGAATTCCTATAAAACAGGGCTTTACCACTATACCTCGGTTTCAAAGAAAAAGTCGATTTTTCGCTAATTCTGTGCGTTTTTCTTACAGGTTTTGCCTGATTCGATGGTTGCGGGCGGGACTGACCGGCCGAGAGCAAAACAGCACAGAAAAGGAAGAAACAAAAATTTTAGAATGCGATTAAAATTACGTAAGTATGAAAACTAAAGGTGAGTGATTAAAACTAGAATTGGCCTGAATACGGCACGAGAACGGTGTCTAATGATTAGACTACACAAATACTACAAGAAAAACAAATTGGAGATGCTATGACTTAATAACGCGAGGATATAGGTGAATTCCTATAAAACAGGGCTTTACCACTATACCTCGGTTTCCAAAGAAAAAGTCGATTTTTCGCTAATTCTGTGCGTTTTTCTTACAGGTTTTGCCTGATTCGATGGTTGCGGGCCGGGACTGACCGGCCGAGAGCAAAACAGCACAGAAAAGGAAGAAACAAAAATTTTAGAATGCGATTAAAATTACGTAAGTATGAAAACTAAAGGTGAGTGATTAAAACTAGAATTGGCCTGAATACGGCACGAGAACGGTGTCTAATGATTAGACTACACAAATGCTACAAGAAAAACAAATTGGAGATGCTATGGACTTAATAACGCGAGGATATAGGTGAATTCCTATAAAACAGGGCTTTACCACTATACCTCGGTTTCCAAAGAAAAAGTCGATTTTCGCTAATTCTGTGCGTTTTTCTTACAGGTTTTGCCTGATTCGATGGTTGCGGGCCGGGACTGACCGGCCGAGAGCAAAACAGCACAGAAAAGGAAGAAACAAAAATTTTAGAATGCGATTAAAATTACGTAAGTATGAAAACTAAAGGTGAGTGATTAAAACTAGAATTGGCCTGAATACGGCACGAGAACGGTGTCTAATGATTAGACTACACAAATACTACAAGAAAAACAAATTGAGATGCTATGGACTTAATAACGCGAGGATATAGTGAATTCCTATAAAACAGGGCTTTACCACTATACCTCGGTTTCAAAGAAAAAGTCGATTTTTCGCTAATTCTGTGCGTTTTTCTTACAGGTTTTGCCTGATTCGATGGTTGCGGGCCGGGACTGACCGGCCGAGGCAAAAACAGCACAGAAAAAGGAAGAAACAAAAATTTTAGAATGCGATTAAAATTACGTAAGCATGAAAACTAAAGGTGAGTGATTAAAACTAGAATTGGCCTGAATACGGCACGAGAACGGTGTCTAATGATTAGACTACAAATACTACAAGAAAAAACAAATTGGAGATGCTATGGACTTAATAACGCGAGGATATAGGTGAATTCCTATAAAACAGGGCTTTACCACTATACCTCGGTTTCAAAGAAAAAGTCGATTTTTCGCTAATTCTGTGCGTTTTTCTTACAGGTTTTGCCTGATTCGATGGTTGCGGGCCGGGACTGACCGGCCGAGCAAAACAGCACAGAAAAGGAAGAAACAAAAAATTTTAGAATGCGATTAAAATTACGTAAGTATGAAAACTAAAGGTGAGTGATTAAAACTAGAATTGGCCTGAATACGGCACGAGAACGGTGTCTAATGATTAGACTACACAAATACTACAAGAAAAAACAAATTGGAGATGCTATGGACTTAATAACGCGAGGATATAGGTGAATTCCTATAAAACAGGGCTTTACCACTATACCTCGGTTTCAAAGAAAAAGTCGATTTTTCGCTAATTCTGTGCGTTTTTCTTACAGGTTTTGCCTGATTCGATGGTTGCGGGCCGGGACTGACCGGCCGAGAGCAAAAACAGCACAGAAAAGGAAGAAACAAAAAATTTTAGAATGCGATTAAAATTACGTAAGTATGAAAACTAAAGGTGAGTGATTAAAACTAGAATTGGCCTGAATACGGCACGAGAACGGTGTCTAATGATTAGACTACACAAATACTACAAGAAAAAACAAATTGGAGATGCTATGGACTTAATAACGCGAGGATATAGGTGAATTCTATAAAACAGGGCTTTACCACTATACCTCGGTTTCAAAGAAAAGTCGATTTTTCGCTAATTCTGTGCGTTTTTCTTACAGGTTTTGCCTGATTCGATGGTTGCGGGCCGGACTGACCGGCCGAGAGCAAAACAACACAGAAAAGGAAGAAACAAAAATTTTAGAATGCGATTAAAATTACGTAAGTATGAAAACTAAAGGTGAGTGATTAAAACTAGAATTGGCCTGAATACGGCACGAGAACGGTGTCTAATAGTTAGACTACACAAATACTACAAGAAAAACAAATTGAGATGCTATGGACTTAATAACGCGAGGATATGGGTGAATTCCTATAAAACAGGGCTTTACCACTATACCTCGGTTTCAAAGAAAAAGTCGATTTTTCGCTAATTCTGTGCGTTTTTCTTACAGGTTTTGCCTGATTCGATAGTTGCGGGCCGGGACTGACCGGCCGAGAGCAAAACAACACAGAAAAGGAAGAAACAAAAATTTTAGAATGCGATTAAAATTACGTAAGTATGAAAACTAAAGGTGAGTGATTAAAACTAGAATTGGCCTGAATACGGCACGAGAACGGTGTCTAATGATTAGACTACACAAATACTACAAGAAAAACAAATTGGAGATGCTATGGACTTAATAACGCGAGGATATAGGTGAATTCCTATAAAACAGGGCTTTACCACTATACCTCGGCCGGTTTCAAAGAAAAAGTCGATTTTTCGCTAATTCTGTGCGTTTTCTTACAGGTTTTGCCTGATTCGATGGTTGCAGGCCGGGACTGACCGGCCGAGCAAAACAACACAGAAAAGGAAGAAACAAAAATTTTAGAATGCGATTAAAATTACGTAAGTATGAAAACTAAAGGTGAGTGATTAAAACTAGAATTGGCCTGAATACGGCACGAGAGCAGTGTCTAATGATTAGACTACAAATACTACAAGAAAAACAAATTGGAGATGCTATGGACTTAATAACGCGAGGATATAGGTGAATTCCTATAAAACAGGGCTTACCACTATACCTCGGTTTCAAAAAGTCGATTTTTCGCTAATTCTGTGCGTTTTCTTACAGGTTTTGCCTGATTCGATGGTTGCAGGCCGGGACTGACCGGCCGAGAGCAAAAACAGCACAGAAAAGGAAGAAACAAAAATTTTAGAATGCGATTAAAATTACGTAAGTATGAAAACTAAAGGTGAGTGATTAAAACTAGAATTGGCCTGAATACGGCTTTGAGAACGGTGTCTAATGATTAGACTACACAAATACTACAAGAAAAACAAATTGGAGATGCTATGGACTTAATAACGCGAGGATATAGGTGAATTCCTATAAAACGGGGCTTTACCACTATACCTCGGTTTCAAAGAAAAAGTCGATTTTTCGCTAATTCTGTGCGTTTTTCTTACAGGTTTTGCCTGATTCGATGGTTGCGGGCCGGGACTGACCGGCCGAGAGCAAAAACAGCACAGAAAAGGAAGAAACAAAAAATTTTAGAATGCGATTAAAATTACGTAAGTATGAAAACTAAAGGTGAGTGATTAAAACTAGAATTGGCCTGAATACGGCACGAGAACGGTGTCTAATGATTAGACTACACAAATACTACAAGAAAAAACAAATTGGAGATGCTATGGACTTAATAACGCGAGGATATACGTGGGTTAGGTTAGGTTAGGTTAGGTTAGGTTAGGTTAGGTTAGGCTAAGGCGCTCTCCCCCCCGAAGGGTTCTCGCTTTGTCGTAGCGGCGGGGCTTAGTAACCGTGGCAGTCACCACGGTGAGAGCTAAGAGGGCAAATGGCCGGCCTAAAAGGCGCTCTGAGGCCGGCCCGAGGAATAACCCGCTCCAGGTGGGCTCGTTATGAGCCAACCTCGGATGCGTGTCGGTGGACTACTGGGGCGGATGTGGCGGAGCAGGGCCGTCTTTCCCGCCCTCAGTAGCCGGGCCCGGAGTCGCGGAGGAGGAGTGTCGGTGTTTCGTGCCGCTCTCTATCTCCGCGACTCAAGCGAGGTCGCACCGCATGATGCGGCTGTGGTGGGGCCGCGGGAAGAAGGTGTCGGTGTTTCGTTGCCGCTCTCCCTGTCCTCCGCGGCCGATCATCCGGTCGGCAGTGGAGCCTGAACCAGATCCGCCGCAGGGGCTGGGTTAACCCAGTGCTTTCCTGGCCCCACTTGGCCTCTGGGGGGGAGCTGACTCGGGGAGTCCGTTTCCCACCTGAAAGGAGGCCGAGATGGAAGGCGCGTCCGTGTTCCGGCGCGCCTTGCAGAAGAAGTGGAGAGGATGTCCTCCCGAAGGAGGGGCCGGCTTGCCGGCCAGCGCAAACGGGGTCGCGGAGGTGTGCGAAAGCGTTCCCGTGGCCCCGCCATACGCGACGAAGGTGGAACACCATGGGGTTTTAGTCGGTGCGAGTCCGACGCAACCTGCCCCGCAGTGGGTATGCGTAGGCATTTCCCCATGTAAAAAAAAAGGCTAAGGCGCTCTGTGGCCGGCCCGAGGAGAGCCGCTCCGGGTGGGCTCGTAACGAGCTCGCCTCGGGAAGCGTGTCGTGGACTGCTGGGGGCGGAAATTGTGACGGGCCGCCTTCCCACCCTCAGTAGCCGAGGCGGAGTCGGAGGAGAGGAGTGTCGGTGTTGCGTTGCCGCTCTCCTACCCTCCGCGACTCAAGCGGGGGTCGCCACCGCATGATGCGGCTGTGGTGGGGAGCCGCGGGGGAAGAGGAGTGTCGGTGTTTCGTTGCGCTCTCCCTGTCCTCCGCGGCCAGACATCGGTCGGCAGTGGGAGGCCAGGCCAGTCCGCCGCAGGGGCTGGGTTGGCGCAGTGCTTTCCTGGCCCCATGGCCTCTGGGGGCGGACTCGGGGAGTCCGCCCACCTCACAGAGGAGGCCGGGTTGGAGGCGCGTCCGTGTTCCGGCGCGCCCTGCCAGGAAGGGAGTGGAGAGGGAGATCCTCCCGGAGAAGGGGCCGCCTGGTCGGCCGGCGCAGGCAGGGTCGCGGATGTGTGCAGAAAGCGTTCCCGTGACCCGCCATACCGCGACGATGGAGGAACACCATGGGGTTTTTGGTCGGTGCGAGTCCGACGCAACCCGCACCTTACAGGTGGGTATGCGTAGGCATTTCCCCATGTAAAAAAAAAAAAAAAAAGGTTAGGTTAGGTTAGGTTGGGTTAGGTTAGGTTCCCCGATCCCCCGAAGGGTTCCCGCTTTGTGGCGGGGGGCTTAGTAACCGTGGTGTGGAGTTAACCACGGTGAAGCTAAGAGGAACCCAAATGGCGGCCTAAGGCGTTCTAAGGCCGGCCGAGGCTGCTCCGGGCAGGCTGGAACTGGAGCCGCCCTGGATGCGTGTCGGTGGGCTGCGGGTGCCGGATGGACGGAGTGGGCCGTCTGCACCATCCGCAGCCGAGGCAGAAGTCGCGGAGGGAGGTAGTGTATCTCCTATCCTCCGCGACTGTAGTCGCACCGCTGATGCGGCTGTGGTGGGGCCGCGGGTTCCGGTGGGTGTGGTTGATCCTGCCGCTCTCCCTGTCGCCACTGACCGAACATTGGTTGGCAGCGGGCCTATCACAGATCCGCCGCAGGGGCTGGGGTTTCCTGGCCCCACTTGGCCTCTGGGGGGCGGACTCGAGAGTCCCGCTTCCCACCCACAGAGGCCGAGTTGGAGGCGCGTCCGTGTTCCGGCGCGCCCTGCCTGGAAGTGGTGGAGGATGTCCTCCCCGGAGGAAGAGGCCGGCTTGCCGGCCAGCGCAGGCAGGGTCGCGGAGTGTGCAGCGTTCCCGTAACCCCGCCATACGCGACGAAGGTGGAACACCATGGGGTTTTAGTCGGTGCAAGTCGACACCAGCCTGCCCCCGCAGGATGGGTATGCGTAGGCATTTCCCAGCCTTAAGAGTTCCCCCGATACCTGCACGGCGTGATCGCGGACTACTTGCGCGACAGGTACATCTTGTACGTGGACCGAGACGATTTTGAGGATCGGAGGAGATCCAGTGTGGGGTTCCACAGGGGTCGGTTTTGGGCCCGTTACTGTGGAATCTCGCCTACGACTCTGTTCTGCGGGTCAGGCTCCCCGCTAGCGTTAATGTCATCTGTTACGCTGACGACACGTTGTGGTCGCCAGCGAGGACTCCTTCGAGAGGACCAAAGGAGCTCGCCGAGCTTGGGGCGAAATCGTCGTCGCCAAAGTCCACGAGTTGGGACTGGAGGTAGCGCCTCACAAGACCGAGGCGCTATGGTTCCACACAAGCTGCCGCGCAGCGAGGAACCACCGGCTCGTGCGTCCGAGTAGGTGAGTCTGAAGTCAGGAAGTGGGGCGGTACATGAAGTACCTAGGCCTCACTCTGGACAATCACTAAGGGCTTCGAAGAGCATTTCGAGCGCCTGGTCCCCGGATCGAGAGGTGGCAAGATTGCTATGCACAGACTGCTGCCCAATCTCGGGGACCGAGTGAGGAGATCCGCCGCCTCTACGCTGGGGTCATGCGATCGCCAGCCTTGTACGGGGCGCCCATCTGGGCGAAGGGCTGGCCATCGACGCTGTAGGACCCAATGTACAGCGTCCAGCGTAGGATGGCCATACGGGTCGTACAGCAGGGATACCCAGACGAGTATCGTTTGAGGCGGCGGCAATCCGCAACTCGCTTTCCACCTCTGGATATACTAGCTGGCGGACATGGACGCGGGTGTATCACCGAATTCGCGTCCTACGCCAGAGCGGTGGGGGCGAGCCAGAAGAAACGCTCGGGCGGTAAAGAGCAGCAGGAACGACGTATCGCATTCGCGACGTGGCGCGCAAGGCTCCGCAGGAACTATGCCGCAAACGCGTCGTCGGAGCATTCCTGCCGATTCTTCGAAGCCTGGATGCGGCGACGAGAAGAAGAACTCGCCTACAGACTTGCGCAGGTGGTGATCACCGGGCACGGTTGCTTCGGTGATTACCTGTGTAGAGATCGATCGCGAGCGACGGCAGGTACTTCCACTGTGGCGGCAACGACGGAGCTCACATCGCACGCTCGCTGCTTGCCCGGCGTGGGAAGCCAGGCAGCGGGTCTTCGGTCGGTCACATAGGACGGAACCTGTCCTGCCAGCAGTCGTGTCGGCGATGCTGCGCGGGGAACCGGCGTGGAGGGCCGTAGCCTCCCTTCTGCGAGACCGTAATGGTCGAAGGAGGCTGCCGAGCAGGATAGAGAGGACCGATCCTGCTCGAGGCAGGGCCGACGCGGCGCTCGCGCGCCTCGTCACGAGCCCTCCCGGTGATCCCCACCGCAAACGGGGCCCTACCGGGTCGCTGACGATCGGAGTGGGGCTCCGACCGTCAGTAATAACGACCCCGGGGAGGGACGACGTGGTACCGTGTCATCGTGATAGTTCCGCGAGGTTCTGGGGTGCGATCTTCTCCCGCACGCCCGGGACAGGCTATCCCAGCGAAGCGCAAGGGGTTGCGGTTGCGTTCCTTACGGAGACCCGCGACCCCTCGCGAGCGTTGAGTGGCGACCACCATGGGGTTTTAGTCGATTGCGGAGTTGACATAGCCCATCCTTGCCCCGCAGAGTGGGTATGCGTAGGCATTTCCCCATGTAAAAAAGGTTCCCCGAAGGGTTCCGCTGTCGTAGCGGGGCTTAATAACCGTGGTGTGATTAACCACGGTGAAGCTAAGGGCAAATGGCCGGCCTAAGGCGCTCTAAGGCCGGCCCGGGAAGTCGCTCCGGGCGGGCTGGAGCTGGAGCCCGCCCTGGATGCGTGTCGGTGGGCTGCGGGGTGCGGATGGACGGGTAGAGCCGCCTTACGCACTATCCGCAGCCGAGGCGGAGCGTTATTAAGTCCATAGTAAACAGTTTTTCTTGTAGTATTTGTGTAGTCCTGATGGCTAGACACCGTTCTCGATGCCGCATTCAGTTCATTTCAGATTTATAATCCGCTTTCCTTCAGTTTTTATATTTACGTAATTTTATTGCACTTGTAAAAAATTTATTTCCTCGTTTTCGTGTTGTTTTGCTCTCGGCCGATCAGTCCTGGTCCACGGCATCGAATCAGGTAAAACCTGTAGAAAACACACAGAATTAGAAAACAATCGACTTTTTCTTTGAAACCGAGGTGTAGTGGTGATGTCTGTTTTATAGGAGATTCACCTATATCTTTATTATTATTAGAATCTCAAGCAGTCCAAATTTGTTTTTTATTGTAACATTCGTTTAACTTTATCGTTCAGATACTCATCTTGCGCGCCGCATTTCGGCCATTTCTAGTTCTAATCCAGTTATTTTTTAGATTTATAATTACGTAATTTTGTTTGTAGACTTGTAATAATTTTTTATTTCTTCGTTTTTCGTGCTGCTCTGGATCGAGTTCAGTCCCGGTCCATAACCGTTGAATCCAGGCGAAACCTGGAAAGAAAAGACTGAAATTAGGAAAAATTGACTTTCTTTATTAACGTTATAGTGAATTTACAGCCCTGTTTTATAGTACCTATATCCTCTCGTTATTAAGTCCATAGTATCTCAAACAGTTTTTTTTCTTGTAGTATTTGCGTAGTCTAATTATTAGACACCGTTCTCGTGCCGCATTCAGGCCATTTCTAGTTATAATCAGCCCCACCTTCAGTTTTATACTTACGTAATTTTAATGGAATCCTAAACATTTTGTTTCTTCCTTTTCGTGCTGTTTTGCTCCTCCTGACCGGTCAGTCTCCAGTTCACAAGCATCGAATCCAGGTAAAACCACCTTAAAGAAAAAACACACAGAATTAGGAAAAAATCGACTTTTCTTTGAAACCGTGGTCTACATAGTAAACAG
>JAGSMU010000794.1:0-29964 GCA_029286865.1 Teinopalpus imperialis
TTTTTCTTGTAGTATTTGTGTAGTCCTGATGGCTAGACACCGTTCTCGATGCCGCATTCAGTTCATTTCAGATTTATAATCCGCTTTCCTTCAGTTTTTATATTTACGTAATTTTATTGCACTTGTAAAAAATTTATTTCCTCGTTTTCGTGTTGTTTTGCTCTCGGCCGATCAGTCCTGGTCCACGGCATCGAATCAGGTAAAACCTGTAGAAAACACACAGAATTAGAAAACAATCGACTTTTTCTTTGAAACCGAGGTGTAGTGGTGATGTCTGTTTTATAGGAGATTCACCTATATCTTTATTATTATTAGAATCTCAAGCAGTCCAAATTTGTTTTTTATTGTAACATTCGTTTAACTTTATCGTTCAGATACTCATCTTGCGCGCCGCATTTCGGCCATTTCTAGTTCTAATCCAGTTATTTTTTAGATTTATAATTACGTAATTTTGTTTGTAGACTTGTAATAATTTTTTATTTCTTCGTTTTTCGTGCTGCTCTGGATCGAGTTCAGTCCCGGTCCATAACCGTTGAATCCAGGCGAAACCTGGAAAGAAAAGACTGAAATTAGGAAAAATTGACTTTCTTTATTAACGTTATAGTGAATTTACAGCCCTGTTTTATAGTACCTATATCCTCTCGTTATTAAGTCCATAGTATCTCAAACAGTTTTTTTTCTTGTAGTATTTGCGTAGTCTAATTATTAGACACCGTTCTCGTGCCGCATTCAGGCCATTTCTAGTTATAATCAGCCCCACCTTCAGTTTTATACTTACGTAATTTTAATGGAATCCTAAACATTTTGTTTCTTCCTTTTCGTGCTGTTTTGCTCCTCCTGACCGGTCAGTCTCCAGTTCACAAGCATCGAATCCAGGTAAAACCACCTTAAAGAAAAACACACAGAATTAGGAAAAAATCGACTTTTCTTTGAAACCGTGGTCTATACCACTATTGCATTAAAACCCTGTTTTATAGGAAATCACCTATATCCTCTCGTTATTAAGTCCATAGTATCTCCAAACAGTTTTTTCTTGTAGTATTTGCGTAGTGGTGTAGACACCGTTCTCGTGCCGCATTCAGGCCATTTCTAGTTATAATGCGCTTACCTTCGGTTTATACTTACGTAATTTTAATGGAATTCTAAACATTTTTTGTTTCTTCCCTTTTTCGTGCTGTTTTGCTCTCCCGGCCGGTCAGTCCCAGTTCCACAGAAGCATCGAATCAGGTAAAACCGCAATAAGGAAAAACACGCAGAATTAAGGAAAAGAAATCAGGCAGCATTAAGTTATGCGTGCCGTCATGCGCAGAGGACTGCCGTCATAACGTGGTGGAATCTCGAAGCAGGTCGAGGTACGGCGTTTAGTTTACGGCACTTTATCGTTAGCAGATTTTCATCTTGCGCGCCGCATTCGGCCATTTCTAGTTCTAATCTGTTTGTTTTAGTTTTATAATTACGTAATTTTATTGCACTTGTAAAATTTTATTTCGCTTCGTATTTCGTGCTGGTTTTAGCTCTGGGTAGGTCAGTCCCAGTCAACAACCGTTGAATCAAGCCAGAACCTGGAAAGAAAGACTGAGAATTTGGAAAAATCGACTTTTCTTTGAAACCGAGTTTTGATGGTAAAGCCCTGTTTTAGCATTCGTTTTAACCTTATCGTTAGATGCTCATCTTGCGCCGCATTTCAGTGAACGAGGAACAATCTGTTGTTTTAGTTTTATAATTACGTAATTTTATTTTGCGCTTATAAGAATTTTATTTTGCCGATTTTCGTGCTGGTTTTGCTCTGGATGGAGTCAGTCCCGGTCCACAACCTTTGAATCAGGCGAAATGTGGAAAAGGCGAGAATTAGGAAAAAATCGGCTTTTCTTTGAAACCGGTTTTGGTGGTAAGCCCTGTTTTATCGGAAATCACCTATATCCTCGCGTTATTAGGAGATCCATGAGTATCTCCAAACAGTTTTTCGTGTAGTATTTGTGTAGTCTAATCACTTGAGACACCGTTCTCGTGCCGCATTCAGAGCCATTTCTAGTTATAATCGCTTACCTTCAGTTTTATACTTACGTAATGAATTTTAGTGGAATTCTAAACGTTTTGTTTCTTCCCTTTTTTTCGATGCGCTTGCTCTCGGCGGGTCAAATCCCAGTTCACCGAGCATCGAATAAGGTAAAACCACCAAGAAAAACACACAGAATTAGGAAAAATCGACTTTTCTTTGAAACAGTGGTCTATACCACTATTAGGTAAAGCCCTGTTTTATAGGAAATCACCTATATCCTCTCGTTATTAAGTCACTTGCATTATCTCAAACAGTTTTTTCTTGTAGTATTTGTGTAGATCCTAATCATTAAAGACACCGTTCTCGTACGCATTCAGTTCATTTCTAGTTATAATGCTTCCTTCAGTTTTATATTTACGTAATTTTATTGCACTTGTAAAAATTTGTTTTACTCTTTTTCGTGCTGTTTTTGCTCTCGGCCGATCAGTCCTGGTCTAATCGAATCGGGGTAGAGTACTGTAAGAAAAACACACAGAATTAGAAAACAATCGACTTTTCTTTGAAACCGAGGTGTAGTGGTGATGTCTCGTGTTTTATAGGAATTCACCTATCTTTAATATTAGAATCTCAAGCGGTCCAAATTTGTTTTTATTGTAGCGATTCGTTTAACTTTATCGTTAGATCTCATCTTGCGCCGCATTTCGGCCATTTCTGGATTCTAATCCAGTTATTTTTAGATTTATAATTACGTAATTTTGTTGAGCTGTAATTTTTATTTCTTCGTTTTCGTGCTGCTCTGGATCACGGTCCGGTCGGTCATAACCGTTGAATCAGGCAGAGCGGAAAGAAAGACTGAGAATTAGGAGAAAATTGACTTTTTCTTTGAAACAACGTTATAGTGGTACAGCCCTGTTTTTATAGAATCACCTACCATATGCCTCTCGTTATGAAGTCCGCATTATCTCAAACAGTTTTTCTTGTAGTATTTGCGTAGATCTAATTGTAGACACCGTTCTCGTGCCGCATTCAGGCCATTTCTAGTTATAATCAGCTTACCTTCAGTTTCATACTTTACGTAATTTTAATGGAATCCTAAACATTTTTGTTTCTTCCTTTTTCGTGCTGTTTTTGCTCTCGGCCGGTCAGTCTCCAGTTCACAAGCATCCAGATCAGGTAAAACCTGTAAGAAAAACACAGAATTAGGAAAAATCGAAGCTTTTTCTTTGAAACCGTGAATTCTATACCACTATTGGTAAGCCCTGTTTTTATAGAAATCATATATCCTCTCGTTATTAAGTCCATAGTATCTCAAACAGTTTTTCTTGTAGTATTTGTGTAGTCTTATCATTAGACACCGTTCTCATTACCGCATTTAAGCCATTTCTAGATTATAATCGCTTACCTTCAGTTTTATATTTCCGTAATTTTATTGCGCTTGTAAAATTTATTTCCTCGTTTTCGTGCTGGTTTTCTCTGGATCGATCAGTCCCGGTCCACAAGCATCGAATCAGGTAAAACCTGTAAAGGAAAACCGCACAAATTAGAAAAATCGGCTTTTTCTTTGAAACCGAGGTGTAGTGGTGATGTCCTGTTTTATAGGAATTCACCGATATCTTTATTATTATTAGAATCTCAAACAGTCAAATTTGTTTTTATTGTAGCATTCGTTTAACCTTATCGTTAGATACTCATCTTGCGCGCCGCATTTCGGCCATTTCTAGTTCTAATCTGTTATTTTAGTTTTATAATTACGTAATTTTATTGCACTTGTAAATATTTTTATTTCCTCGTTTTCGTGCTGGTTTTGCTCTGGGTAGGTCAGTCCCGGTCCACAACCGTTTGGATCAAGCGAAACCTGGAAAGAAAAGATTGAAATTATAGGAAAAATCGACTTTTCTTTGAAACAACGTTATAGTGGTACGGCTTCCTGTTTTATAGGAAATCACCTATATCCTCTCGTTATTAAGTCCATAATCTCCAAACGTTTTTCATGTAGTATTTGCGTAGTCTGAATTATTAAGACACCGTTCTCGTGCCGCATTCAGGCCATTTCTAGTTATAATCGCTTACCTTCGGTTTTATACTTGCGTAATTTTAATGGAATTTCTAAACGTTTTGTTTACTTCCTTTTTCGTGCTGTTTTTGCTCCTCGGCCCGAGTCAGTCCCAGTTCACAAGCATCAGATCAAGGTAAAACCTGTAAGAAAAACACACAGAATTAGAAAAATCCGACTTTTCTTTGAAACCGAGGTGTAGTGAGTGATGTCTGTTTTATAGGAATTCACCGATATCTCTGTGTATTAGAATCTCAAACAGTCCAAATTTGTTTTTATTTAGCATTCGTTTAATCATCGTAGATGCTCATCTTACGCCGCATTTCAGCCATTTCAGTTCTAATCTGTTATTTTTAGTTTTATAATTACGTGAATTTTATTGCACTTGTAAAAATTTATTTCCTCGGTGCCGTGCTGGTTTTGCTCTGGGTAGGTCAGTCCGGTCACAACCGTTGAATCAAGCGAAACCTGGAAAGAAAAGGCCGAGGAATAAGGAAAAATCGACTTTTCTTTGAAACAACGTTATAGTGGGCACAGCCCTGTTTTATAGAAATCACCTATATCCTCTCGTTATTAAGTCCGCAAGTATCTCCAAACAGTTTTTCTTGTAGTATTTGCGTAGTCTAATTATTAGACACCGTTCTCGTGCCGCATTCAGGCCATTTCTAGTTATAATCAGCACCTTCAGTTTACCGCCCTTTACGTAATTTTAATGGAATCCTAAGCGTTTTGTTTCTTCCTTTTTCGTGCTGTTTTTGCTCTCCGGCCGGTCAGTCTCAGTTCACAAGCATCAGATCAGGGGTAAAGCCATATGAAAACACACAGAATTAGGAAAAATCGACTTTTTCTTTGAAACAGTGGTCTATACCACTATTGGTAAAGCCCTGTTTATGGAAATCACCTATATCCTCTCGTTAGTAAGTCCATATTATCTCAAACAGTTTTTCTTGTAGTATTATTTGTGTAGTCTAATCATTAGACACCGTTCTCGTGCCGCATTCAGTTCATTTCTAGTTATAATCGCTTTCCTTCAGTTTTATGTACGTAATTTTATTGCGCCTTAAAAGATTTATTTCCTCGTTTTCGTGCTGTTTTGCTCTCAGCCGATCAGTCCTGGTCCACAAGCATCGAATCGAATTAAAACCATAAGAAAAACACACAGAATTAGAAAACAATCGACTTTTTTATTTGAAACGGTGAATTCTATACCACCTATTGGTAAAACCCTGTTTTATAGGAAATCACCTATATCCTCTCGTTATTGAAGTCCATAGTATCTCAAACAGTTTTTGCTTGTAGTATTTGGCAGTCTAATCATTGGAGACACCGTTCTCGTGCCGCATTCAGTTCATTTTGCAGAGTTATAATCGCTTTCCCCTTCAGTTTTATTTTACGTAATTTTATTGCACTTGTAAAGTGAACTTTTTCTTTGAAACCGAGTTTTAGTAGAGTAAAGCCCTGTTTTATCGGAAATCCGCCTATATCCTCGCGTTGTGAAGTCCATGAGTATCTCCAAACAGTTTTTCGTGTAGTATTTGTGTAGTCTAATCATGAGGACACCGTTCTCGTGCCGCATTCAGGCCATTTCTGGTTATAATCAACTTGCCTTCAGTTTTATATTTACGTAATTTTATTGCACTTGTAAAAAATTATTTCCTCGTTTTCGTGCTGGTTTTGCTCTGGGTAGGTCAGTCCCGGTCCGGCGTTAGATCAAGCCGAAACCTGGAAAATTTGAGAATTAGGAAAAAATCGACTTTTTCTTTAAGGCAAGGTTTTAATTAGAGTAAAGCCCTGTTTTATCGGAAATCACCTATATCCTCGCGTTATTAAGTCCATAGTATCTCCAAACAGTTTTTCGTGTATTTGGTAGTCTAATCCCTTGGGGCCTGCGTTCTCAAATTACCGCATTCAGTTCATTTCTAGTTATAATCGCTTTCCTTCAGTTTTATATTTGCAGCCAATTTTTATTGCGCGTAAAAATTTATTTCCTCGTTTTCGTGTTGTTTTGCTCTCGAAGCCGATCAATTTTCGAGGGTCACAAGCATCAAGATCAGGTAAAACCTGTAAGAAAAACACACAGAATTAGAAAACAATCGACTTTTCTTTGAAACCGAGGGTACAGTGGTGATGTCCTGTTTATAAGGAATTCACCTATATCTTTATTAATGCAGAATCTCAAGCAGTCAAATTTGTTTTTTATTGTAGCATTCGTTTGGCTTTATCATTAATGATACTCCATCTTGCGCCGCATTTCGTACATTTCTAGTTCTAATCAGTTATTTTTAGATTTATAATTACGTAATTTTGTTGAACTTGTAGTAATTTTTATTTGCTTCCAGTTTCATTGCTGCTCTGGATCGGTCAGTCCCGGTCCATAACCGTTAGATCAGGCGAAACCTGGAAAGAAAGACTGAGAATTAGGAAAAATTGACTTTTCTTTGAAACAACGTTATGAGTAAGGGTACAGCCCTGTTTTATAGGAAATCACCTATATCCTCTCGTTATTATTAAGTCCATAGTATCTCCAAACTGATTTTTCTTGTAGTATTTGCGTAGTCTAATTGTGGAACACCGTTCTCGTGCCGCATTCAAGGCCATTTCTAGTTATAATCAGCTTACCTTCAGTTTTATACTTACGCTAATTTTAGTGGAATCCTAAACATTTTGTTTCTTCCTTTTTCGATGCTGTTTTTGCTCTCAGCCGGTCAGTCTCAGTTCACAAGCATGAATCAGGTAGACCATAATAAAGAAAACACACAGAATTAAGGAAAAATCGGCTTTTTCTTTGGAGAGCGGCTGGTCTATACCACTATTGAGTAGAAACCCTGTTTTATAGAAATCACCTATATCCTCTCGTTATTAAGTCCATAGTATCTCAAACAGTTTTTCTTGTAGTATTTGCGTAGTCTAATTATTAGACACCGTTCTCGTGCCGCATTCAGGGGCCATTTCTAGTTATAATCGCTTACCTTCAGTTTTATATACGTAATTTTAATGGAATTCTAAACATTTTGTTTCTTCCTCGTGCTGTTTTTATATCGGCAGTCAGTCCCAGTTCACAAGCATCGAATCAATTAAAATTATGTAAAGAAAAACACACAGAATTAGAAAACAATCGACTTTTCTTTGAAACCGAGGGTGTAGTGGTGATGTCCTGTTTTATAGGAATTCACCGATATCTTTGTGTATTAGAGAGATCTCAAGCAGTCAAATTTGTTTTATTGTAGCATTCGTTTAACCTTATCGTTGGGTGCATCTTGCGCATTTTAGGCATTTCTAGTTCTAATCTGTTATTTTAGTTTTATAATTACGTAATTTTATTGCACTTGTAAAAAATTTTATTTCTTCGTATTTCGTGCTGGTTTAGCTCTGGGTAAGAGTCAGTCCCGGTCAACAACCGTTGAATCAAGCGACCTGGAAAGAAAGACTGAGAATTAGGAAAAATCGACTTTTCTTTGGAAACCGAGTTTTGAGTGGTAAAGCCCTGTTTTAGCATTCGTTTAACCTTATCGTTAGATACTCATCTTGCGCCGCATTTCGGCCATTTTCTGGATTCTAATCTGTTGTTTTAGTTTTATAATTACGTAATTTTATTGCGCCTTAAAGAATTTATTTCTTCGTTTTTCGTGCTGGTTTTGCTCTGAATTTAAGGTCAGTCCACGGTCCAGCTTAACTGAATCAGGCGAAATGTGGAAAGAAAGGGCTGAGTGGGAAAAAATCGGCTTTTTCTTTGAAACCGAGTTTTTTAGTGGTAAAGCCCTGTTTTATCGGAAATCACCTATATCCTCATTTATTAAATTTTTAGTATCTCCGACAGTTTTCGTGTAGTATTTGTGTAGTCCTAATCATGAGACACCGTTCTCGATACTGCCGCATTCAGGCCATTTCTAGTTATAATCCCGCTTACATGGTTTTATACTTACGTAATTTTAATGGAATTCTAAACATTTTGTTTCTTCCTTTTCGTGCTGTTTTGCTCTCGGCGGTCAATCCCAGTTCACGGCATCGAATAAGGTAAAACCTGTAAAAAGAAAACACACAGAATTAGGAAAAATCGACTTTTTCTTTGAAACAGTGGTCTATACCACTATTGGTAAAGCCCTGTTTTACTAGGAAATCACCTATATCCTCCTCGTTATTAAGTCCATAGTATCTCAAACAGGTTTTTTTTTCTTGTAGTATTTGTGTAGTCTAATCATTTGACACCGTTCTCGTGCCGCATTCCAGTTCATTTCTAGTTATAATCGCTTTCCATTTAGTTTATGCTTACGTAATTTTAATGGAGATTTCTAAACATTTTGTTTCTTCCTTTTCGTGCCTTGTTTTTGCTCTCAGCCGGAACCAGTCTCAGTTCACAAGCATCGAATCAGGTAAAACCTGTAAGAAAAACACACAGAATTAGGAAAAATCGACTTTTTCTTTGAAACCGTGGTCTATACCACTATTGGTAAAACTTCCCTGTTTTGCCAAGGAAATCACCTATCCTCTCGTTATTAAGTCCAGCGTATCTCAAACAGTTTTTTCTTGTAGTGTTTGCGTAGTCTAATTATTAGACACCGTTCTCGTGCCGCATTCAGGCCATTTCTAGTTATAATCGCTTACCTTCAGTTTTATACTTACGTAATTTTAATGGAATTCCGGCATTTTGTTTCTTCCTTTTTCGATGCTGTTTTATCTCGGGCCAGTCCAGTCCCGGTTCACAGCATCCAGATCAGGTAAAACCTGTAAGAAAAACCTTGCACAGGAATTAGAAAAATCGACTTTTCTTTGAAACCGAGGTGTAGTGGTGATGTCCTGTTTTATAGGAATTCACCGATATCTTTGTGTATTATTAGAATCTCAAACAGTCAAATTTGTTTTATTGTAGCATTCGTTTAACCTTATCGTTAGATTTTCATCTTGCGCTGCGTTTTGGCCATTTCGTTCTAATCTGTTATTTTAGTTTTATAATTACGTAATTTTATTGCACTTGTAAAATTTATTTCTTCGTATTTCGTGCTGGTTTAGCTCTGGGTAGTCAGTCCGGTCAACAACCGTTGAATCAAGCGAAACCTGGAAAGAAAAGACTGAGAATTGGAAAAATCGACTTTTCTTTGAAACCGAGTTTTAGTGGTAGGCCTGTTTTAGCATTCGTTTAACCTTATCGTTAGATACTCATCTTGCGCCGCATTTCGGCCATTTCTAGTTCTAATCTGGTTGTTTTTAGTTTTATAATTACGTAATTTTATTGCACTCCTTAAAAAAATTATTTCTTCGTTTCGTGCTGGTTTTGCTCTGGATGGGTCGGTCGGTCCACAGCTTTTGAATCAGGCGAAATGTGGAAAGAAAAGACTGAGAATTAGGAAAAAATCGGCTTTTTCTTTGAAACCGAGGAGTTTTAGTGGTAAAGCCCTGTTTTATCGGAAATCACCTATATCCTCGCGTTATTAAGTCCGCGAGTATCTCCAAAACAGTTTTTCGTGTAGTATTTGTGTAGTCTAATCGCGGAATTTTAGATTCTGGTACGCATTCAGGCCATTTCTAGTTATAATCAACACCTTCGGTTTTACGCGCACGTAATTTTAATGGAATTCTAAACGTTTTGTTTCTTCCTTTTTCGTGCTGTTTTGCTCTGACGATTAGTCGGGATGCAAGCATCGAATAAAGATTAAAAGAGCCGCCAATAAAGAAAACACACAGAAATTAGGAAAAATCGACTTTTTCTTTTCCAAAGGGCAAGTGGGGTCTATACCACTATTGAGGTAAAAATATGTTTTGCCATAGGAATCCCGCCTATATCCTCTCGTTATTAAGAGTCCATTAATTATCTCAAACAGTTTTCTTGTAGTATTTTGTGTAATTAATCATTAGACACCGTTCTCGATGCCGCATTCAGGCCATTTCCTGAATTTATAATCCTTTACCTTCAGTTTTATGCCCGCGTAATTTTAATAGAATTCTAAAATTTTTGTTTCTTCCTTTTTCGTGCTGTTTTGCTCTCGACCGATCAGTCCTGGTCCACAAGCATCGAATCAGGTAAAACCTGTAAGAAAAAAACACAGAATTAGAAAACAATCGACTTTTCTTTGAAACCAGGGTGTAGTGGTGATAATCATTTTATAGGAATTCACCTATATCTTTAATGTATTAGAATCTCAAGCAGTCAAATTTGTTTTATTGTAGCATTCGTTTAGCTTTATCGTTAGATACTCATCTTGCGCCGCATTTCGGCCATTTCTAGTTCTAATCAGTTATTTTTAGATTTATGATACGTAATTTTGTTGAACTTGTAATAATTTTATTTCTTCGTTTTTCGTGCTGCTCTGGATCGGTCAGTCAGTCCATTACCTGCGTTGAATCGGGCCGAGAGCCTGGAGAAAGGACAGAGGAAATGCAGAAAAATTGACTTTTCTTTGAAATTAACGTTATAGTGGTACCCAGCCCAGCCCTGTTTTATAGGAAATCACCTATATCCTCTCGTTATTAAGTCCATGGTAATCTCCAAAACAGTTTTCTTGTATTTGCGTAGTCTAATTATTGGGCTTACCGTTCATAGTACCGCATTCAGGCCATTTCTAGTTATATTAACTTACCTTCAGTTTTATACTTGCGTAATTTTAATGGAATCCTAAACATTTTGTTTCTTCCTTTTCGTGCTGTTTTGCTCTCGGCCGGTCAGTCTCAGTTCTGGCATCGAATCAGGTAAAACCTGTAAGAAAAACCTTGCACAGAATTAGGAAAAATCGACTTTTTCTTTAGCGAAACCGTGGTCTATACCACTATTGGTAAAGAAGCCCTGTTTTATGGAAATCACCTATATCTCTGGTTATTAAGTCCATAGTATCTCAAACAGTTTTTCTTGTAGTATTTGTAGTCTTATCATTTAAACACCGTTCTCATTTTCCGCATTTAGGCCATTTCTGAATTATAATCGCTTACCTTCAGTTTTATATTTACGTAATTTTATTGCACTTGTAAAAAGAATTTTATTTCCTCGTTTTCGTGCTGGTTTTCTCTGGATCGATCAGTCCGGTCTAAACATCGAATCAGGTAAAACCTGTAAAGAAACACGCAAATTAGAAAAAATCGACTTTTTCTTTGGAAACCGAGGAGGTGTAGTGGTGATGTCCTGTTTATAAAGATTCACCGATATCTTTAGTATTAGAATCTCAAGCAGTCAAATTTGTTTTTATTGTAGCATTCGTTTAACCTTATCGTTAGATGCTCATCTTGCACGCCGCATTTCGGCCATTTCTGGATTCTAATCTGTTATTTTGGTTATAATTACGTGAATTTTATTGCGCTTGTAAATATTTTTATTTCCTCGTTTTTCGTGCTGGTTTTGCTCTGGAATTGCGTCAGTCCCGGTCCACAACCGTTGAATCAAGCAGAACCTGGAAAGATTGAAAGTCAGGAAAATCGACTTTTTCTTTGAAACAACGTTATGGTGAACGACCCTGTTTTATAGGAAATCACCTATATCCTCTCGTTATTAAGTCCATGGTATCTCCAAACCCCGGTTTTCTTGTAGTATTTGCGTAGTCCCTGATTGGTAAAGACACCGTTCTCGTGCCGCATTCAAGGCCATTTCTAGTTATAATCGCTTACCTTCAGTTTTATACTTGCGTAATTTTATTAGATTCTAAACATTTTGTTTCTTCACGCATTGCTGTTTTGCTTCGGCCGGTCGGTCAGTTCACAAGCATCGGATGGTGACCTGTAAGAAAACGCACAGAATTGAAAAAATCGACAACCGAGGTGTAGTGGTGGTATGCTGTTTTTATAGGAATTCGCTAGGTAATATCTCTGTGTATTAGAATCTCAAACAGTCCAAATTTGTTTTTATTCTTGCATTCGTTTAATCTTATCGTAAGATGCTCCATCACTTACACGCCCGCATTTCGAGCCATTTCTAAGTTCCTGAAATCACCAATTTATTTTTTTAGTTTTATAATTACGTAATTTTATTTGAACTTGCGCCAATAATTTTTATTTCTTCGTTTTCATTGCTTAACTCTGGATCAATTCGGTCAGTCCATAACCGTTGAATCAGGCGAAACCTGGAAAGACCCCGAAATTAGGAAAAAATTGACTTTTTCTTTGAAACAACGTTATAGTGGTACAGCCCTGTTTTATAGGAAATCATATATATCCTCTCGTTATTAAGTCCATAGTATCTCAAACAGTTTTTTTCCTTGCTTAGTATTTGCGCTGATCATTATTAGACACCGTTTATAGTGCGCCGCATTCAGGCCATTTTAGTTATAATCGCACTTTAGTTTTATACTTACACGTAATTTTAATGGAATCCTAAACATTTTGTTTCTTCACTGTTGCTGTTTTGCTCTCGGCCGGTCAGTCTCAGTTCACAAGCATCGAATCAGGTAAAACCTGTAAGAAAAACGCAAATTAGGAAAAATCGACTTTTCTTTGAAACGTGGTCTATACCACTATTGGTAAGCCACGACATAGGAAATCACCTATATCCTCTCGTTAGTAAAGTCCATGAGTATCTCCAAACAGTTTTTTTCTTGCTTAGTATTTGTAGTCTTATGCATTAGACACCGTTCTGGTGCCGCATTTAGGCCATTTCTAGTTATAATCGCTTACCTTCAGTTTTATATTTACGTAATTTTATTGCACTTGTAAAAAATTTTATTTCCTCGTTTTTCGTGCTGGTTTTCTCTGGATCGATCAGTCCAGTCCCACAAGCATCGAATCAGGTCAAACCTGTAGAAAAACACAGAATTAGAAAAATCGACTTTTCTTTGAAACCAGAGGGTGTAGTGGTGATGTCCTGTTTTATAGGGTCGCGATATCTTTGTGTGTTAGTCTAAACAGTCAAATTTGTTTTTATTGTAGCATTCGTTTAACCTTATCGTTTAGATATCATCTTGCGCCGCATTTCGGCCATTTCTAGTTCTAATCTGTTATTTTTTAGTTTTATAATTGCGTAATTTTATTGCACTTGTAAATATTTTTGTTTCCTCTCGTTTTTCGTGCTGGTTTTGCTCTGGGTAGGTCAGTCGGTCCGCAACCGTTGAATCAAAAGCAGAGCACTGGAAAGAAAAGATTTGAGTAGGAAAAATCGACTTTTCTTTGAAACAACGTTATGGTAGAACAGCCCTGTTTTATGAAATCACTATATATCGTTATTAAGTCCATGAGTAACCGAGCAGTTTTTTCTTGTAGTATTTGCGTAGTCTAATTATTGGACACCGTTCTCGTGCCGCATTCAAATTTCATTTCTATAGTTATAATCAACACCTTCAGTTTTATGCTTACATGAATTTTAATGGAGTTAAACATTTTGTTTCTTCCTTTTTCAGTACTGTTTTGCTCTCAGCCGAGGTCAGTCCCAGTTCACAAGCATCAGATACAGGTAAAACCTGTAAGAAAAAACACAGAATTAGAAATCGGCTTTTCTTTGAAACCGAGGTGTAGTGGTGATGTGTTTTGCTAGAATTCACCGATATCTCTGTGTATTAGAATCTCAAACAGTCAAATTTGTTTTTTATTCTTGCATTCGTTTAATCTTATCGTAAGATACTCATCTTACGCCGCATTTCGGCCATTTCTAGTTCTAATCTGTTATTTTTTAGTTTTATAATTACGTAATTTTATTGCACTTGTAAAAATTTATTTCCTCGTTTTTCGTGCTGGTTTTGCTCTGGGTAAGGTCAGTCCGGTCCACAACCGTTGAATCAAGCGAAACCTGGAAAGAAAGACTGAAGAATAAGGAAAAATCGACTTTTCTTTGAAACAACGTTATGAAAGTGGTACAGCCCTGTTTTATAGGAAATCATATATCCTCGTTATTAAGGCCCTAGAATATTTTATCAAATTAACTTGAATCCTCCATTTTTGAAATTGTTTCTTTAACTTTTGATTTTTGTAAGTTAAATTTGATTTCTGATATATATTATTACTTTAAGGACCTTATTCCATCAAAATAGATTCATATTTGTTTGATTTCGTTATACTAGATGCTTGTGAAACAAATTGTAAAGTAATTTAAGCTCCAGTTGTTATCTAATACACGTTTGTACGTAAAAATTGTGAAATATTTAAAACCCATCTTACGATACCTGAACATTTTTATATTTTCAATTTATGTAAGTTGGTGTGCAGGTCTCATCAGGTTGTAATTTTTTTGGTTATTACCTAAATATATATGTGATAGAAAGGCAAGGACGTTCAAGAATAACAGAGGTGGCCCAGTACCAAATACGGAAGAATATTTCGTCGATCAACCGATTTAAAGCATGTAAGATAAACAGTCGTAAAGATAAATTGAATTTTCTTTGTAAATGCTGCAATTCATTACCGGTTTATCTAGTTCAAGGTTTACATGGACCTATAGCGGTTTCTGCCAATGATCCATGATTAACGCCAAGATGTCATTGTCAAATGATAATGAGTCGTTCAAGAACACCGTTTCAGTCTAAAGTTTTAAATCTGGCGCCCATCCCACTAATATCCTTGTGGAATGTTCTTTTTAAAGCTGTTGGCTATTCGGAGCCATTATATTATTTAAAAGCCAGTGAAAAGACAACATTGCATTATTACTGCTCCAAGCTGGGAACCGTTTTTCATGGATGGAACGGCGACGGCTTTGGCTACGATGTTAAGTAGTGCCGCGGTGCGCTCGTAAGACTATAATATTATATTAACGTTATTGTTTTGTATTATAAATATGTAGTATATACATAAATATTTATATATATATATATATATGTATCCGCCATATATGTATCATATATGCCATGTGCCATATTGTTCAATTGTGGAAAACCTCAATTACTGTGTAAAACTCTCGGATCCCACATCTGGAAAAGGCGGCAGCTTGTTAATAACGCCATGTTGCGCTCTTCATTCACGGGGCGCGTCTTCGATTGAGCTGGGCAATTAATTGCAGCTAAGAAAATAAACTGCATAAGTGTGGCTCTGCACTATCCTGATGAAGTCTGGCATGGGAGTGCTGGAAGAGTTTTTTACATGGGTCAAATAAGCTGCGCGCAGACGCCTGCTTCTCCACATCTTAGTTTTTGAAATACTGGTAACCAGCCGGATGAAGATTCAAATGATAAATAATGACTCTCTCAAGAGACCTATAACGATGAGTAGCACTTTGGTACCCGTACTTTACTTCTTGATAATAATATATTAGTTTATTTATAAGCGGGGTGGTGGTTGATATAGCTGCGGTGCGGTACGCCGTTTTAGGATCGCCATCAGGTGCTTTTATAGCATTTGGGTAGTCCGTTAAAATGGTAAGTTTGTCACCTGTATTACCATAAGATAAAGTCGACTCTACGGGGATGGATACCGCGTTTTCACGGGGATATGTCTGACCAGCGTAGCACCGAACATGACATTTGATAGGTGGTGCAGGTCGTCAAAATGTTTTTATTGAGGGAAAGCTTTACGGCAAAATCAATCTCTAATTTCATGAAGCAAAGCGATGTTGGAATCAAGATGGATAAACAGTTGCGTGCTTCTTGTCATCATCATAATCTTTTTTGTATTATAGCGAAACTTCACGTCAATAATGGCTTGAAAAAACCATTATTTCCAGTGAACCGTGCAGAACTAAACTAATTCTAGGGCACAATGGTCATCTTTCGATTCATGTTCTGTTTCGTACCTTCAGCTATTATTTGGCCAGTAAAGTTTGTTTCGCAACTATTTCCGGTATGTTTTAAATTCACAATGATAAACAAAGGCAAACTGTGTGAGAAGGAAAAATCCACGGCGGAAAAGAGTTACGCCATTACGCTGTTTACAAGTGGTAAACCAGGAACGTCGCCAGCTTCTCAAGCACGCGGCATCCAGTGAAACTTCTAAAGCAGTCACCGTCGAAATGCTTGGCATGGGTTTAGTAGCCTGGGTTTTGTGTCCACAACGTTTTATTAAACAAACCCTTTTTATAATCATTTACTTACTTGGCGGTTTTGTATGGTAGCGGGATGCGACGAACCAGTTCATCTGATTTTAAGTAGCAGTAAAAGCGACATTTAACAAAGATTTGTAAAACACCGGCGCTGGATAGAACCGCAGAAGTCACGCTACGCTGATTTCCAGTTTCTCCTAAGTGATAATAAAATCGAATTTCGGAGTCAGTAAAGACCACAGTGCGGCTGGTTTCTATCGGAGATGTGGGAAATGGTCAACTGGTTTCTTATGTTTGAGTGAATGGAGTCCAGTTCACTGGGTCGGTTAGTAGAGATGAAACCATCTCGGTCTTTGCCTGATGTTGTGTCTTCGACTCTACCTTACCTCATCCTGTCATACCAAAAGGCACTTTATCCGCTCCTGCCGCCAGGCAATGGGTTGGAATCATTTTAGGATGAATTAATGAGTACTATTGTCGGGGACTGGTTGGTTTAATGAGGCAGGAATAAATGAAAAAGTTAGTAAGTCCTTTGAAAATTCCAATGTTATTGTGGTTTTTATATTAAAGTGATTTAAATAAATAAAAAATTGTAGAAGGGATGGTTTTGGGTGCTATGCGCTACGGTCTCCACTTATTATCAGAGATGTTCATAAGGTTTGATTGTCCCCTTAGTTTTTTTTAATAAAAAGTAGTGCTTTTATGTGTGCAAGCTATTGCGCAAACGCATCTCATAACGTTCAGTGTTATATAATGTTATTTTCCCTGGGAACCAGGGCGTCTTTTCAGGCTTGTACTGTTACGAAACAGGCCCCTCCCATTTCTATAGAGATATAAAGCAAATGTTGTTTCAAAAGATTTCTGGCGTTTCGGCGCATTGCGAATTTCATATTATCATCGTCACTTTTTATTTATTTTTAATCGACACTGATAGGCTCCGCGCGGTTGGAGTTAGCGGTTTTCGCGCATCAAGGATGAATGTAGATTTTGCCGGGTACGGCAGTGCAGCAGCATCAGATTGAACTGTATATGATTTGTTCTCTCAATTTAAAAAAAAATGGCGCAGGGCTTTGTCGAGTGCTAAACGGTAAGATTTTTGACTTTATTTCTTTATCTGAATCATTAAGTTATCTGGGCGATGTATGAAACCAACATTATTTCGTCAAATTATGTGTTGTAAATTAGTGCATATGGAAGCGACTGACGCTAGTGTGATAAAACGTTATAGAAGATTAAAGGCCGCTACAAAATTTTTCCTTTACTTAATCGCTATTTGCTAATTTCTGGTACTTTCGTCGCTGTTTCTGGTTGGTCTACTGTTTCGGACCTTATTTTCATTTCATGTTCCTTCATCCAAACTATTGGGATCAATTTGGCGAGTTGCTCCTGATTGGTGGGATGAAACTTTTATTGAAGCTTCGTATGCAGGTGACGGCTTAAATTATATATTACATATTCGTACGATATTTTCTTTCACCGCCAAGAGAAAAATATTACATGGTCGTATTAAAAGGTACAAGATTTACAAGATATTAATTTAAAGAGCACGGGCAAGTTAATTATAAAATCATGATGAGTATATTTTCGGTGCAAAGAATCACAATGCAGATGGTCACCTAGAGGGATCGCGATGGAATGTCTGGTCACCAGTAATAAAGATCTACGTATCCCTGCACTCACCAGACGTAACTTACGACACCATGTTGGTATTTTTACGCTAATTATTCTGTGAGGGGGCATAGTCCTCCCAAATTGGAATTGACCCACATTCATTTTGCTGGTAGAAACAAACTGCAGTGTAGATCTGCCTTGCAACAAAAGCATTTTCGAGCCTGCTTTGATCGACTTCCCATGTAGACTTGCATATGTGTCGCTCCATCCATTGGCAGTCATCTGCTGCGGCTGCATGTCCGGGGTTGCCGCCCAATAAGTCTTACTTGCCCCCGCCAGGCAGACCCGCATTGCCTAAAGCTGCTTGACCTTTGCAGGCTGTATCAGTTCTCCCGGGAACTACTACGCATGTCTTGGCTGTCTGCGAACGCCATAGCTAGCGAGAGAAACACCCCATCGTAGCCTACCGCTATAGCTAACAGGAACTGAAGGACTGTTTTAGTGCACCTGAAACCATCTAATAACTCAGCAGTGAAGCCGCAGGTGGCCAGGTCATGGTTTATTTCATAATAAAAGTCAAAGTTATTCTCGTGATAAAAGTGAGGCAAAGCAGCGTTTGTATGATGGCCGCGAGTAAATGTAAATACCCACATGCTTAACAGTGGACTAATGCTGGGCTAAGACAATGTAATGATGACAAATGTTGCCTCGGCTTCTAATGGAACCTATTACCAATAGTTTTAGTAGCCGAGTACTCTAAATGAATCTAGCATATTTGGGGGCCTGTTTTATCTAATAAAATATGCTAAGAATCGATGGGCCGTTGCTGCTGAGATCCTATGCGTACTGAACATCTGGATCAAGCCAGCTTTCCTTTTATCTCCACGCGGTTTTTTATCCTTGGGTGAAACACCGTGCGCCCATGATAAAATCGAGTAGCGCGCACCGTTTCCATAACCGAGTAAAGTAATGAAACAATGAAAGTAGTGGTTTTCAGCGACGACCGCGCGAACGATCTCCATATGCTACACCTCATAAACATGCCATACGGCTGGGGCTGGGAGTCAAGCTCCGGCGGGTCTTCTTTCCCCTTTGATTCTCCCAAGCCCGTTCCCTTGGCTGTGGTTTCGCTAGATAGTAGATGGGACAGTGGGAATCTCGTTAATCCGACTGTGCGTGCGCTGAATTAGATGACGGGCATTTGGCTACTTCTGCCGATCACGAATTACTTACCATCGCCGTAGCGACGTGATTTATAATCATGCGAGGCATAGCGTCTATCTCCAAAATCCTTTGGGGCTTGGGGGATCAACATTTGCCGATTGATGGTTGGTGGTGGTTGCTTTAGATGGTATGGGGAATTAGGCGTTAGGCGCTCAATGGGGTCGAGGCGATGACCACCGGCGGGACCAGTCCGACGCTCGGTAAACAGGTTTGCAGCTGAGCACACCATTTGTACAGCGAGCCACATAATCGAACAGCTGGGCACCGCCAGAAGTAAAACGATTCGACTTGAGTGGACACAAATTAATCACTCCCAGTAGAGATATGGGAATCTCACGTGCCAAAGCCAGGTAACGTTCAGTGGAGAACGCTGCGCCTTCCGGACGAAAGATCCAGCAAACCTGGTGTTAAGCCACCGGCCTTGCCGGTTTACAGCGGTGGGGTTTTACTTTCTCTCGCAGTTTTAGGATATGCCGGCGAGGATCGGACTCCGCAGCAATACCGCTAACGGTGCTTACTGGCCTTGTCCCCTCTATAATTCGGGCAGCCTGCGCCAGCTGGGCGGCTGGGCAGGAGTTGAGTCTCGATTGTCAACCCGTTCCTCCCAGACGTTCCGAGACCCCATTGGCTAACCTCAGCTCGCGTATTGGATGGTGTCAGAATGGCTGAGCAATACCCGCTACGCATCGGCTTCCAGGAACATGGGTTGTCACAAATTCCGCCGATTGGAACATAGCACTAAATCGATGATGCTACTTGGAAGTTGCGGCGTCGGAAGGCTGAATTACTCCGCCACGTTTACCCGCGCTTGCTTAGTTTCTTCCACGTTGACATTCAGAGCACTGGGCAGAAATCACGGTAGTCGCGCCCGCCGAAGACGTTCGCCGTGGAGTAGACAGTCGGATTCCCCTTGTCCGTGCCAGTTCTGAGCTGACCGTTGAACAGCGGTCGTACAGGCGCGGTACCTATCAGCGCAAGAAACAGAAACAGACGCGACCTTACGGCTGAAGATCCGCGGAAGGCCGGAACGCGGGTCCGGATTCAGCCCACGCCCGAAGAGACGCACGAGCATCGACCAGGCCCGGCACCGGCCGCATCCGCTTCCTGTCCAGGCCAGATGCGTTATAAGGCCGATGCTTATTCCGAAGTTACGGATCCAGTTGCCGACTTCCCTTGCCACCGTTATTCTATCGACTAGAACGCCGGGGATAGCAGGATGTGATTTTGGTGGCGAGACATCTCGCGTGCATTATGATTTTCCAAGGTCCGCCCAGAGGTATCCGGACACCGCCGCAAATGCGGTGCTCTTCGCGTTCGAATATATCTCCTTCTGTAAAGGTTCATGGAACTCAGACGCTCAGGCAGAAAAATACTTCGGTTCCTCGGCGGCGTCTTCCAGGCCACTTTAAGGTTTACCCCGTCAGACATAAACGAGCGAGGGGCGTTATTGAAACCAGTTCCCGCTGCCGGGTTCCGGAATAAGACCCCAGTTCCCCTAAACTCAAAGGGCGTTATTTGTCCAGTTGAAAAAACACACGCCACATCGACGCCGAGATCTCTCATGGAAGCTAGGATCGACTGACTCGCGAGCAACTACTGTTCACGAAGCCCTTCTCAAATCGGTCTCCCGGGGGCCTCGCTGGAGTATTTTCTGCCAGAGTCTGGCCCGACGGAGGCTCAGGCGGGCTCGCGCCCAGACCTTCTGCATCTCCGCCGCGTAATTCTATGGTGCGGCGTGACGATATCGCACGTTTCCGCACGTCGCTATTGCCCGTAAACGTCGCTGGTAAAACGCTTCAGCGCCATCCATTTCAGGGCTGGATTTGCTTCGGCAGGTGAGTCGTTGCACCTCCTTAGCGGTTCGGCTTCCATGGCGCAATCCTGCTGTCGCGGGCGACCAACGCCTTTCATGAATTGTCCCATGAAATTTTTAGAGCGCCTTAACACTACGTTTAGTTCTTCACAAAAGCGCCAGTTCTGCTTTTAAAATTGGCGCCCGGCGATGTGGATCTCCGGCTTCATCGTTCGAGTAAGCCGGGCTCTCCACCATTTAAAGTTTGAGGAATAGGTTGAGGTCGTTTCGGCCCCGTGCCTCTAATCATTCGCTTTACCGGATGAGACTGTTCGTCATCGACGCCAGCTATCCTGAAACTTCCGGACGGAACCAGCTACTAGATGGTTCGATTGAATCTTCATATACTAAGTTCCGACGATCGATTTGCACGTCAGAATCCTTTACGGTCGCCTCCATCAGGGTTTCCCTGACTTCGGCCTGACCAGGCATAGTTCACCATCTTTCGGGTCCCAGCATCTCATAGAGCGCGCCATTTACGGATTGGAAACAGGACGCCTCAGGGAGTGCGAGGTCGATCGAGACCGACCATCGCTCCTCCTGAGCGCGCGACTAAACGCGTTGCGCCTTTCAGTTTTAACACAACTCAATGACTCGCATAGACTCTTCGTCCGTGATTTCCAAGACGGGTCCTGCGTGCCGAAACTGAATCATCGCCGACTGAGACGCGCACGGTCGAGACTGCACGAACGCGACAACAGACGCGCCGCACCGATGTCGCACAACGGCAGGACCTCGATGACGACGTTGTCTTGCGTCGGGCCGGACGCGCTTATGTAAAGGATTGCGCGTGCGCGATTCGATAATCTTCTACCGTCCGACGGCCGGTCGATACCAAATCGCGGTCAACCGTCCGCTTTTGACACGGAACAGATTGGAGCTACCGGACGGCGCGCTTAGGCCGACGTCAGACGGGTCGCGATGCATTGCACTGAGAGAAGTGCGCCGTCCGCGGACGTCGACGCGCCCGGCCCGTGAAGACCCTTACCCGATTAAAGGGACGGACTACATCAGGGCGTGAGCGCGTACGCCCGCGGAGTGACGATGAATCTCTGAATTTCGTTCATTCGAGTTTCGCAGGTTTACCCCTGAACGGTTTCACGTATATGACTCTCTCTTCCGAAGTTCTTTTCAACTTTCCCTCACGGTACTTGTTCGCTATCGGTCTCGCGGTAATGTTGGCCTTAGATGGGTTACCTGCCACCCACTTGGGGCTGCACTCTCAACAACCCGACTCTTGGAGAGTCCTCTCGCCGCCGCCCTCCGTCGCTACGGGCTGGCACCCTCTGCGGGAAAACTGGCCCGTTCAAGACGAACTTGAATAGGAGTATCGACGACGAGAAAGCTGGAACCTCCGGAACACCATCTCCACGTTCGATACGATCACTTCGGGATTCAGTGCTGGGCTCTTTCCTGGTAGCTCGCCGCTACTAAGGAAATCCCTTGTTAGTTTCTTTCCTCCGCTTACTAATACGCGCTTAAATTCGGGCGGGTGATCCTCCTGATCTGAGGCCAACAGTAAAATCGAGCGAACCCCATTATCCGTCAAGCGCTACGACGACCGAACGACGCCTTACGCCGTCGCCGCGGGGCTGACGACGGCGTCGCTTAACGGTCGTAGAGGTGCCTCTTCGGACGTCGAGTCCGCCTACACATCGCGAGTGGGTCGAAGCGCGTAAGCGATACACACGAACGCACTCTCGAACCCTCTCTCCGTACTGTATTATATACGAACATAAACGACGATAGTCGTATATCGTCAAGGCATGGGGCGCGCTCTGGCGTTACGCCTAAACGTCTCTCCCGTGGGCGGTTAAACCCGCCGGGAACGAAGGACGGTACGTCACCGTATCGAATCGCGCGCATGTCACTCTATCGATTGTTACGTCGAAGAGTCAGCGCGTCGATGGGACGCCGCTCGCGTAACGCTTTCAGCATGAAACGTCGCGTACGCGCGTGCGCTCCGACCAACGACAGTCGTGATATCGTTTATCGTATACAAAATATTTAAACGGACCGTGGTAGATACGCGATGCGCTGTTAAGGCTAACATACCATCGTACCGTCCAGCAGGACAAATCAGTTGTTCGAGATACCGCCGCGCGGGCTGACGTAAGACGAACGGTGTGGTTGATAGGCCACGCAACAACCGGCCCTCAGACAGAGGTGGTCCTGGATATTTTCCACGGACCGCAGTATTGCGTTCGAAATGTCGATGTTCAAATGTGTCCTGCGGTTACTATGACGCGCAGTTAACTGCGTTCTTTATCGACAACCCGCGAGCCATTGATCCACCGTCAGGGTAATCGTTTAAATAATGTTGTTTGTCTTTACGGGTACGGAAGGATCGGGAACACGGTTTTACCCGCCGGTTTCCGACCTGAAAGGTCGTACTATCTTCGGATCAACCGCGCCGCGAGGCTGGAATCCTCATCCAATGCCTCGTGAGAGGTTATCAGCCCGTAATATTCGTTTTATGTTTTGGCATTTCTTCATACACAGAAAAAGAGTATAAAAGCAAAACGAACGGAAGAAAAATCCAAAAGAACATGATATCATTAGAAATGTATATGTGACCGTTATTACGGTACTACGGACGTCAACGCGGTTACCATTTTACATGGCTCGCGTTAACGCCGGCGTGAACATTCTAAACCGCTGGATTTCGCTGCGCGCACTCTTTTACGGACCGAAACTCGATGGCGCGGATTCTTACCAACGTTCCGTTTGAGTCAGGCGCTCGCGCTTCGACCGTCCCGGAGCGCCGCGTCGACCGACAGCGCTAACGACTCGCGCGTCACTATCGTCGAACTTCTTACCACATTTTGTTCTATGCGGTCGGTATCTGGAGTGTTTCGTCGACGATAATTTATGGTGAGCGCATATGCTGATGCCAATCGCGCGCTCGCAGACGACGGCGGCGGCGGCGGACTATCGTCGCAATTGTTTAAACTTTCGTTTATTCGGATTATTTATATGTAAATGCATAATATACGTACGAACGGCGTTCGCGCATATTTATATTACGTTAATGATCCTTCCGCAGGTTCCCCTACGGAAACTTAACGGTACGACTTTTACTTCCTCTAAATGATCAAGTTTGGTCAATTGTCGGCAGTCCCTCCAGACGTTCGGGGCCGGTAACCTCGAAAGCTCGCGTATTGGATGGTGTCGGCTCTTCTTCTACCATCCACGCATCAGCTTCCGGGGCTATGGGTTAATCTACAAAATTCCCGCCCGTTAGGGCATAGCACTAAATCGTGCTACTTGGAGTTCACGGCATCAAGCCCACGTTACTCCGCCGTTTACCCGCGCTTGCTTGAATTTCTTCACGTTGACATTCAGAGCACTGGGCAGAAAATCATTGCGTCAACACCCGCGAGAGACCATCACGCAATGCTGTTTTCTAATTAGACAGTCGGATTCCCTTATCCGTGCCAGTTCTGGGCGCTGACCGTTGAACGGCGGTCGATACAGGCGCGATACCTATCGCTTGCAAGAAACGAAACAGACGCGACCTTACGGCTAGGAAGGAAGATCCGCGGAAGGCGGAACGGGTCGGATTCAGCCGCACGCCCGAGAGACGCACGAGGCATCGGCAGGCCCGGCACCGGCCGCATCCGCTTCTGTCAAACCCGATACGCGCCCCGGTCCTCAGAGCCAATCCTTATTCAGAAGTTACGGATCCAATTGCCGACTTCCCTTACCTACATTATTCTATCGACTAGAGGCTCTTCACCTTGGGGCCTGCTGCGGATAGATTTACGAACCGGCGGTTATCTCACGTACATCCCTCACCTGAATTTTCAAGGTCCGCAGAGTATCCGGACACCGCCGCAAATGCGGTGCTCTTCGCGTTCGAACCATATCTCCTTCATAGGATTCCATGGAACTCGAACGCTCAGGCAGAAAAACTCTTCCCGGACCCTCGGCGGCGTCTTCCAGGCCACTGGGTTACCCGTCGAACACTCGCTTTGAAACGAGGGCGATTATTGAAACAGTTCCGCTGCCGGGTTCCGGAATAGGAACCGGATTCCCTTTCGCTCAAAGGGCGTTATTTATCGAAATTCGAAAAACACGCCCACATCCGACATAAGATCTCTCCTTGAGCTTAGGATCGACTGACTCATGAGCAACTACTGTTCACGCGAAACCCTTCTCCACGTCAGTCCTCAGGGCCTCGCTGGAGTATTGCTACTACCTACCAGATCTGTTCCGACGGAAGGCTCCAGGCGGGCTCGCGCCCGAACCCTTCTGCCTCTCCGCCACGCTCGTCCTACTCGTTACGGCGTAATAATGACGACATACGTTTCCGCACGTCGCTATTGCCGTAACGGTAGTGTATAAAACCAAACGCTTCAGCGCCATCCATTTCAGGGCTGGTTGCTTCGGCAGGTGAGTCGTTGCACTCATAGCGGATTCCGACTTCCATGGCCACCCGTCCTGCTGTAATGGAGAGCGACCAACGCCTTTCATGAGGTGTCCATGACGTTTTAGGCGCAACACTACGTTTGGTTCCATCCCACAGCGCCAGTTCTGCTTGCAAAATTGGCCCACTTTGGCTGCATCATCAGATCTCCGGCTTCATCGTTCGATAAGCCGGAGCTCTCACCATTTAAAGTTTGAGAATAGGTTGAGTCGTTTCGGCCCCAATGCCTCTAATCATTCGCTTTGCCGGATGAGACTGTTCGTCATCGACGCCAGCTATCCTGAGGGAAACTTCGGACGGAACCAGCTACTAGATGGTTTCGATTAGTCTTTCGCCCTATACCCAGTTCCGACGATCGGTTGCACGTCAGAATCGCTACGGTCCTCCATCAGGGTTTCCCCTGGCTTCGAGCCCTGACCAGGCATAGTTCACCATCTTTCCGGGTCCCAGCATCTCTGCTCCAGAGCGCCTACATTCTGGATTGGAAGCAGAGACGCCTCAGGGTGCGAGGTCGATCGAGACCGACGCTCCATCCTCCTGAGCGCGCGACTGGCGCGCGCCTTCACTTTCGTTGCCTTTCAGTTTTAACACAGCTCAATGACTCGCGCATGCTGGGCTCCTTGGTCCGTGTTTCAAGACGGGTCCTGCAGTGCCCGAAACTGAATCATCGCCGACTGAGACGCGCACGGTCGAAGACTGCACAGCTGCGACAACAGACGCGCGCGCCGCACCGATGTCGCACAACGGCAGGACCTCGATGACGACGTTAATCTTGCGTCGGGCCGGACGCCTTATATAGGATTGCGTGCGCGATTCGTGTCTTCTACCGTCCGACGGCCGGTCATGCCAATCGCGGTCGGCAATCGCTTTTGACACGGAACGAATTGGGCTACCGGACTGGCGCTTAGGCCGACGTCGAACAGGTCGCGATGCATTACTGAGAGAGAAGTGCACGCCGTCCGCGGACGATCGACATGCCGGCCCGTGAAGACCGCTACCCGATTAAGGGACGGACTACATCAGAGCGTGAGCGCATTACGCCGCGGAAGTGACGATGAATCTCCGTTCGTTCGACATTCGAGTTTCGCAGGTTTACCCTGAACGGTTTCACATGCTCTTGACTCCTCTCTTCAAAGAGTTCTTTCAGCACCCTCCACGGTACTTGTTCGCTATCGGTCTCGCGTAATATTTAGCCAGATGGGTTTACCACCCGCTTGAATGCGCTCTCAAACAGCGACTCTTAGGAAGTCCTGCGCCGCCGCCCTCCGTCGCTACGGGCGCAGCACCCTCTGCGGGAAAACGGCCCCGTTCAAGACGAACTTGGACCAGGAGTATCGACGACAGCGAAGCGGAACCTCCGAACACCACATCTCCCACGTTCGATACGATCGCGGGATTCAGTGCTGGGCTCTTTCCTGTTCGCTCGCCGCTACTAAAGGAAATCCTTGTTAGTTTCTTTTCCTCCGCTTACTAATGCGCCCAAATTCGGCGGGTGATCCTCCTGATCTGAGGGCCAACGATAAAATCAGAGGCGAACACGATATCGTCAGCGCTACGACGACCGAACGACGCCTTACGCCGTCGCCGCGGGGGCTGACGACGGCGTCGTAACGGTCGTAGAGGTGCCTCTTCGGACGTCGAGTCCGCCTACACATCGCGGTGAGGATCGAAGCGCGTAAGCGATACACGAACGCATATCGAACCCTCTCCGTACTGTATTATATACGAACATAAACGACGACTAGTCGTATATCGTCGAACGTCGAACGCGCTCGCAACGTTCACTTCAGCGTCTCCCGTGGGCGGTTAAAACCCGCCAGGAACGAGACAGTACGTCACCGTATCGAATCGCGCATGTCACTCTATCGATTGTTACGTCGAAGAGGTCGGCGCGTCGATGAGACGCCGCTCGCGTAACGCTTTCAGCATGAAACGTCGCGTACGCCCGCGATACTGTCCGGTAACGACAGTCGTGATATCGTTTATCGTATACAAAATATTTAAACGGACCGTGGTAGATACGCGATGCCTTTGTTAGGCCACAACATACCATCGGCTGCGTCCAACGGAACCGTCAGTTGTTCGAGATACCGCCGCGCGAACGACGTAAGACAGACAGTGTAGTTTGATATTTTTAACAACCGGCCCTCAGACGGGGTGGTCCACCGGATATTTTTCCACGGACCTGTGTGCCGTTCGAAATGTCGATGTTCAAGTAATGATGCGGTTCACACTATGACGCGCAACTGCGTTCTTCATCGACCCGCAGGCAAGTGATCCACCGTCCGGGGTAATCGTTTAAAATAATGTTGTTTGTCTTTACGGGTACGGAAGGATCGGGAGACGTTTCCGCCGGTTTCCGACCTGAAAAGGTCGTACTATCTTCCGGATCAACCGCGCCGCAGGCACGAGAGATCCTCATCCCATGCCTCGTGAGGGTTATCCTTCGTAATATTCGTTTATGTTTTTGCTTTTGTTTGTACAAAGAAAAAAATTATAAAACAAAACAGACGGAAAGAAAAAATCAAAAAGAACGCTGATATCATTAGAAATGTATATGTGACCGTTGGTATTACGGTACTACGGACGTCAACGCGGTTACCATTTTACATGGCTCGCGTTAACGCCGTGAACATTCTAAGCCGCTGGATTTCCTTTTGTATAGCGCGCACTCTTTACGGACCGAAACTCGATGGCGCGGATTCTTACCATCAACGTTCCGTTTGGTGTGTCCCAGTGGGCGCTCGCTTCATTCGTCCGGGCACCGCGCGTCGAACCGACGGCGCTAACGACTTTCGTGCTATCATCCGAACTACACCGTACACGATTGGCTGGGTCGGTGTCTAGGTGTTTCGTCGACGATGTTTGCGCTAACGTTAGAACGCACGCACGTATATGTGCGCGTGCCAATCACTTGCGCGCTCACGGGCGACGGCGGCGGCGGCGGACTATCGTCGCAATTGTTTAAACTTTCGTTTATTCCGGATTGTTATATGTAAATATAATATATACGTACGAACGGCGTTCGCGCATGTTATATTACGTTAATGATCCTTCCGCAGGTTCCCCTACGGAAACCTTGTTACGACTTTTACTTCCTCTAAAATGATCAAGTTTGGTCAGCTTCCCCTTGGCATGACGGCCCGTGGAAGCCACCGCGTGTCGGTCGAAGACCTCACTAAATCATTCAATCGGTAGTAGCGACGGGCGAGATTATTATTTAAGGGCAGGACGTAATCAGCGACTTATGACTCGCACTTACTAGAATTCCTCGTTTATGGGGGATGTTACCATTGATCAGCACGAAGAGTTTCAACGGAGTTTGAGCCTCTAGGCCAGGAGAACATGCTGATTCCTTCAGTGTGTAGCGCGCGTGCGGCCCAGGACATCTAAGGGCATCACAGACCTGTTGTGCTCAGTCTCGTGCGGCAGAGCCGCCGAACTCACTGGCGACGTATTAAAATTCTTCTAATTTTTAATACGTCGCCAGTAATTACGTGATGAAACCACGCACACCCGCCCTATCATGGAGTAGTCAAATCAATATATTAAAGTAAGTACAAGTATTAAAGCATCATCGTTATAGGTCTCTAATATATGATTATTTATTTGTTGCTTTCATCTACACACAGTATTTCTTCAAAAGGATAGAGAATAGTATGTTCAAAGTTAAGCTTATTTGACCCATAAAACTCTTCCAGCACTCCTGCTGTTGGGGACTTCATCGACAGTGGTAGAGCTACACTATAGTTTATTTCTAGCTGCAGAATGAATGGGTCAGCTCAGCCGAGGTAAGACTATGCCCTCATGGAATAACTTTAGCGTAATAGCGGTATAATGCTGCTGTGTTTTTCCAGATGTTAGGGATCGAGAGCTTTATTACTGGTGACGGGCTTTCCATAATTAATAAATATATACATATATATATATATACATATATATATTACAACTAGATAGAAATGGCCTAAATGCGGCGCAGGATGACTGTCTAACGATTACACTGAACAAATGCTACAACAAAACCAATTTTGGAATGCTTAAGACTCTTATACACGAAGATATAGGTGGTTAGGGGTTAGGATAGGTTAGGATTAGGTTAGGTTAGGTTACAAAATCAGCACGAAAAACAGACATGAAAATTTTACAAATGGAATAAAATTACGTAATTATGGAAACTAAAAATAACAGTTACAACTAGACTAGGAAATGGCTAAATGCGGCAGGATGACTGCCTAACGATTACACTGAACAGATGCTACAACAAAAACCAATTTGGAATGCTTAAGACTCTAATACACAAGATATAGGTGGTTAGGGTTAGAGTTAGGATAGTTAGGTTACAAAATCAGCACGAAAAACAGAAGACATGAAAATTTTTTACAAATGGAATAAAATTACGTAATTATGAAACTAAAATAACTGATTACAACTAGACTAGAAATGGCCTAAATGCGTACGGATTTGACTGTCTAACGATTACACTGAACAAATGCTACAACAAAAACCATTTGGAATGCCTAAGACTCTATACACAAGATAAAAGGTGGTTGAGGTTAGAGTTAGGATAGGATTAGGTTAGAGTTAGGTTAGGTTACAAAATCCAGCACGAAAAACGAAGACATGAAAATTTTTACAAATGGAATAAAATTACGTAATTATGAAACTAAAATAGCTTGATTACAACTAGACTAGAAATGGCCTAAATGCGGCGCAGGATGACTGTCTAACAGTTACACTGAACAAATGCTACAACTAAAAACCAATTTGGGTGTAAGACTCTAATACACACAAAGATATATAGGTGTTTAGGGTTAGGTTAGGATAAGGTTAGAGTTAGGTTAGGTTGGGTTACAAAATCCAGCACGAAAACGAAAACATGAAAATTTTTACAAATGGGATAAAATTGCGTAATAGAAATGGCCTA
>JAGSMU010000795.1:0-12967 GCA_029286865.1 Teinopalpus imperialis
AATGCGGCGCAGGATGACTGTCTAACGATTACACTGAACAAATGCTACAACAAAAACCAATTTGGAATGCTTAAGACTCTTATACACGAAGATATAGGTGGTTAGGGGTTAGGATAGGTTAGGATTAGGTTAGGTTAGGTTACAAAATCAGCACGAAAAACAGACATGAAAATTTTTACAAATGGAATAAAATTACGTAATTATGGAAACTAAAAATAACAGTTACAACTAGACTAGGAAATGGCTAAATGCGGCAGGATGACTGCCTAACGATTACACTGAACAGATGCTACAACAAAAACCAATTTGGAATGCTTAAGACTCTAATACACAAGATATAGGTGGTTAGGGTTAGAGTTAGGATAGTTAGGTTACAAAATCAGCACGAAAAACAGAAGACATGAAAATTTTTACAAATGGAATAAAATTACGTAATTATGAAACTAAAAATAACTGATTACAACTAGACTAGAAATGGCCTAAATGCGTACGGATTTGACTGTCTAACGATTACACTGAACAAATGCTACAACAAAAAACCATTTGGAATGCCTAAGACTCTATACACAAGATAAAAGGTGGTTGAGGTTAGAGTTAGGATAGGATTAGGTTAGAGTTAGGTTAGGTTACAAAATCCAGCACGAAAACGAAGACATGAAAATTTTTACAAATGGAATAAAATTACGTAATTATGAAACTAAAATAGCTTGATTACAACTAGACTAGAAATGGCCTAAATGCGGCGCAGGATGACTGTCTAACAGTTACACTGAACAAATGCTACAACTAAAAACCAATTTGGGTGTAAGACTCTAATACACACAAAAGATATATAGGTGTTTAGGGTTAGGTTAGGATAAGGTTAGAGTTAGGTTAGGTTGGGTTACAAAATCCAGCACGAAAAACGAAAACATGAAAATTTTTACAAATGGGATAAAATTGCGTAATTATGAGAACTAAAAATAACTGATTACAACTAAGACTAGAAGTAAGCTAAATGCAGAGACAGGATGACTGCCTAACGATTACACTGAACAAATGCTACAACAAAAACCAATTTGGATTGCTTAAGACTCTAATACACAAAGATATAGGTGGTTAGGGTAAAGGTTAGGATAGAGTTAGGTTAAGTTGGGTAGGTTACAAAATCCTTTTGAAAAATGAAAGGTATGAAAATTTTTACAAAATAGAATGGAAATTACGTAATTATGAAACTAAAAATTACTGATTACAACTAGACTGAAATGGCCTAATTGCGGCGCAAGTTGACTGTCTAACGATTACACTGAACAAATGCTACAACAAAAATCCAATTTGGAATGCTTAAGACTCTAATACACACAAAAGATATAGGTGGTTAGGGTTAGGTTAGGATTGGGATTACAAAATCAGCACGAAAAAGCAGAAGACATGAAAATTTTTACAAATGGAATAAATTAACGTAATTATGAAACTAAAAATAACTAGACTAAATGGCCTAAATGCGGCACCCAGGATGACTGTCTAACAGATTACACTGAACAAATGCTACAACAAAAACAATTTGGAATGCTTAGACTCTAATACACAAAGATATAGGTGGTTAGAGGTTAGGTTAGGATTAGGTTACAAAATCCAGCACGAAAAAGAGCAGAAAACATAGAAAATTTTTACAAATGGAATAAAATTACGTAATTATGAAACTAAAAATAACCCCAGTTACAACTAGACTACAAATGGCCTAAATGCAGCGCAGGATGACTGTCTAACAGTTACACTGAACAAATGCTACAACAAAAACCAATTTGGAATGCTTAAGACTCTAATACACAAAGATATAGGTGGATTTAGGTTAGGTTAGGTTAGGTTAGGTTAGGTTAGGTTAGGTTACAAAATCAGCACGAAAAACGAAGACATGAAAATTTTTACAAATGGAATAAAATTACGTAATTATGAAACTAAAAATAACTGATTAAAACTAGACTAGAAATTGCCTAAATGCAGCGCAGGATGACTGTCTAACGATTACACTGAACAAATGCTACAACAAAAAACCAATTTGGAATGCTTAAGACTCTAATACACAAAGATATAGGTGGTTAGGGTTAGGTTAGGTTAGGTTACAAAATCAGCACGAAAACGAAGACATGAAAATTTTTACAAATGGAATAAAATTACGTAATTATGAAACTAAAAATAACTGATTACAACTAGACTAGAAATGGCCTAAATGCGGCGCAGCATGACTGTCTAACAGTTACACTGAACACATGCTACAACAAAAAACCAATTTGGAATGCCTAAGACTCTAATACACAAAGATATAGGTGGTTAGGGTTAGGTTAGGATAGGTTAGGTTAGGTTAGGTTACAAAATCAGCACGAAAAACAGAGACATGAAAATTTTTACAAATGGAATAAAATTACGTAATTAGGAAACTAAAAATAACTGATTACAACTAGACTAGAAATGGCCTAAATGCGGCGCAGGATGACTGTCTAACGATTACACTGAACAAATGCTACAACAAAAAACCAATTTGGAATGCTTAAGACTCTAATACACAAAGATATAGGTGGTTAGGGTTAGGTTAGGATAGGTTAGGTTAGAGTTGGGTTAGGTTACACAAAATCAGCACGAAAAACGAAGACATGAAAATTTTTACAAATGGAATAAAATTACGTAATTATGAAACTAAAATAACTGATTACAACTAGACTGAAATGGCCTAAATGCGGCGCAGGATGACTGTCTAACGATTACACTGAACAAATGCTACAACAAAAACCAATTTGGAATGCTTAAGACTCCTAATACACAAAGATATAGGTGGTTAGGGTTAGGTTAGGATAGAGTTAGGTTAGGTTAGGTTAGGATACAAAATCAGCACGAAAAACGAAGACATGAAAATTTTTACAAATGGAATAAAATTACGTAATTATGAAACTAAAATAACTGATTACAACTAGACTAGAAATATGGCCTAAATGCGGCGCAGGATGACTGCCTAACGATTACACTGAACAAATGCTACAACAAAAACCAATTTGGAATGCTTAAGACTCTAATACACAAAGATATAGAGTGGTTAGGGTTAGGTTAGGATAGAGTTAGAGTTAGGTTAGGTTAAGGTTACAAAATCAGCACGAAAAACGAAGACATGAAAATTTTTACAAATGGAATAAAATTACGTAATTATGAAACTAAAAATAACCCCAGTGCAACTAGACTAGAAATGGCCTAAATGCAGGGCAGGATGACTGCCTAACGATTACACTGAACAAATGCTACAACAAAAACCAATTTGGAATGCTTAAGACTCTAATACACACAAAGATATAGGTGGTTAGGAGTTAGGTTAGGATAGGTTAGAGTTAGGTTAGGTTAAGGTTACAAAATCCTTTGAAAACAGAAGACATGAAAATTTTTACAAATGGAATAAAAAATTACGTAATTATGGAAACTAAAAATAACTGATTACAACTAGACAAAATGGCCTAAATGCGGCCTTGGGATGACTGTCTAACGATTACACTGAACAAATGCTACAACAAAAACCAATTTGGAATGCTTAAGACTCTATTACACAAAGATATAGGTGTTTAGGGTTAGAGTTAGGATAGAGTTAGGTTAGAGTTAGGTTAGGTTACAAAATCAGCACGAAAAACAGAAAACATAGAAAATTTTTACAAATGGAATAAAATTGTAATTATGAAATAGAAATAACTGATTACAACTAGACTAGAAATGGCCCACAAATGCAGGGCAGGTTGACTGCTAACGATTACACTGAACAAATGCTACAACAAAAAAACCAGATTTGGATTGTAAGACTCCTAATACACAAAGATATAGGTGGTTAGGGTAAGTTAGGATAGGTTAGGTTAGGTTAGGTAAGGTTACAAAATCAGCACGAAAATGAAGACATGAAAATTTTTACAAATGAGAGTAAGAATTACGTAATTGTAAAACTAAAAAAGTACTGATTACAACTAATAGACTAGAAATGTAAGCCTAATTGCGGCACTTGGGATGACTGTCTAACGATTACACTGAACAAATGCTACAACAAAAAATCCAATTTGGAATGCTTAAGACTCTAACACAAAGATATAGGTGGTTAGGTTAGGTTAGGTTAAGGTTACACAAAATCAGCACGAAAAGCAAAGACATGAAAATTTTTACAAATGGAATAAATTAACGTAATTATGAAACTAAAAATAACTAGACTAGAAATGGCCTAAATGCAGCAGGATGACTGTCTAACGATTACACTGAACAAATGCTACAACAAAAACCAATTTGGAATGCTTAAGACTCTAATACACAAAGATATAGGTGGTTAGGTTAGGTTAGGTTAGGTTACAAAATCAGCACAAAAACAGAAAACATAGAAATTTTTACAAATGGAATAAAATTACGTAATTATGAAACTAAAAATAACTGATTACAACTGAGCTAGGAAATGGCTAAATGCGGCAGGATGACTGTCTAACGATTACACTGAACAAATGCTACAACAAAAACCAATTTGGAATGCTTAAGACTCTAATTTTACCAAGATATAGGTGTTTAGGGTTAAAGTTTAGGATAGGATTAGGTTAGGTTTCCCCAGGGTTCCCTTTGTCATGGCAGGGGGCTTAGTAACCGTGGTATGGAGTTAACCACGAGGTGAAGCTAAAGGGGCAAATGGCCGGCCTAAGGCGTTCTAAGAGCCGGCCCAGGAGGCCACTCGGGCGAGGCTGGAGCTGGAGCCCGCCCTGGATGCGTGTGGTGGGCTGCGGGGTGCGGATGGACAGGTGAGGCCGTCTTGCCGTCCTGCTCGAGGCGAATCGAGAATGGGGTGGCGAGGTGCGGGGACTGTGCTTGGCAGAGCGCCACGCATCATCGCCCCCACCCTCCCACATCCGAGACAGGTCACTGGAGAGGGAGGGTAGTGTATCTCCCTATCCCCTCCGCGACTCAAGCGGGGGTCGCACCGCTGATGCGGCCGTGGTGGGCCGGGTTCAGTGGGTGTCAGTTGATCTGCCACTCTCCCTGTCCTCCGCGGCCGAACATTGGTTGGCAGCGGAGCCTAACACCAGATCCGCCGCAGGGGGCTGGGTTTTGCTTGCTGCTTTCCTGGCTCCCATAGCCTCTGGGGGCGAGACTCGGGGAGTCATTCCCTGAAAGGAGGCCGAGATGGAAGGCGCGTCCCGTGTTCCGGCGCAGAGGGTGAGGGGATCTCCCCGAAGGAGGGCCGGCTTGCCGGCCAGCGCAGAGCAGGGTCATGAGGTGTGCAGCGTTCCCTTAACCCCGCCATACACGCGGCAGGTGGAACACCATGGGTTTTAGTCGGTGCAGGTCAGGCCTGCCATGCCTTGCCCCACTGGGAATGGTGTCACGTAGGCATTTCCCCATGTAAAAGGTTAAGGTTAGGTTGGGTTCCCTCCCGAAGGGTTCTCGCTTTGTCGTAGCGGGGGGGCTTAGTAACCGTGGCTTGGTCACCCACGGTGAAGCTAAGAGGAACCCAGAGTAAGCCGGCCTAAGGCGCTCTGAGACCCGGCCAGAGGTAACCGCTCAGGTGGGCTCGTTATAATAACCTCGGATGTCGGTGAACTGGGGTGGAAGTGGCCAGACGAGGCCGCCTTCCCCGCCCTCGGTGGCCGGCGAGTCGCGGAGAGGTATCGGTGTTTCGTTGCCGCTCTCCTATCCTCCGCGACTCAAGCGAAGTCGCACCGCATGATGCGGCTGTGGTGGGGCCGCAGGGGAAGAGGAGTGTCGGTGTTTCGCTGCCGCTCTCCTGGCGTCCTCCGCGGCCGAACATCGATCGGCGGTGGAGCCACCAGACCAGATCACTGTAGGGGGCTGGGTTGGCTTCGTGCTTTCCTGGCCCCCATGGCCTCTGGGGGCGTTCAGGGGAGTCCGTTTCCCACCAGCAGAGGAGGCCGAGATGGAGAGCACGTCCGTGTTCCGGCGCGCCCTTGCAGAAGGGTGGAGAGGGGATGTCCTCCCCCGAAGGAGAACCGGCTTGCCGGCCACTAAAGAATACTGATTACAACTAGGCTGGAAATGGCCTAATTGCGGCGCAGGATGACTGTCTAACGATTACACTGAACAAATGCTGCAACAAAAAGCCAATTTGGAATGCTTAAGACTCTAATACACAAGGAATATAGGTGGTTGAGGGTTAGGTTAGAGTTAGGTTAAAAAATCAGCACGAAAAACGAAAACGCATAGAAAATTTTACAAAATAGAATAAAGTGCGTAATTATGGGAGCTAAAATTACTGATTACAGCTAGACTAGAAATGGCCTAATTGCGGCGCAGGATGACTGTCTAACGATTACACCTGAACAAATGCTACAACAAAAACCAATTTGGAATGCTTAAGACTCTAATACACAAAGATATAGGTGTTTAGGGTTAGAGTTAGGATAGGTTAAGGTTAGGTTAGGTAAGGTTACAAAATCAGCACGAAAAACAAAGACATGAAAATTTTTACAAAGGAATAAAATTACGTAATTATGAAACTAAAAATAACTGATTACAACTAGACTAGAAATGGCCTAAATGCGGGGCAGGATGACTGCCTAACGATTACACTGAACAAATGCTGCAACAAAAACCGAATTTGGAATGCTTAAGACTCTAATACACAAAGATATAGGTGGTTAGGGTTGGGTTAGGATAGGTTAGGTTGGGATTACAAAAATCAGGACGAAAAGCAGAACATGAAAATTTTTACAAATGGAATAAAATTACGTAATTATGAAACTAAAATAACTGATTACAACTAGACTAGAAATGGCCTAAATTCGGCTGGGATGACTGTCTAGCGATTACACTGAACAAATGCTACAACAAAAATAATTTGGAATGCTTAAGACTCTAATACACAAGATATAGGTGTTTAGAATTTAAGTTAGGATAGGTTAGGTTAGGTTAGGTTAGGATACAAAATCAGCACGAAAAACGAAGACATAGAAATTTTTATAAATGGAATAAAATTACGTAATTATGGAAACTAAAATAACTGATTACAACTAGACTAGAAATGGCCTAAATGCGGCACTTGGGATGACTGCTAACGATTACACTTTGAACGAATGCTACAACAAAAACCAATTTGGAATGCTTAAGACTCTAATACACAAAGATATAGGTGGTTAGGTTAGGTTAGGATGGAGTTAAGGTTACACAAAATCCAGCACGAAAAACGAAGACGAAAATTTTTACAAATGGAATAAAATTACGTAATTATGAAACTAAAAATAACTGATTACAACTAGACTAGAAATGGCTAATTGCGGCGCAGGATGACTGTCCTAGCGATTACACTGAACAAATGCTACAACAAAAACCAATTTGGAATGCTTAAGACTCTAATACACAAAGATATAGAGTGTTTAGGGTTAAGGTTAGGATAGGTTAGAGTTAGGTTAGGTTAGGATACAAAAATCAGCACGAAAAACGAAGACATGAAAATTTTTATAAATGGAATAAAATTACGTAATTATGAAACTAAAATAATGATTACAACTAGACTAGAAATGGCCTAAATGCGGCGCAGGATGACTGCCTAGCGATTACACTGAACAGATGCTACAACAAAAACCAATTTGGAATGCTTAAGACTCTAATACACAAAGATATAGGTGGTTAGGTTAAGGAGTTAGGATAGGTGGTTACAAAATCAGCACGAAAAACGAAGACATGAAAATTTTTACAAGTGGAATAAAATTACGTAATTATGAGCTAAAATAACTGATTACAACTAGACTGAAATGGCCTAAATGCGGCGCAGGATGACTGTCTAACGATTACACTGAACAAATGCTACAACAAAAAAAAACAATTTGGAATGCTTAAGACTCCTAATGCACAAAGATATAGGTGGTTAGGTTAGGTTAGGATAAGAGTTAGGTTACAAAATCAGCACGAAAAACAGAGACATGAAAATTTTTACAAATGGAATAAAATTACGTAATTATGAAACTAAAATAACTGATTACAACTAGACGAAAATGGCTAAATGCGGCATAGGATATTTGTCTAACGATTACATGGTCAAATGCTACAACAAAAACCAATTTGGAATGCCTAAAAGACTCTAATACACAAAGATAAAGGTGGTTAGGTTAGGTTAGGATAGAGTTAGGTTAGGTTAGGTTAGGTTACAAAATCCTTTGAAAAACGAAGACATGAGAATTTTTACAAATGGAATAAAATTACGTAATTATGAAACTAAAATAACTGATTACAGCTAGACTAGAAATGGCCTAAATGCGGCGCAGGATGACTGTCTAACGATTACACACACTGAACAAATGCTACAACAAAAACCAATTTGGAATCTACTAAGACTCTAATACACAAAGATAAAGGTGGTTAGGATGGGTTAGGATAGGTTAGGTGAGGGTTAGGTTAGGTTACAAAATCCAACTTGAAAACAGAAGACATGAAAAGTTTTACAAATGGAATAAAATTACGTAGTATGAAACTAAAATAACTGATTATAACTAGAATAGAAATGGCCTAAATGCGGCGCAGGATGACTGTCTAACGATTACACTGAACAAATGCTACAACAAAAAACCAGTTTGGAATGCTTAGACTCTTATGCACAAAGATATAGGTGGTTAAGGTTAGGATAGGTTAGGTTAGGTTGGATTCACAGAAATCAGCACGAAAAACGAAGACATGAAAATTTTTACAAATGGAATAAAATTACGTAATTATGAAACTAAAATAACTGATTATAACTAGACTAGAAATGGCCTAAATGCGGCGCAGAGGATGACTGTCTAGCGATTGCACTGAACAAATGCTACAACAAAAACCAATTTGGAATGCTTAAGACTCTTATACACAAAGATATAGGTGGTTAGGGTTAGGATAGAGTTAGGTTAGGTTAGGTTAGGTTACAAAATCAACTACGAAAAGCAGAAGACATGAAAATTTTTACAAATGGAATAAAATTGCATGTAAAAACTAAAATAACTGATTACAACTATAGACAGAAATGGCCTAAATGCGGTGCAGGATGGCTGTCTAACGATTACACTGAACAAATGCTACAACAAAAACCAATTTGGAATGCTTAAGACTCTTATACACAAAGATATAGGTGGTTAGGTTAGGTTAGAGTTAGGTTAGGTTAGGTTGGAGTTGGGATTTGAGTTACAAAATCAGCACGAAAAGCAAGAGACATGAAAATTTTTACAAATGGAATAAAATTACGTAATTATGAAACTAAAATAACTGATTACAACTAGACTAGAAATGGCCTAAATGCGGCACTTAAGGATGACCCAAACCTAACGATTACACTGAACAATTGCTACAACAAAAACCAATTTGGAATGCTTAAGACTCTAATACACAAAGATTTAGGTGGTTAGGGTTAGAGTTGGGATTAGGTTAGAGTTAGGTTAGGTTGGGATTTAGAGTTACACAAAATCAGCACGAAAAACGAAGACATGAAAATTTTTACAAATGGAATAAAATTACGTAATTTATGTAGAGCTAAAAATAACTGATTACAACTAGACTAGAAATGGCCTAAATGCGGCACCGGATATTTTAATCTAACGATTACACTGAACAAATGCTACAACAAAAACCAATTTGGAATGCTTAAAGAGCTGTAATACACAAAGATATAGGTGGTTAGGGTTAAGGATTAGGATAGGTTAGGTTAAGGTTACAAAATCAGCACAGAAAACGAAGACATGAAAATTTTTACAAATGGAATAAAATTACGTAATTATGAAACTAAAATTACTGATTACAACTAGACTGAAATGGCCTAATTGCGGCGCAGGATGACTGTCTAACGATTACACTGAACAAATGCTACAACAAAAACCAATTTGGAATGCTTAAGACTCTAATACACAAAGATATAGGTGGTTAGGGTTAGGTTAGGTTAGGTTACAAAATCAACTTTGAAAAACGAAGACATGAAAATTTTTACAAATGGAATAAAATTACGTATTATGGAAACTAAAAATAACTGATTACAACTAGACTAGAAATGGCCTAGAAGTAAGCAGGATGACTGTCTAACGATTACTGAACAAATGCTACAACAAAAACCAATTTGGAATGCTTAAGACTCTAATACACAAAGATATAGGTGGTTAGGAGTTAAGTTGGGTTAGAGTTAGGTTAGGTTAGGTTGGAGTTACAAAATCAGCACGAAAAACGAAGACATGGTACACAAATGGAATAAAATTACGTAATTATGAAACTAAAAATAACTGATTACAACTAGACTAGAAATGGCCTAAATGCGGCTGCAGGATGACTGTCTAACGATTACACTAGACAAATGCTACAACAAAAACCAATTTGGAATGCTTAAGACTCTAATACACAGATTTAGGTGGTTAGGGTTAGGTTAGTTTGATTTACAAAATCAGCACGAAAAACGAAGACATGAAAATTTATGCAAATGGAATAAAAATTGCGTAATTATGGAAACTAAAAATAACTGATTACAACTAGACTGAAATGGCCTAAATGCGGCGCAGGATGACTATCTAACAGTGCACTGAACAAATGCTACAACAAAAACCAATTTGGAATGCTTAAGACTCTAATACACAAAGATATAGGTGGTTAGGGTTAGAGTTGGGATTAAGTTAGAGTTAGAGTTAGGTTAGGTTAAGGTTCCCCCCGAAGGAGTTCCCTTTGTCGTAGCAGAGGCTTAATAACAAATGGTGTGGAGTTAACCACGGTGAAGCTAAGAGGAACCCAAATGGCCGGCCTAAGGCGCTCTAAGGCCGGCCCGAGGGAGGCGCCGCTTCCGGGCGGGCTGGAGCTGGGCCGCCCCTGGATGCGTGTCGGTGGGCTGCGGGGTGCGGATGGACCCAGGTGAGGCCGCCTTACGCACCATCCGCAGCCGAGGCGGAGTCGCGGAGGGAGGGTGGTGTCTCCCTTTCCTCCGCGACTCAAGCGGGGGTCGCACCGCTGATGGGGCCGTGGTGGGGCCGCGGGTTCAGTGGAGTGGTTGATCTGCTCTCCCTGTCCTCCGCGGCCGGAGCATTGGTTGGCGGCAGGAGCCTATCACCAGATCCGCCGCAGGGGGCTGGGGGTTCGCCCCCATAGCCTCTTGAGGGACTCAGGGAGTCCCGCCCACAGAGGAGGCCGAGTTGGAGGGCGCGTCCGTGTTCGGCGCTCCCTGCCTGGAGAGTGGAGAGGGGATGTCCTCCCGGAGGAGGGCCGGCTTGCCGGCCTGGCGCAGGCGGGGTCGCGGAGGTGTGCGAAAGCGTTCCCGCCAACCCGCCATGCGCGACGGGTGGAACACCATGGGGTTTTAGTCGGTGCAAGTCTGGCCGCCCACCCTTGCTTGCGTGGGTATGCGTAGGCATTCCCCATGTAAAAAAGGTTAGGTTAGGTTACAAAATCAGCACGAAAAACGAAGACATGAAAATTTTACAAATGGAATAAAATTACGTAATTATGAAACTAAAAATAACTAATTACAACTAGACTAGAAATGGCCTAAATGCGGCGCAGGATGACTGTCTAACGATTACACTGAACAAATGCTGCAACAAAACCAATTTGGAATGTAAGACTCTTATACACGAAGATATAGGTGGTTAGGGTTAGGATGGGATTAAGGTTAGGTTAAGGTTAGGTTACAAAATCAGCACGAAAAACGAGACATGAAAATTTTTTACAGTGGAATAAAATTACGTAATTATGAAACTAAAAATAACTGATTACAACTAGATAGAAATGGCCTAAATGCGGCTGGGATGACTGCCTAACGATTACACTGGTGAATATACAACAAAAGGAAACCAATTTGGAATGCTTAAGACTCTAATACACAAAGATATAGGTGGTTAGGGTTAAGGTTAGGATAAGGATTGAGTTACAAAATCAGCACGAAAAACGAAGACATAGAAAATTTTTACAAATGGAATAAAATTACGTAATTATGGAAACTAAAAATAACTGATTACAACTAGACTAGAAATGGCCTAAATGCAGCGCAGGATGACTGTCTAACGATTACATAGACAAATGCCAACAAAACCAATTTGGAATGCTTAAGACTCTAATACACAAAGACTTAGGTGGTTAGGGTTAAGGTTAAGGTTAGGTTACAAAATCAGCACGAAAAACAGAAAACATGAAAATTTTTACAAATGGAATAAAATTACGTAATTATGAAACTAAAAATAACTGATTACAACTAGACTAGAAATGGCCTAAATGCGGCGCAGGATGACACAATCTAACGATTACACTGAACAAATGCTACAACAAAACCAATTTGGAATGCTTAAGACTCTAATACACAAAGATATAGGTGGTTAGGGTTAAGGTTAGGTTAGGTTACAAAATCAGCACGAAAAACGAAAACATGAAAATTTTTACAAATGGAATAAAATTACGTAATTATGAAACTAAAAATAACTGATTACAACTAGACTAGAGAAATGGCCTAAATGCGGCGCAAGGATGACTGTCTAACGATTACACTGAACAAATGCTACAACAAAACCAATTTGGAATGCTTAAGACTCTAATACACAAAGATATAGGTGTTGTGCTACGAGTTCGTAGTGTTTTCACTTTTATTTACGTGATACTTCAATATATTGTGCAAATATATGATCCCCATTAAAAACGAGGATTGATTTATTGTTGATACTCATAAAGCTGCTATGTTAAATGTAAGGCTACGGCGCGGTTGATCGAAGATAGTACGATCTTGATCTAGAATACCGAAAGTGGTCTTACCTTAGTTCTCTTCTCTGCAATAACATCTTCAGTTTTTTCTTTTACCAGATGAAAAGCAGTAGTGCTGAATTTAGTATCCCAAACTACCACAGTACAATAGTAATTGCATAATTTTGTAATAGATTTGTTGTTGTTCTAATCTTAATAAATATTTCGATGGTTTTAGGAGCTAATTGGTTTTAGCTTTGCAAGTCTAACAATTAGTAATGTCTGTAACTATAAAATAACTGTACGTAGTGTTTTC
>JAGSMU010000796.1:0-11983 GCA_029286865.1 Teinopalpus imperialis
ACTTTTATTTACGTGATACTTCAATATATTGTGCAAATATATGATCCCCATTAAAAACGAGGATTGATTTATTGTTGATACTCATAAAGCTGCTATGTTAAATGTAAGGCTACGGCGCGGTTGATCGAAGATAGTACGATCTTGATCTAGAATACCGAAAGTGGTCTTACCTTAGTTCTCTTCTCTGCAATAACATCTTCAGTTTTTCTTTTACCAGATGAAAAGCAGTAGTGCTGAATTTAGTATCCCAAACTACCACAGTACAATAGTAATTGCATAATTTTGTAATAGATTTGTTGTTGTTCTAATCTTAATAAATATTTCGATGGTTTTAGGAGCTAATTGGTTTTAGCTTTGCAAGTCTAACAATTAGTAATGTCTGTAACTATAAAATAACTGTAAGAGGAGGGTACATTACTGTGCTGATGTTACCTCAAGATACACTATATAAAATAGCTACAATACATATTCCGTGTACAGTGCATACGAACATTCTTCGAAGGGCTTTGTTCCTAGTGTTTAAAAACGAAATAAACGTCCGAAAATGTTAACGCTTCAAAACAGTATGCACTTCAAAGAACTTCTGGTAATAATAGTTGTACAGGGGCCTTTTAACTCGACCTGCAGATTACCTGGAAGAGATTTCCTTTTTGTCGTCGGAGTTCGTGCGGTAGAATGCGGTCTCCGTCTTCATCAGAAGCGGGTGAATTTGGTTCGAAATGAATTCAGAGACGGCACTCACAATCAGCGCCTGCGCAAATATTTACGGCACGATAAAGCATTCTCAGGATATAATAGAATCGCAAATGCCTTTTAACTCGACCTGTAGATTACCTGGAAGAGATTTCCTTTTTGTCGTCAGGTTCGTGCGGTAGGGCATGCGGTCTCCGTCTTCATCAAGCGGGTGAATTTAATGGTTGGAAATGAATTCAGAGACGGCACTCACAATCAGCGCCTGCGCAAATTTACAGCTTTGATAAAACATTCTGGGATATAATAGAATCGCAAATGTAAGGAGAAAAATCTATTATAATTTTTATTTTAAATAAAATCTTTTATTTCACCACAATACGAAACAACAGCATTATGCTGTTTTATACTCGTATTCAATGTATGCATGATAATATTTTAAGTTAAACTAGTGTTTGACTAGAATGCCATAGTTGTTGACACTCGTAAAATAATATTTTATATAGGTATATAAAATGTATATTTATGGATGTTTGTACATAAATATAGTTCTAGACCATTTTATTCTATTATTTTCTTTATTTCTTTTTGTATTTTTATTTTTATGAGTACACTGTTTATATTCCTGATAATATATCAAAGCAGGCCTGCTGGAAGAGATTTTATCATTAAGACTCGCCTTTGTACATACATTTCTATATTACTTCCCTTATATAAATGCATTATGTACATAAAAGTTAAACATAATAATATAAATATTGTTGTGTCCGGAGTCCTGAGTTCGATTCCTTCCCAAGGAATAGTATTTGTGATTGCCAGTTGACACCCGTGGGTGTTATGTTTATACGTACCATGTCTTTAGCATGCATCGGATCGTGGATCAACGCTGCAGCATGTATTATGTTATTTTTAGTTTTATAATTACGTAATTTTATTGCACTTGTAAAAATTTTTATTTCTTCGTTTTACGTGCTGGTTTTGCTCTGGATCGGTCGGTCGGTCCATAACGCGGTGAATCAGGCGAAACCTGGAAAGAAAGACTTAAAGGGAGTAGGAAAATCGACTTTTCTTTGAAACCGAGGTATAGTGGTAAAGCCCACCGACATAGGAAATCACCTATATCCTCGCGTTAAGTCCATAGTATCTCAAAGAAAGTTTTTCTTGTAGTATTTGTGTAGTCTAATCATTGAACACCGTTCTCGTGCCGCATTCAAGGCCTTTTCTAGTTATAATCCGCTTACCTTCAGTTTTATATAGCGCGTAATTTTAATAGAGATTCTAAAAATTCTTGTTCGTTTCTCCTTTCGTGCTGTTTCTCTCGGCCGGTCATTTGGTCCACAACCGTTGAATCAGGCGAAACCTGGAAAGTAAAGACAGAATTAGGAAAACATCAGAACTTTCTTTGAAACCGGTATGAGTGGAAGTAAAGCCCTGTTTTATAGGAAATCACCTATATCCTCGCGTTATCAAGTCGATGAGTATCTCCAAACAGTTTTTCATGTAGTATTTGTGTACTTTAATCATTAGACACCGTTCTCGTGCCGCATTCAGGCCATTTCTAGTTATAATCGCTTACCTTTAGTTTATACTTACAGTAATTTTAATAGAATTCTAAAAATTTTGTTTCTTTATTCTTCGTGCTGTTTTGCTCTCAATTGTCAGTCCCGGTCCACAAGCATCGAATCAGGTAAAACCATGAAAAACACACAGGAGTAGGCAAAATCATTTTTCTTTGAAACCGAAGATTGTAGTGGTGATGTCTGTTTTATAGGAGTTATACCGATATCTTTGTGTATTAGAGTCTCAAGCAGTCAAATTTGTTTTTATTGTAGCATTCGTTTAACTTTATCTTTAGATACTCATCTTGCGCCGCATTTCGGCCATTTTTAGTTCTAATCTGTTATTTTTAGATTTATAATTACGTAATTTTGTTGAACTTGTAAAAATTTTATTTCTTCGTTTTCGTGCTGGTTTTGCTCTGGATCGGTCAGTCCCAGTCCGCAACCGTTGAATCAAGGCGAAACCTGGAAAGAAAAGACGAAATACGAAAAATTGACTTTTTCAGTGAGAACCGAAGTGTAGTGGTGAAGTCCTGTTTTAAGAGGTCACTGATATCTTTAATGTATTAGAGTCTCAAGCAGTCAAATTTGTTTTTATTGTAGCATTCGTTTAACCTTATTGTTAGATACTCATCTTGCTCCGCATTTCGGCCATTTCTAGTTCCTGAATCTATTTATTTTTTAGTTTTATAATTACGTAATTTTATTGCACTTGTAAAAATTTATTTCTTCGTTTTCGTGCTGGTTTTGATCTGGATCGGTCTAGTCCCTGGTCCCGCAACCGTTGAGATCAGACGAAACCTGGAAAGAAAAGGCGGAGTAGGAAAAATAGACCTTCTTTGAAACCGGTATAGTGGTAAAGCCCTGTTTTATAGAAATCACCTATATCCTCGCGTTATTAAGTCCATAGTATCTCCAAACAGTTTTTCTTGTAGTATTTGTGAAGTCTAAACATTAGACACCGTTCTCATTCTGCATTACAGGCCATTTCTAGTAATAATCGCTTACCTTCGGTTTTATACTTACGTAATTTTAATAGAATTCTAAAAATTTTGTTTCTTCATTTTCGTGCTGTTTTGCTCTCGGCCGGTCGGTCCCGGTACACAACCGTTGAATCAGGCGAAACCTGGAAAGAAAAGACTGAATTAGAAAAATCGACCTTTTCTTTGAAACCGAGGTACGTGGTAAAGCCCTGTTTTATGGGAAATCACCTATATCCTCGCGTTATTAAGTCCATAGTATCTCAAAAGTTTTTCGCCTTGGTATTTGTGTAGTCTAATCATTAGACACCGTTCTCATTTTTATTCAGGCCATTTCTAGTTATAATCGCTTCTCTTCAGTTTTATACTTACGTAATTTTAATAGAATTCTAAAATTCTTGTTTCTTCCTTTTCGTGCTGTTTTGCTCTCAGCCGGTCAGTCCCAGTCCACAAGCATCGAATCAGGTAAAACCATAATGAAAAACCGCAGAATTAGAAAAATCGACTTTTCTTTGGAAACCGAGGTGTAATTGGTGATGTCCTGTTTTATAGGAATTCACCGATATCTTTGTGTATTGATCTCAAACCAGTCCAAATTTGTTTTTTATTGTAGCATTCGTTTAACTTTATCTTTTGATACTCATCTTGCGCCGCATTTCGGCCATTTCTAGTTCTAATCTGTTATTTTTAGATTTATAATTACGTTATTTTGTTGAACTTGTAAAAATTTTTATTTCTTCGTTTTCGTGCTGGTTTTGCTCTGGATCGGTCAGTCCGGTCCATAACCGTTGAATCAGAGCGAAACCTGGAAAGACTTGAGAATTAGGAAAAAATCGGCTTTTCTTTGAAATCAGGTATGAGTGGTAAGAGCCTGTTTATAGGAAATCACCTATATCCTCGCGTTATTAAGTCCTGAGTATCTCCAAACAGTTTTTCTTGTAGTGTTTGTGTAGTCAATCATTAGACACCGTTCTCGTGCCGCATTCGAACCATTTCTGATTATAATCACTTACCTTCAGTTTTATACTTACGTAATTTTAATAGAATTCTAAAAATTTTTGTTTCTTCCTTTTTCTTGCTGTTTTTGCTCTCGGCCGGTCAGTCCTGGTCCACAAGCATCGAATCAGGAGAAACCTGGACAAAAAAGACTGAGAATTTGGAAAAAATCGACTTTATCTTTGAAACCGAGGCATAGTGGTAAAGCCCTGTTTTATAGGAAATCACCTATATCCTCGCGTTATTAAGTCCATAGTATCTCCGGTTTTCTTGTATTATTTGTGTAGTCTAATCATTAGACACCGTTCTCATTAACCGCATTCAGGCCATTTCCTAGTTATAATCGCTTACCTTCAGTTTTATGCTTACGTAATTTTAATAGAATTCTAAAATTATTGTTTCTTCCTTTTCGTGCTGTTTTTGCACTCAGCCGGTCAGTCCGGTCCACAAGCATCGAATCAGGTAAAACCTGTAAAACACAGAATTAGAGGAAAAAACGACTTTTCTTCAGAAACCGAGGTGTAGTGGTGGGGGAATCCTGTTTTATAGGAATTCACCGATATCTTTGTCGTATTGGAGTCTCAATCAGTCAAATTTGTTTTTATTGTAGCATTCGTTTAACATATCGTTGGATACCATCTTGCATACATTTCGGCCATTTCTAGTTCTAATCTGTTATTTTTAGTTTTATAATTACGTAATTTTATTGCCACTGTAAAAATTTATTTCTTCGTTTTCGTGCTGCTGGTTTTACTCTGGATCGGTCAGTCCAGTCCCGCAACCGTTGAATCAGGCAAAACCTGGAAAGAAAGACAGAGAAATACGAAAAATCGACTTTTCAGTGAAACCGAGGTGTAGTGGTAGGGAGCAAGGTACCAGCGTCAATATGACGACTGGGGAAGGGCTACGCGCCCTCACAGAATACCAGGCCGAAATAACAGCATAACGCTGCTGTTTGAGGTGAATATAGGGTTGATTTAATTCCGAATTACGCCATTTCTGCCGCAAAACTAATCTATGGAATCAGCTGACACCAGCGGTTTCCGAAGATATTCGGAAGGCTTCAAATAAAGAGCCTACACCTTTCTAAAGCCGACAGCGCACCTGATGAAGGCGGATGTGCATGGGCGGTGATCACTGCTACCAAGGTGGGCTGCTTGCTCAGTTACTATCATTCCATAAAAATCGAAGACTCAGTAGGGGCGGCATTCCATCCGCCTTCATTGATGTTGAGTACTTAAGGGTCTCAATCATCACTACATAGGCTAATCTGATAATTTCACCTGTCGGTGATTCATGGCATCCATTATCCTCGATATGATCCTGAAGATGATGCCTGACACACCTGGGGAGGTAATAAACCGGAATACCCATTACGAGTAACAAAAAAATGTCTCCGAATTCTTTCAGTCACCAGGACGCAACAACGAAGGGCGAGGTGACGTCCGGACCGGGACACTGCCTCACCACGCGCCACAAGTTCCCTCGTGAGGACAAGGCAGAACACATTGCCTCTGGTTCCGATATTTACTCACTTATTTGCACCGTTGAAGGTCACCATCCGGATCTAAAAAGATCTCTACAGTTCGCCTTGATGGTAAGTGATTACTGGTGGTATTTGATATTAATAAAGGTCTTCAAAGTGCTGCCCTTCATGTTCCAGATAGAAACTAGCTACAGAATGATTCTACCAGGAAAGAAATAACTGTTTATAACTATATTAAAATAAAATGAACATTGAACATTTTGAAAAGAATGATCGCTGAGCTTGAACCTTTTGTTTTCACCATTTCTAGTATATATAGAAGCAGTGGTAAAAAAGCCAAAGCTGTAAGATGAGAGCTTCGTCTAACGGAGGAAGGTATCTGCACGAATTGTTAAACTTTCAAGTCAGTTGTAAAAAAAACATTGAAGTCCTGAAACTTCTAGTAATAATAGTTGTACAGGGGCCTTTTAACTCGACCTGTAGATTACCTGGAAGAGATTTCCTTTTTTGTCGTCAGGTTCGTGCGGTAGGGCATGCGGTCTCCGTCTTCATCAGAAGCGGGTGAATTTGTGGTTCGTAATGGATTCAAGAGACGACACTCACAATCAGCGCCGGCGCAAATATTTACGGCACGATAAAACATTCTGGGATATAATAACCGCAAATGTAAGGAGAAAAATCTATTATAATTCTTATTTTTAAAATAAAATCCTTTTTTATTTCACCCAATACGAAACAGCAGCATTATGCTGTTTTATCCTCGTATTCAATGTATGCATGATAATATTTTTAAGTTAAACTAGTTTGACTAGAATGCCACTCGTAAAAATATTTTCATATAGGTATATAAAATGTATATTTATGGATGTTTGTACATAAATATAGTTCTGAATTCATTTTATTCTATTATTTTCTTTATTTCTTTTGTATTTTTTTATTTTTTATGAGTACACTGTTTATATTCCTGATAATATATCCAAGCAGGCCTGTTGAAGAGATTATTATTATAAATTAAGACTCGCCTTTGTACACATACATTTCCTATATTACTTCCCTTATATAAATGCTTTATGTACATAAGTTAAATAATAATGTAAATATTATTGTGTCGGAGCCCTGAGTTCGATTCCTTCCCGAATAGCATTTGTGTATTACGATTTGCCAGTTGACACTCGTGGGTGTTATGTTTTGGCATGCACATACCTTAGCATGCATCGATCGTGGATCAACATTGCAGCATGTACGAAATAGAATGGGTCAGCTCAACCACGGAAGATCCGCGTCCTCACGGAATATCATCGTGAAATACCAACATTAAGTGTACGGGATCCGACACCCAATAAAAGATCCTACACGGCACGTGCTGCCGCACTCATCACTTGTCATCATCATCATTTCTGGCCATTCACTCAGCCCACTGCTGACATAGGCGATCCCGAGCCACCTGCATCCGTTGACTTCCCTCAGACTGGCATTGCGGTCGTCACTCCATCAGACAGACGTCAGAAGCTGCAACAGTCCAACTGCATCTTGAATCTTTGTTGATTACGTAGAGTCGCACTCATTTATTATCAGTGAATTCATTGCATGGCGGCACTAACGAAGCTCATCTGTGTAAAAACATCTTATGTTGGTGAGCAAGTTAAAAAAGATATATTTCGTGCTGTAGATATAGATATAGATCCGATTGTCCCCCTTAGTTTTTTTTAATAAAAAAGTAGTGCAAACTATTGCGCATACGCATCCTCATAACGTTTCGGAGTGTTATATAATGTTTTTTTTTCCCTGAGGCAGGGCGTCTTTTTTCAAGAGTTAACCCTGATACCAAAACAGGCTTCATTTTCTATAGAAGATATAGAAGCAAAAGTTGTTCAAAAGATTTCGGCGTTTCGGCGCATTTGCGAATTTCATATTATCATCGTCACTTTTTATTTATTTTTAAGTACAGCTCGACAATGATAGAGCTACGCTGCAGTTTAATTATGATTCCTTATCAAGGATGAATGTAGATTTTATGGGCCGCGGCAATCACTTCATCAGGTGAACTGTATACCGTTTGTTACCTCAATTTTAAAAAAGTAGTAGCCAGACTTTTCAATAATTTTTGCACTAAACTTGTTAAGATTTTTGACTTTTATTTCTTTATCTGAATCATTAAGGTATCTAGGTTGATATATGGAAATCCAACATTCATTATCATGATTTTCGTCGTCGTCATATGAGCTTGACTGACGCTAGTGTAACAAAACGTTATAGAAGATTAAAAACCACTACACAAATTTTCTTTACTTAATCGCTATTTGCCAATTTCGTACCCTTATCTTTTATTTCTGTAGTCACAAGTCTCTACTGGTTCGACCTTATTTTTCATTTCATGTTCGCTATCCAAACTGTGGGATCAACTTAAAGTGCTCCAGGTAGTTGATAGGACAAACTTTTGTTCAAAGTTAATATACAGGTGAAAGCTTAAATTATATAATACATATTCGTAACGATGTTTCTCCTCACCGCCGAGCGCGTGTATAATCAGCAATTGAAATTGCAATTAACAATTCCAGCGGTTTCGCCATCGAAGATTGAATATGTTCCGTGAATTAAAAGCGAGCGCTTAGGATTTCAGCAAGCTTTCGCGGCTCTAAGAGAATATAATATTGAAGTCTAGAAACAAGAATACGACACTTAACCAATATATTTTTTATTTAATATGGTGTAAAACGACGATGTCTCATATTGATATCAATCATGAAGATATTCTTCTAGTTATCAACAGATGACATTTACTGCGCGGTACAAATTATAGTGCCTTTTGGTAGAATAACCGTTAGAAACACTTTTAAAGGAAAGAGTTAGTATTGGTTAGCTGAAGGTTGTTGTTGTAATGTTATTCTAAAATTTATTCATAACAAAAAATATTACATGATAATATTGGAGTACATGCCTAGAAGATATTAATTTAAAACCACGGGCAAGTTTAATAATAAAAGATGATGAGTATTTACTAATTTTTCAAAGAATCACAATGCAGATGCGTTGTCACCCTTGGGGATCGCGATGGAATGTCTGGTCACCAGTAATAAAGGTCTATGTATCCTTGCACTCACCTGGCAGGGACTAAACATAGCAGCACCAGGTTATTATTTTACGCTAGTATTCTGTGAGGGCATAGTCCTCAATACCACGATAGATTTGACCCATTCATCTCTGCTGGTAGAACCAAACTGCAGTGTAGATCTACCATAAATTGCCAAGCCACAAAGCACGATACTGAGCCACCTGCTTTGATCGACTTCCCATGAACTTGCATATGACGCTCCATCCATTGGCGGTCATCCTATACTGCAACTGCATGTCCGAGGTTGCCACTTATTAGCCTTACTGCCCCATAGATAGACCACATTGCCTTTAAAGCTTACTGACCTTTGAGCTATGTCAGATCTCCCGTTCTGATTACGGATGTTCACGTTGTTTCAGTGAAACCGAGGTGTAGTGGTGAAGTCCTGTTTTATAGGAATTCACCGATATCTTTGTGTATTAGAGTCTCGCCAGTCCAAATTTGTTTTATTGTAGCATTCGTTTAACCTTATCGTAAGATACTCATCTTGCGCCGCATTTCAGCCATTCTAGTTCTAATCTGTTATTTTAGTTTTATAATTACGTAATTTTATTGCACTTGTAAAAAAAATTATTTCTTCGTTTTCGTGTTGGTTTTGCTCTCGGCCGGTCAGTCCCGGTCCACAAGCATCGAATCAGGTGAAACCTGTAAGAAAACACACAGAATTAGGAAAAATCGACTTTTCTTTGAAACCGAGGTGTAGTGGTGATGTCCTGTTTTATAGAATTCACCGATATCTTTGTGTTTTAGAATCTCAAGCAGTCCAAATTTGTTTTATTGTAGCATTTATTTAACCTTATCGTTAGATATCATCTTGCGCCGCATTTCGGCCATTTCTAGTTCTAATCTGTTATTTTAGTTTTATAATTACGTAATTTTATCGCACTTGTAAAAAATTATTTCTTCGTTGTTCGTGCTGGTTTTAATCTGTATCGGTCAGTCCCGGTCCACAACTCGACTAGGCGAAACTTGGAAAGAAAAGACTGAGAATTAGAAAAATCGACTTTTCTTTGAAACCGAGGTATAGTGGTAAAGTCCTGTTTTATAGGAAATCACCTATATCCTCGCGTTATTAAGTCCATAGTATCTCCAAACAAGTTTTTTCTTGTAGTATTTGTGTAGTCTCACTCATTAAACACCGCCTTCAGCCGCATTCGTACCATATTTCTAGTTATATAATCGCTTACCTTCAGTTTTATACTTACGTAATTTTAATAGAATTCTAACAATTTTGTTTAACCTTATCGTTAGATACTCATCTTGCCGTGCATTTCGGCCATTTCTAGTTCTAATCTGTAATTTTAGCTTTTATAATTGCAATTTTATTGCATTTGTAAAAATTATTTCTTCGTTTTTCGTGCTGGTTTTGCTCTAGATCGGTCAGTCCCGGTCCACAACCGTTGAATAAGGCGAAACATGGAAAGAAAAGACTGAGAAATACGAAAAATCGATTTTTTTTCAATGAAACCGAGGTGTAGTGGTGAAGTCCTGTTTTAATTCACCGGATATTCGGGTATTAGAGTCTCAAGCAGTCCAAATTTGTTTTATTGTAGCATCTATTTAACCTTATCGTAAGATACTTCCATCTTGCGCCGCATTTCGGCCATTTCTAGTTCTAATCTGTAATTTTCAGTTTTATAATTACGTAATTTTATTGGACTTGTAAAAAAATTTATTTTTTCGTTTTTCGTGCTGGTTTTGCTCGGCCGGTCAGTCCTTTTCGTCCAATACATCGAATCAGGTAACAATTCCGTAAGAAAAACACACAGAATTAGGAAAAAATCGACTTTTTCTTTGAAACCGAGGTGTAGTGGTGATGTCCTGTTTACAGGAATCTTCACCGATATCTTTGCATTAGAGTCTCAAGCAGTCCAAATTTGTTTTATTCTTAATTCAGTTAGTTTTAAGGCTGCCACTGATGAAGCTTTTACATCAATGGCAGAAGGATTACCTTAGGGCGATTTATAGTTGTAGGTGTACCATCATTTAAAATACATAAATCTAAGTGATCAATTAAATTAAATAACCCCTGACTCTACCTTTGGTTGACTGACAACCGAATGCAATATGATGAGCATTAAAATCACCACTCATAAATATGGGCTTTGGCAGATCATTAATAATGGAACGGAGTCTATTACTCGTATTCGCCCACTTGAAGGTGGACAGTATATACAGAGAATTGTTAAACTACTATGTCCAGTTGATACAGACACGTTAACTGTTTGAATGTCTTCATAAAATCTGGTATTTAATATGTTATACTTACGGTAAGGGCTTTAATCCCTAGTATTGCGACTCCATTATGCATTGTTTGAATTTCTTTTGTTGTAAATATTATATCCTGGTATTTTAAAATTATTATCTTTAAACCAAGAAAGCAAATATATCAATATTTTGTTGCTTAAAACAATGGATTAATAAAGGCTTTTTATTTGGCATTATGCTTGATTGTGTAGGACTAGGCCCCTACACAATCCATTATGTTAAGTTTTAATAATGCATCTTTAATAGTTTTAATATTAGTGGGCTGCACTGTCATTATTGGCTAATTCTACAAACGTCTGCACTAGGGCCACGGGCACATCGTTGTTGGAAATTATTTGAGTTTCTTTAAGGTTTTCTTTAGAATGGACTATTTTAACTTTATTTACATCTCGTACAGAATTTATTTGAACTACACAATTGATGTGAAATAAGGCAGTATAACATGGCCGTGGATACTGTTTTCTAATTTTATATAAACTACGTCTATTTCCTGTGATATATATCGGACAGTGTTGGAGAATTACCAAATAGTGACCTGTGCTGTTGTTGGGGATCTATCTATATAAGGTAACGATTTTGTTTATTACTTGAGTGTTGCATGCCTAAATGGCGGGTATGGAAGAGAGATAGTTTTCAGGAATAACATTATTGTGTCCTCTTAATCAATTTCGACTAAATTGACCTCTTCCGGTTATTACCAGATGTTAGCGATTTACGCACGATATCGTATAATTGCATAAGCATATGCTTCGTCGCCTTATTTAATTCGATACCTAATCCGACATGCGATAGAGCCGGTAGCTGCTGTGTCTCAACGCGTTTTTTTATTTATTTTTTTATTACATTGGAGAGTAACAAACGAGCACACAGGACACCTGGTAGTCGATTTTTT